>CM069454.1:58379801-58784985 GCA_035610835.1 Ophiura sarsii
GAATCTATTTGGATCCTTCTGGAATTGTTTGAAGAGAATCTTTGCGAGAATAGATTCTTGGATTCTCACCAAAATTCTAACCCCATTTTTTAACAACAAAATCAAGCTGAATAAACACATTGATGAATTCTCAGAATAAATATCTTTATATTATGATATTTCATTACAATACTTGATTACAAATATCTCTATATAATATTTTATTTCGATATATCACTTAAAGCACCAATGTCCAAAACATTCAATATAATAGACCTATGCTATTTTTCAATTATTTTCGTTGTAGAGCATAAACAAATATATTTCTTCCTATATGTGAATCCCTAAGGCAAAGAAAAAAAGTTCCATCTCACATACCCTGCACGCATAAGTATGTGGAGTCACTTTTGACACAACCCTACAATTTTGGGTTTTGTTGTTGTTAGTTTTTAGTCGCATTCAGCATAGCTATATTTTCTTTAAAAAAATTAGATCGCATTATGGCATAGCTATTTTCCCAAATGTATGTGAGACAGACTTTTTTTGCCTAATGTGACAATAGTATTTATTTCAAAAATACACATATTTCACGCGTCAAATACAGAGATCAGTCATTGATCGCACAAGTCTGAATACCGGTGCATTAAAACAATGCACCCTACCACAGGGCTCTAAATAAGCAACGAATTAATACGGAAGGACAGGGCGCGCATGAACCGTGTGCATGTGGCCATAATCGCGCCTGTATGCTTGGATAAAAATCTGTACATTACTCGCCAATTTGGAAATGATTCAACTATAGTTCTGGTTGAACTGAAGGCTGTTTTCAAAGCTTGTTTAAAAAACCCTGTATTAACCTGTACCTGAACTTTATATGATATTTTACACTCATTTGACTTCATAAAAGGTTACGACACAATACAGTAATCTTGTTTTTTGTTTTTTAACATTGGTATGTTTGCTGTTTCCAAAATGGCTCCTGGGTTCTGTAAACTTACTCCCGATTCCCCCCTCAAACATAAAAAAGGAATTCCGGGTCAAGCCATCCCATTTGTTGAAAAATCAATAATTGTCAAATTGTGACATCATCATCATCATATCTATGCTATGAATTATGAGCTATATTATAAATTTGAAATACAGGTCTATATGCTATTTTAGGTATTCTGTTAGTAAAGCAAAAGCATCCATTCCTTTTATTCAAAACCTCATGAATATACGCAACACATGCGTCCAAATCAAATACAGTCCTTTACTGCTGTTACGCACAAGTAAGCGCAGGTCACTAACGGAGAACCAAGTACCGCCGTTTTAACATAACTCACCCCACGTGATGTGTATCGAGTTCGATCGTCAAAACAAGCTTGTGGAATGCCACGAACGCACTGCGTATTTGAACAACGCCGTAGTAACGCGACACACGAGTTGTTTGTTTGCACGATTTTTCGACCAGACTGATCGATTTGTAATGGGAAAGCATTGCTTAAATGCTGTGTAACATTTTAAATGAATAATTAATAGTACAAGTCACGTCCGTATCATGAATTAATGATTTTAATTGACCATTTTAATCAGGGTTATGACTTTGATCAGTTGTTTTGTCGGTAACTGTGAAGAATAAAAACCTTTTACTTTAGGACCTCGGAATTTCCCTTGGGGCTATGCTCCTCAGTGCAATTCCTTGGTTACAAAGTGTTTTGGTTCTTCACAGTTACCTCTAAACAACTGATACACAGTCATTACAGAGTTATTTTCCTTTAAACATGTACTATGCAGTGGTGTTAGTGTGTATGGGCGAAGCTTGAGGAAAACTGCGTGCTCGTTCAAACAGTATGTAAATCATGCAGTACGCAAACGCTACACTAAATTGTATAAGGAATGGCGTATTTGACTTTAGCAATAGTAACTAGGTCCCTAAATTACACTTGATACACATCATTAAGTGTACCTTAATCATACAGAAATAAATACATATTTAAAACACATTTAAAATCAGCGCCGTTAACCAACAACTCTGACTATTTGTACAATATAAAATACACTATGTTTATGTGTTTGTTCACAATTTATACAATGTTTATATACACATGAAAAAGAGTCGCATCACTCCACTTATCTAATAACAATCTTTGGTTCGTATATTACCGTTACACACCAAGCCTCGTGACTGTGTCTTTACAAAGCCCTTTTGCTCTTATCAAAACCACATCTTGTTTTAAGTTTGAAACTTTTGTTGCCAATTTTGTGTGGAACAAACTATAACCATCCTATAGTATAAAAGGTTAAAAATAAAAAAATCTTGAATGTTTTCTTGAAATTTTTGAAAATGTTTGAAATATTTATGAAAATAAATAAAAACAATTCAAGAAAATTTAAAAAAAGAGAGCAAAAATTGGATGTTTTTTCATCACTTAAAGCAGACATGGTTTGAATAAGTGGTGGGCATTGTTCAGCAGTCACTTGCTTGTCAAATTTTGGTCACTGTGGTTTAATCGTCATCTTCGCCGCTGTCATATCGGAGTTGTTCCTTCCACCAATCCTGCACATCCGATGTGGCAGACGACACCGCTTGCGAGTTGACCGCCCTCGGGAAGATGGGGGCGCTAGCTATGCTGCTTGGTGTACCGCTACCAGTGCTAGACACAGAGCCTAATGGAAAATCAAATAAGAGATTATGAACGGCGTTACAAATAAAAATTGACATGAAATATGAACAAGTTGTTGAAAAGTCTTTGTAAAACCAACAATTCACACAAAAATGGACTTGTTTAGGGTCTACACCCAACACAAAAAGTTTCTGTTCAGGTGCTTTAATGTTAGCTAATCTAAAATCAGTAATCCGAATCAAAAATCTTAGATATAAATTAAACAAGCAAATTTCTTCCTAGTGTGTGCTCAGCAGTTGAGAATTTGTGTGAAATGAATCACAGCTCACCATTCATCCACACATGCCTGACCAGTTTCGATAGCACGGTGTTCAATACAATTCAATGACATACAAAAATAATAGAGTGGAAATTAGTTGATACTAATTACTGATTTTAAATTAGCTAACATAAAAGCACCTGATCAGGAACTTTCGTGTCAGGGGTATACTTGACCAAAGACAATGTTTCCCCCCCCCCCCCCCCCTTTGACTACAAATAGCACCCTCCAAAACATATCAATTGGAACAGTTGGAAAAAACAACCTAATATGTCTTCTGACAGGATTTGAACCGGCAACCTTTATATTAGATCCACAATGCTATTAACCATTGAGCCATGGATTCTATTAATTTTGGGATAGGAAAGTCCTATACTGACGTACGTAGCTAAACAGGACCTGTTTGCATAAATTAAAAAAGGCAAGAGTGCCACTTTATGATGATCACCGGAATGAAAGGAATTGATAGACTTTTATAGTCAAGTCCATAGGACACGAACAATGACGGTATGGTGTAAAGTGAGAGAAGACGCAAATACATAAAATAAATAACGAAACGCTAAGTATCATATATTTCAGGCTTGTAAAATCCCTCCAGCACGTACGTTTTATTATACCTTTTAAAACCGGACAATTTTGTGGGAATTTTTCCAACAAATCTGTGTAAACTTCAATTAAGTCTATACCTAAAGCAGACGGCACAAACAGCGCCAATCACCAAAGTTAAACAAAAATAGCTTCAGATCGGCAAGTTGAGTCGCACACCCCTGATTGAGCTACAGAGGTAACTGACAGATGAGAGCAAGTTTATAATCTATATGTATTAAGTTCGAAATTGTCCTTCAACTTATAAGCAGAACTCATTTTCTTAGCAGAACTCACAAAGACGATGTATTATACTATTGCAATACGCAATACATACATTACTGTCAACATGGGTAGACGATCCTATGTATCACTGATCATAATAGTAGTATTGCTTTATTCCGTAATGTTTAAAAGGGATTAAAACCATGTCCTGGCCAGTTCATTGAGTTCACCCTCGCAAGTCTAGTGGATGATATATATGCTTTGCAATGCAGAGGTCCATGGTTCGATTCCTACTAGGACCACTTTTTCAACTGATTTATTAGCTTTTGTAAAAGTTAGGGTTAGAAATATATTGTAAGTCTACAAAGTGTGTAGTTCCTACCTAGACAACCCCGGGTAGACACGTCATGTGGGTATTTTCCATTGCTGCATAAATATACTTGAATCATGTAAATTTGAGAATTATTTTTCATTACCTTGTTGCATCCTGCGTCCAGGTTTCCTGACTCTTAGAGTTGACGAAGACTCTTCGCTGTCTTGTTTTGAACTGCCCTCTGAGAGAGTCGGTACCAACAGTTTATGACTGGGAGAAGTCTGTGGAATGTAGTCCTGCAGAGATTATAAAAGAGCATTAGAGAAAGTGGAAAAACATGTTCAGCTATAAGCAAACGAACCTCTCAGGTAGGGTCGGTCAGTCAAGCTTTTGTTTTTTTCCCCAAAGATTCTGGGAAATTTTCCAACATGATTTCGACAACAAAATCAAAATGTTTCCAAATAAAAATAAATAAAATGAGTTGGCCCGTAGAACAGGGTGTTTTTTGTGCACCCTTAGTGTACAGTATTACATGATTATTGTAAAGAGAAAAGTATTTTGTAAATTTGCAATCTTTTATGCCACTAAGATGTCCCTATTGATTTCACAATTATTATTGTATTGGCCTATACATTTAAGTTAAGGCAAAGTGTTCAAATCTCCACAGTGGTATCTATAAAATGTGCATGGATTGAAGAGGCCCATTGACCTTGACATTGTGTTTTATGTTACAAAACTTGTACTTATTTTAATGTAATTCTCATGGTGATTCCAAATATGGTAATGACATTTAATAATTCTGACATTTTTGAAACATTTTGTGAAATTTTGGAATGTCGTCTGCAGACGCCTGTTGCATGGAAAGTGTTAAGTGAGCAGTCCATGAGTGGTAACAATTGCTCATGTCATCAACGAAGCACCTGGATACAGCCGTCACGCACCAGTGCAACAGAAACTATAAAATAATGCTAAAAACTGGCAAAGCATTCTGACAACGACGTAAGTGCCCGACTTTTGATAACATAATGGACGTTCGACACATGAGGTTGACCTCGCGTAAAAGTATGCAAGGTTATCCTTACCCCAAAAACCGTGAAACGGACATCCTTTGTGCTCTAATCGTCCGCTGGACCTCACGGCTCTTGATTGGTTAGCGGAATTTTGCAAGCTTTCAAGCTGATCAGAATTTACCTGTGTGTGGGTCAGACTGTGTGGCCAGGGGGAATATGTGCCATAAGTCCATTGTAATCAAATCTGTCCTGGGCCTACTTCTGACCCCTAAGGTACCCATTGTTAAACGGCATTCTTCCACCTTCCATAATTCTGTGCTTCAGGGTGTTTTTTTAAGTCCATTGTTATCAAATCTGTTTTGGGCCTACTTCTGACCCCTGAGGTACCCCAACCATGCATACTTACCTGCTCTCTATTGTTCATCTCTGGCTGCGTTTTATTCTCATCTTCATCATCCTCCTGGCTATCGCTTTCTTTTGTGATGTTGACGACCGGCTCGATAAACGACGGCACGGGGAGACGCTTACTAGGATTATCCATATCTCCTAGTAGGAATCCAGGCATCCGATGGGCCGCACGCTCCCTCTGTTCATGAAAAACCAAACATATAAAAACACTTCTCAGTTAGGCCAACAAACAAAAAAAGTTGTCTCAAATGACCTGCGCGCATTCCCGAAACCGCCCGCGTTAGTTGGTTTTTTTGTGTGTGTTTTTTAAATTTTTAAATTATTATTATTATTTTTTTTTAAATTTCTCACAAAAATCTTGCAAAATCCAACTTTTTGACCAAACAAATGACGATCAGTTCTAAATTTTAAAAAAATCAATAAAAAAAAAAAATCCGCAGACCGCATTAGATTTTCAGTCTATCATGTCATTTGAGACAAACCTTTTTCTTTTTCTTTTTTGCCTTTTGTGCTTTTTTTTGGAAATCTTCTCCAAACTTGAACGAAAGCAATAATCAAAGCCACAAATTCGTCCCCAAATCCACTTACAGAGTTTTGCTATTTGCAGCTGAAATAAATGGAACAGACACTCCTCTAACTATAAATAGTTCAGTTGATTCCAAACTGAATCAATACAGAAGAGTGTGGGCGTTCATAATGCATGCAAAACGCAACAGAGCATGCTGTAAACAATACGTGTGACGGTTGCGTATGCCAAATGGCGTGTGTACGTCTGGATTACTTTTTGCCTAAGGGATAAGTTTTTTCACCACTCCAGATTTCCAACTTACCACTCGTATTCGTTTAAGACATTTCTCCAGCCATACTCTGATGGTGTCCTTGGCAACCTCCTCTTCGATGTTGTATTCCAGTTCCTCACGGGCCAGCAACTCATCAAGTTGCAAGCTCTTACGGATGTCTACGGAACGGTACGACAACATGCTGCAAAGGTGATGAGGATAAGGACATGTTAATGAAAGCAAGTTGGGATCGAATTTGGCACCTATTTGGCACCTATTAAGTACATGCAGTGTCCTCGTTACAAGTGTATGCAGAGATAATATGATGGATGTGATAACTGTGCTATGGTTTATTGCTTTGTTTTTATCAAGCTTAATTCTGTTATCCTGTAAATTTGAGAATAATTTATTGCAGAGTAGGATGACAATCAGTAGCCTATACAGGGCATGTCAAAAAAGTGACCCATGTGAAACACGATTTTGTTGGCCACGGAACATAACATAATTGTACATGAAATAGTAATAATAACGTTCAGTGATCTTTAATGAGTCCTAAGAATTTTGGAGCTTTTGTTATTGAATTATGGCAAATCTACTCAGGCATGTCAAATGCAGATTTGGCCACTTTTCATGTGCACAGAATTCTTTAAAGAGAATCGTTCTTCAGTGTGTAATTGAACATAATCATTCAAATCAATAACAGTAACCTCCTAAATGTTGACAGTTAGTTCAATTTGAGCAGAAAAACATATTTGCATCTATATTATCCATGACAAACTGCAGACTATTTGAATTATAGATGTATTTTACACAATACATTAATGTGTCCTAGAGATCATCATTTGCAAAGAGTTGAGATATCAGTAGCAAAGGTCGGTCTGAAAATGAATGCTGGCAAGACAAAGTTCATGTCATATAACCAAAGTAAGAAGGGATCTATACAGACAAAGGATGGTACCAAGTTGGATGAGGTACAATATTTCAAATATCTTGGGCCTGGATGGAGAGTACAGCAAAGGATATTAAACAACGCAAAGCAGCAGCATGGAGAGCATGTAGTATAATGACCAAAATATGGAAATTCAAACTTCGCCTATTTGCCTCTACAGTAGAGTCGGTTCTGTTATATAGTTGCGGAGCTTGGACCATCACTCCCAAGTTACAGAAAGAGCTTGATGGCTGCTACACCAGAATGCTGAGAGCAGTACTCAATGTCAACTGGAAACAACACATACCAAATACCCAATTGTATGGTGATCTCCCCAAAATAAGCCAGAAGATTCAGAAGAGACGGACAAGGTTTGCTGGCCACTGTTACAGAAGTGAAGAGCCAGTCTCCAAACTGGTGCACTGGACCCCCAAACATGGCACAAGAAAGCTGGGAAGACCTGCTCTGACATTCATTGAATTACTCAAGCGAGATACAGGACTGGAGACAAGTAACATTAAGACAGCAATTAAGGACCGACAAGTGTGGAGAGCCATCACAGATCGGGGACACCACCCGAGATAAGCAGCAAGTAAGCAAGAGATCATCATTTGGCAATCTCAAATCATGAAAAAAAAGCTTCATGCTCAAATTCAGTGTTTTCAGTTGAAAACACTGCATTTCAAACTAAAATCTAGCATAATTTCTAGCATCCCTAGGGAATCTCATTAGAGAATTTTAATATTACCAACAATAAAAAATGTCTCACATGGTCCTAATTAGGTAAACATGTGGTCAAAAATTCAAATTGCTTCAATTAAGCTAACAAGCATACCAAATTCTAGGTCTGAGCACAAGGATTCCAAAAATGTATAATCATTACGTACTGTATAAGTGGTTATTTTTGCATACAGATATTTTTGTGATTTTGGTAGTTTTGGGAAAATGGGAAAGTCTTTAATTCCGCGCTATGTACATTAATTATAATGTAACTCTATAGCAAAATGATATTTTTCACATGATTATATTTTCACGTTTTATGTCCACTCACTCGAGAAATTCGCGAAAATAAACCTTAGCAAAAATGTATAGTTATTACATATTCCTCCCTCCTCCGCCAATCAGGGGCAAAAATGGCTACTGATTGCATTTTTTGCTGCTTTGTGTTACGCTCATCAACATCAAGCTCATGAGGTTGATGGGATTTTTCTTCACCGGTGTAATGTATTATTACAAATTCAACACACAAACTAGGGATGGAAAAGCACCATTTTTGGATTTTGGACCTCTCAGGTAGGGATGGTGTTGTTTGCTTTTTGTGTATTTTCTTTTTTTTAATCAAAATGTTCAAATATTTTCAAAAATGTCCATAAAAAATCTAATTTCAATTTTGTTCTCCAAAATCTTATTTTTTTTAAATTAAGAAATGTACACAATATTTGTTAAAAACAAACAAATAAACAAAATGGGTTGGTTGGGCCTGTAGATCAGGTTTTGTGTTTTTTGGTCGCCTTACCTAAGCACATAATGGAAGGTGACATCCTGCCCAATTCCTCATCTTTTCAATCTCACAGCACATGTGCTTGTACACCCCCCCCCCCCCCCCCCCCCCCTGTTCTACAGATTTGGGACATCTCAGGAAGGGTTGGTCGGTTGGTCATTTTGTTGTCTTTTTTATCTTGGGGAATTTTTTCTTTTTTAATCAAAATTATCAAAAATTTCCTAAATGTTTCATATTTCATTTTTTCCCCTACAAATTTATTTTAAAATAAATAAATCAAGAAATGTACACAATATTTGTTAAAAAAAAACAAATAAAAAAAAAGGGTTGGTCGGGCCCATAGATCAGGGTCGAGTTGTTAACGTATTGCCTTACCTAAGCACATCATGGAAGGTGACATCCTGCCCATTCCTCATCTTTTCAATCTCACAGCACATGTGTTTGTACAGCAGATGATCCTTTTCCATGTCCACTTCCAGACGTCCACGAAGCAGACGTAGGACAAACTTGACACGAGTGACGGGAATCACTCCCTGTGTGGTGACCAGATTAAGCAAAGATTATCAAATCAATTAAAAAACACCTCAACATGACGAAGGACGAACTTGACACGAGTGAGGGGATCACTCCCTGTGTAGCCTTGAACAGGCTTCTAAAATTATTTTAAATAACGCAGTCCCATATTGTCCGTAACCATCTGGCGTTGCTAACACTGTAACACGGAAATCCCACCCTTCTCCATTAAGCTGAATATAGCGTGCTAAGAGAAGTGACATAGGATTTACAAACTGAGAGCTGTGCTAACACGAAGCGTTGCACATTCTGCATTTTCAATCTAATGTTTCACTTTATAAAACCGATGGAAATCCAACGGTTTTTCGTGGGGGTAATATTCCCAATTATATACGTCATTCATATATTCTTGTTCAATGATTGGTTAAAAGTGGGTCACATGATCAAAAATAAACACGCTATTTTGCCCAAAGTACTATTTACGGCTCCCAAAAGTACTAGTTACGGCTCCCCAAAAGACTATTTACGGCGCACCAGTGCGTTGGTAGTTTCACGCGGCGTTGTACTCCGCGTGACGCGAGAGGGCGCACGATTTGCCTCCCCGGGCGCAGCGTGACGATCGTTCGATGCACTGCCTTTGAATTGAACTTTTAACAGATGATTTTTTTATTTGAACTTTATGGAACTAGAAATATATGAATGACGTATATAAAACAAATATTTACTGCCTTTATTCGAGCCTCTGGATTAAAATTATTGGTTCCTCGGTGACTGCAATAGTGCCCCTCAGCAAAATAGCACTATTGCAGTCACCTCGGACCCATAGTTTTAACCAGAGTCTCTCATGGCAGTATATATTTGTATAATATGGCGAATATGTATTATACTAGATTTAACAAAGATTATCAAAGTAATTAAAAAAACCATTTTGAAACATTTTATGCAGGTGTCAAGTTGAATCTTAACCCTACCCTTCTCAATCCTTCACCTTTATTCACCCTCCCTCAGAAAAAAAATAGGTCAAGATTTACCCAGTAATGTATCAGTTGAAGATTCACCAAATTCAATTTGTTGTTTCTATAGGTGAAGATTTGTCCTAGATTTCTCTGACCAAAATATAAATTAGTTCAAAATTCACCACATCAAGTATATAACTAGGCAATCTTTGACTATCCTTGGAGGGGGGTAGGTTCAAGATGCACATTGATGACTGCATTAGTAAAATGGAGGTTGCTATGGACTCATGTCATATTGGTAGAAATTACACAGATACCTTTTTAAAGTCTGTTGTAAAGCAGGATGAATATATATAACTTCTATACATAACTTTATTTATTATCAACAAAAAAAAGGTTGAATAAGCTCAGAGCATTTTGAATTCCACAAATATTTGTGTTTTCATTAATGTTCAAAACGTTTTAACATTTCTGAAATGTTTTGTTTCTTTCTGTTTTTTTCCTTCAAAATTTGGGATTTTGAAATATCAGTGCTTACCATATGAGCTACATTAGCTTGTCACATAATATGACAAACGGAAGTAATGAAAGAAAGTGTGTATTAAACAAATTGTCGCCAAATGAAGTTCTATCTATGATCTACAAGATACATCTTTTTTGTCCGGAGCAATAACCTGATAGAATATGGCATATTCCTACAGAAGATTCTACACAACAAAAGGAAGTATCCTATTAGAGAACCCTGTACAAGATGCAACATTTTGCCTTACCTTCCTATGTACATCCACCATATTCCATGCCACCTGGAAGTTCTTAATGTGTGCATAACTTAGCAGAGCATCTTCCTCATTACAAAAGGAAGTATCCTATTAGAGAACCCTGTACAAGATGCAACATTTTGCCTTACCTTCCTGTGGACATCCACCATATTCCATGTCACCTGGAAGTTCTTAATGTCTGCATAACTTAACAGAGCATCTTCCTCGTGTTACAAAAGGAAGTATCCTATTAGAGAACCCTATACAAGATGCAACATTTTGCCTTACCTTCCTGTGGACATCCACCATATTCCATGTCACCTGGAAGTTCTTAATGTCTGCGTAACTTAGCAGAGCATCTTCCTCGTTACAAAAGGAAGTATCCTATTAGAGAACCCTATACAAGATGCAACATTTTGCCTTACCTTCCTGAGAACATCCACCATATTCCATGTCACCTGGAAGTTCTTAATGTCTGCGTAACTTAGCAGAGCATCTTCCTCGTTACAAAAGGAAGTATCCTATTAGAGAACCCTGTACAAGATGCAACATTTTGCCTTACCTTCCTGTGGACATCCACCATATTCCATGTCACCTGGAAGTTCTTAATGTCTGCATAACTGAGCAGAGCATCTTCCTCGTTTGAGTAGAAGAGAGAGAAATTCTCCATAATGATACCTGTGAAACAGATAATTGTAACAATATATTAACAAAATTGTAACCTATGGGTGCACACCACCAAATACATCTCCCATAGGTTTACACGTGAAATGCACAATTTAAAAATGGATATTTCTCGACGTTATAAGAAACTGGTATCTTGAAATTTGGTATCAAGCTAGAGATGAAAGCCATGACTACTAACTCAACAACTCGTATATAGGGGGTAACCAGCATTTTTTTGAGCTAGAGCCTTTTCAAAACGTACGAGTTGGGTTTTCCTGGTCACACGCAATTGTTGATTTAGATGATGGCGTCAGCTACAGGAAATGACCTGAACACAAATGTCTCGGTTAAAAATAAAAATAAATCATCATTGCGTCAATTTTTTTGGACTTGAAGAATGCTGATGTGTCTGTCAAAATTCACAGTTTATTAATTTAGTCAAAGCATGTAATAAATACCCTAATTTTAAACTGTAATTTAGAATAGGTCTCTCGTTTCGGCATAGCAACAGGCCGGTTTTTGGAATATTGCCTCAAAGGGTGCAGGACCAGATGTGATTTAGTATTGTGAAACCCTATACAGGCTAGTTAAGCTCTGTTCACACTCGATGTTAATTGCCGTGTGTTGCGGCAGGCTGTGACAGATTGCGTTAATGCGGACGTTCTCCTATTTTGCGACACGGAATTGGCTGCCATCACATGTGGTGACCTGTGTTGACCCAGCGTGACTGGCAATGAATTGCCGTAAACTGCGGCGGAAGTAAAGCTACCGCACCAACTTGGAAGGCAATTGTACAATGTTGAGAAATGGTCTTTTTAACGTTTTTTGTGTCAGTGTTTTCGACAAAAATAATGACATTTCTAACAAAAAAAAGATCTTTCATCTTTCTTTCTCTTTAACCCATCTACATGGAGAGGAATTAGGGATGAAACTTTCAGGGAAAAGAAATAGGTAAAATGGCAGTGGAAAGTTGGCTCTACCAGCATATATCACACCTTTTTTATAAAGGTTGCCATTTCTCAATCTATGAAACTTATGAAAACCTTTACAGCTCTGAATCAATTCCATATTCTTAGGCTTATTTCTAAAAATTGTATCAACATTTTCCATGAATAGAATACGAATTAAAAATGCATTATTATGTTGCTATTAATGGTGTGTGTGTTTGCTTATATAGCAAAATAAATGCCATGTTATCATCAGAACTTTAAAAAATACATGGGGACTCGGGACAAAGACTCAGACATCAAGGACTCGGATAGTAAGGACTCGTGAGGTAAGGACTCAGACTCGGGTAGTAGATTCGACTCCAACACTGATAGTAACGATGCCATGGAATTACCACAGTCTGAAGCAGGGTTTAAAATACTTTTTGGGTTATGAGGGCTATTTTGAGCAAATTCTACCAAAAATTGCCCCTTTAGTACATTTTACCATAGGCCAACATTTTCTCAGGGGGCTATTTTGTGAAAATTGGGGGCCCCCCATGTATTTTGAGCCCTGGTCTGAAGTCAAACTTACCCACTAGTAAGTTGAGTACAATATAGGCAATAGCGACATAGAATGATCCAAAGTATAGCAACGATGCCGTGGGATTACCGCAGTCCGTCTCCCAGTAGTTGATACCCATCTTGCTGCAATCTGGAAGTTTAATCTGAAATGGTACAAGATCAAAAGTTTATAGTAAAAGGTTGGAAAGTAAGAAAGGAAAATAAACACCCTGCTCTATGCACCTGAAAAACATTTAATTTGACCAATTTGAGTTGCTCTTTAATTTATTCTTTATTATAATAAAAATAAAAATGTTTTCGAAATTTTATGAACATTTAAAAACAATTTGTGCATGAAAATGTTGATTTTTTGTATTATGTAGATCAGCCTTTTGTCTTTTCTTTTTTCCCCTTAAGGTCATGTTTTTTAACCTGGGCTACATTTGTGTTACATGAGTCAATTTCATGAAATATACCTCCTTTCGCAGTTTCAGTAGAATATATCACCATGTTTACATCTAAAGTGTATGAAACCATATATATTTGGCAAGCTTATAATCTAAGGATTGAAAATATGGTAACTCAAAATCAAATATACAGGGTGACCTAAACGTTATACAGGGTGTAACAATTAAAATTGTATACAAAATGATAATTTTCTTTTTTCCCCTCCATTGTATAAAAATGCAGGACCTATTCAAAGGCTAGAGATGTTTTTGCTGTAATTGAGTAAATTACCCATCCAGCCATATACAAAATTAATTGTTCAGCCTATTAGGAAATATATATACAGGGTGGTCAAAATACGAAATTTTAGATAATGGAAAAGATAACTAAATTATGCAAATACAAATTAGAACTCATTGCTCTTACATTAAAATCAGAGCATTGATAACTCTTTCCACTTTTCCTGCAAGGAAAATTTTGAAACCTTGACAAAAACGGATTTGTGACTATTTTCACATGGTTCATCCTACTTCGTTAATCAGATTTGAAAATTAGTTAATTAGCTTAATTGATACCTTAAGTAAATGATGTAAAGCATTGTTGCATCATTTAGAACTAAACTGACATATTATATTAAGAATAGAATGCTCTATTACACGAAAACGGTCCATTTCCACCCATTATTGAGATTTATCTCCTACTCCTCCTCCACTTCCTCCTCCTCCACTTCCTCAACCACCCTAACTAATCATGCTTTAACGAGCTGTATTAATTTAATCAAAGGTGATGAATTTTTTTCTCTTTTCAGATTATTAAAGGGGATGAAATTGCCGTTAAAATAAGTCCAAACACAAGTCAATCGCATGGAGGGTTACACAAATACAATACCCTAAGTACAAAAAATTGACTAGAATGTAACAAAACCACCTTTTATGGGTGCCGAGGTAAAAAAACGTGACCTTAAAGGATTCTATTTCATGTCAAATATATACAGGGTGCTCCAAAAGTTGTGCTACCTTTTAAATGCGTCATTTCTAAAAAAAACTATGTAAATTGCATAGTGACAACGTTAGCATGTTTAAATAAAGCAATCGTTGTTGTCTTCTTCAGTTTGAATAATTAATCCGCTTATAATTGAGAGAAGCTTCAGTATAAACACAGTGCATGAAGAAGAATCTTGCCTGGTTTACAACCGGGACTACTTTACGAAGTAAAGTGCATTAATCTACGCAAATCTATCATTTTCTTTAAACTAGGTAAGATTCATCTTAGTGCAAACACAGTACCCAAATGTTGGAAAACAAACTGGCAACTCATAAGAATTCTCTATTTAAAGCAATCCTAGGTCTAAATTCCAGTTGAGCCCATGGAAACCAGATGAAAATCCAATTAAACACAGTTCAAACCAGTTAGAAAACAGTTCAAACCAGTTGGTTTTAATATGGAAAATGGGCAGCTTCATCTGGTGTTTGAACTGGGTTGAAACCCAGTTAAGATCCAGTTCAAAATAGTTAAAACCAGTTGGTTTAATATGGAAAATGGACAGGGTTTCAACTGGGATCAACTGGAATTTAGACCTGGGACATTATGTGGAATTTTTTCAATTTTATACATACATTATTTTCTCTCTTATCATGAAGTTTGACTTATCAGGAAATACTTTCCTGTACTCATATAAATCTATCTCAACTCTATTTTCCTTAAAAACCATCACAGAGCTACTAAATCATAATGGAAGGTTGCTTCCAATTTAAGGATTTTAAAAATATTTTTGTTACAGTTGCGATCGTAATTGGAATCACGGTAAACGGCGCTAACACGGTGTCAAACCAAGAATTTCTATTTCAAATATTTTCAAAAATATCCATAAAAAATCCAAATTAAAATGTTGTTCTCCAAAATCCTATTTTTTTTAAATTAGGAAATGTACACAATATTTTTTAAAAACAAACAAATAAACAAAATGGTTTGGTTTGGGCCCGTAGATCAAGGTGGTTTTTTTTGGCCACCTTACCTTAGCACATCATGGAAGGTGACATCCTCAGAAAAACTCAGAAAATAAGTTGTCATAGCAGACTAGAGCAGACCCCGATAGTTTATTTCAATGTATTCAAACCATTATTTTGAAATCATTAGGAATCGGCTTTCAACGAAAAAATCAAGGATAGAGGACATGGAAAAGATCACACAATAAGACTTCTACAGTTAGAATCAAAAAAGATTTTAAAGACACCACCACAATGCATTGTGTTTTTGCAAAATGCCCCAATTCTGGTCTCCAATTTGTCTCAGCTCCCATAGACATATGCATACAATCATGGCTTCATAGCGCAATCATGGCTGCATAGCGCATTCATCTTTTGAGCTCTTAGGTTCTAGTTTTCATCAATGAATAAATTAGTTATCAGTGTTCCTTTTTTCTTATTTCTAAAACTTACAAGCTCGACAATTGCATCGTGTGAAAAAAGCTTTAGTTGGCTGGGTTTTACCTAATGCATTGTGAGAAGACGTTAAAATCTTCTTTGAGTCAGAATACAGCTACTCACCATACAGTCATGCATGATCTTATTCCAATCTTCTCCGGTCACAATCCTGAACAATGTTGAGATGGAGTTGGGAACGGTTTCAAAATTTGCGTACCTGAAAGGAAGGAAAAAAGAGATTGACTTTCTGTAAGTCTTAAACTAGTAAGGAGTAGTACTACAGTATTTGAGCTATAGATACTTTGTTTCACGTCCAATTTGGAGGTAATGACAGAGCATTGCACGGAACGCACGATTTTATCACATGCATAACGCTACGCCTCTGTTCGTGGGGGAATAACCCTAATTCTGTTAAATCCAACAAAATTCAACAGAAGCCCCATGCCGATGGACCCACATTACGCGATCACGCAAAGGTACATGGTGGTTCAAAAAAAAGTTGACCCAATTTCAAAGTAATTTTTCAACCACATTTAAAGTTTCAGAGAATTTGTGTTTACTTTGTCTAAATCAGCAGTAAGTTATGAAATTATCCTGAAAAGATGGCACATTTAGCTTGATTGGTTCTTTAGATATGGTTCATTACAGAAAACATGTACAAAACTGACTTGTCCACGGAAGCATCATTTAGTTTTTGTCTTCAACAAAACAGCATGCTCTAGTTTCAGAATTGTAAAGCCCGCCCTGACAAAGTATCCCAATCTCTATGCTTATGTGCCATTCACATTCAACAAAGAAACGTAGATATGTATAGGTAGGTAATGTTAAGCACCAGGCAGATGTCTCAGATGTCTCCTTTTTTCTTTTACTCCTATTTTTACAATTTGTGACCAATCGTGTGTAAGTCCACTGTGTGCATTCCATCTCTACTAAAGGGCGCTTCCGTGGCCAAGGCAGTTTTGTGCATGCTTTCTGTAATTAACCATATCTGATGAAGAACCAACCAAGATACATGTACCATTTTATCAGGATAATTTCAAAACTTACTGCTGATCAAGACTAAGTAAACAGAAATTCTCTGAAACTTTAAATGTGGTTGAAAAATTACCATGAACTTGGGTCAACTTTTTTTTGAACCACCCGGTATAGGCTCTGAAAATTTTATTTTGGGAGCGTGAACCCACGAGCGTGATGCACGATCACCTGGACTCTGGCAGCCACGGCAGCTCAGGTTCGATTCCCTGAGGCAGCACACATCATTCTTTCTGTCCTTATTTCTCCTGTGTTTCCTCCAGTTAGCTTTTAAAGAAGAATGTCAGTCAAGGTGTTGACATGTTGACATGTTGATGGCATGTGCCAACTTGAGGTGACATGGAGTATATCATCTTGGTGTGGCCTGTATATTCAACAATCTTTTTTCTCTCCATAAGGCGACGAAAACACCCAACCCTGTTTGTTGGTGCCACTTGTCCCCCTCTCTCTGCCGTGGTTTATGCATTGAGCCCTCTCTGGGTTTTGATCGATTGCGTGTTTGTATTGGGATCGATGCATCGGCCACTCGAGATATTTGGACATAAACATCGTCATTGCGATGGTATTTTAGGATGTAAAATATGTTTTTAACCTTCTTCTTATGGATCAGTTATTAAAGATTATGGATGACAAGATAAGATACTGATGTCAGGAAGCGTTTCTTACGGACTTTCCAGGTACCATTGCACAAGATATTGGAGCAAAAATGGGGTTTAAAACTTTAAAACCGAACAGACGATAATAGCCTCCACACTGTTGTATGGACAAACAGACCTCTTAGGTGGGGCTGGTCGGTTGGGCTACCCCCCTCCCCCCCTTGAAAATGACTGTAAAAAATTAAAAATAATCTGTAAACATTTTGCTGTTTTTCAATAGGCAACATTTTTTCTTTTTGGGGGTCGGTATTTTCATTTGCATGTGAAATTTTAAAAAGAGTCAGTCGGGCATGTCGGGCTAAGTTTGTTCCGTTGCTTAATTAAGGATACTAAAGATCTATGATGGGAAAATCCTGAACAGTACATATATAAATACCAGGTAATGTTTTGAGCAGCAAGCCTGTCATTTCAAATCATACATGGTAACAAAAACAACCAGGCAATCCACTACCATATAGAGGGCCTATGGGACTCAGTCTATAGTCTCTTACCTGTTGAGATTTTCTCCATATTTGACGCAACCAAACAGAACGGTTCCCATGAAGGCATATGTGGTAATAAAAACAAACAGGCAAGCCACAATGAAGAAAGACTTCATCATACTCACGACGATGGTCATCATCAGCATTTTTAATGTAGGCTGAATGAAGGAAAAAATAAACAAATGCAGACGTTATCATTTTTTTACCAACAAAACGAAAATGTTGAGATATCATTTTTCAAAATCGGAGCAAGTTTAAATTTTGACCCCATCATATGCAAGTTCAACGACCTTTTTACGATTTACCCGATAACTTGTTAACCAAACATCGGAAGTATGGCAAACTATACATTTTCGGAATCCTTGTGCTCAGCCGAACAATTTAGTATGCTTTTTAGCCTAAGTGAAGCCATTTGATCCTGTCCCTTTTGAGAGGGTCATAGGATCTCATTTTCTTTTAAAATGGTTCTAGTTGACAAATTCACCAAGAAACAAAGCTAGGAAGAAAATGGTCACGGAATGCAAGATTATGACCCTACTAATATAACTATATTTATTTTATCATACCAATAACACTTACATGTTTCCCTGTGATTGTGAAAAATCTCAGCAGTACAACAGTACATCCTACCTCATATCGCCACGGCTGTGGAATTCAACAATAAGTCATAGATTTATTAACACTTTTGGGACGGAAATGATGAAAAAAAATCAGGGGGTGGAAATGGGCGAAATTAAGTGGGGGGGGGGGGGGGAATTGGGTTTGCCGGCGACGAAATTTGGAATACACTGTCTTAGTCCACTCGGACAGGGGGTCACGTGCCTGTAATTAACAACTATGTGCACATTCATCGCCTGCCGTGAGTCCGGCGAGATAGACTGAGGCGACACATGCTGCCAGCATGGTTTTCAAATGGGATATCATGGGGCTGGTTCATGGTTGTAAGGGATTGTATTGCATGATTGAATTGCATTTGCCCATAGTCCTAAAATAAATTGTATGGTTGTCCTTCACACTTCTCTATTAAGGAGGTGTGTACTGAAGGGTGGGGAAATTTGTCACTCTTTCTTGGATTGTCAATATCTATATAAAAGAGGCTGTTAGTTAATATGGAGTAATGTAAATTTAATTAGTACACCTTATATACATATTTATAAGGGTAGCCTCTTTTTTAGTGGTTCATTTCTAACAAACTCGTATAAATAAAAAAAAGCCTGCCGAATGCCTGTTTGTTTTTACACTAACAAAATATTAAATGTGTGGGAGTTTCAACTACTTCCCCGAAACAGTTCCCCGAAACTAGAGTCTCTGGAATATATGTAAACATTGAACGACGATGCCAAGTAGGCTACCAGGTTAACAACAATAAAAATGGCGGCGTCTGCTATCCATCTGCCAGGACAAGATTTAGAGAATAAAGTATAGTTCTTAGCTGTTTTGCAATATACGATGGTCTTATAATGTATAGGCTGTACCATATTTGGAGTCATATAAACTTGGCGAATCATGCAAGCTGTACCAACCCTGCCTCGAATTAATCGCGTTCTTTAGCACACACGCACATGGCAACGCTGCGTTATTCGCACAACGCAAACGCTGGCGACTTTGTGTAGGGCACGCTAACGCGATGATCATACGCACTGATGGTATTATTATTTGAATGAATTAAATAAATCCCCCCCAAACTATACACCATTGTCTCGTGTATGGGCGTATTGGCTGAAAATCAGCGAAAAACCAATCAAATTGCCTGCTGACATCACAAACCACACCCACTTTATAAGAATCGCAAATAACAGACACAGATTTAGGGTGTTATTGATAATTAAATTGCTGAATGAGGGGTTGAGATGACCTCTAATAAAAATATTTTTGAAACAAATGCCATATTTATACTCGGAGAACCCTGCCCATATCAAAGTGCTGTGTACAACAAGTGCTTAAGACACAACAATATTCAACAGATGATGAGTCCTACAAATGATGGTGGGAGTGAATACTGAAAAAACAAAAACAAAACAACTTACCATGTTTGATATCTCTAAGATCATGCAGCCTAGATTTTGACACACCATGCTGAAGAAAGGAGGAACACTATGATGATGGGCACACAACATGTAACAGTTAAATCAAAACAGCAAAATCGTGCATCTAAAACACAGTTTCCCATGAAATTAAAAGTGACATGCAAATTTGTGACTGCACTGAATTTATTGCTAATAAAAAAGCCTCTAAAATGAATTTGCTGGACAATCAGAATAGCACCAATCTGAGTTATCAAGGTGACTGAAAGGCTTTCCAATAACATGGTTTATTAAAATTCCATAAGGCCAAACAAAGAAGATAGTCTGTCTCAGAAACATTTTGCAAATAAGCTAAGTGCTGTGCTATTTTTTGTTGTTGTTGAAAATAGGCTATGAGGTATGCGTTTTTTTGTGGGTTTTTTGCTAATCCAAGCTTCAGAGAACCTTTTTTTAACTTTTTCTTTAAAAATTCAAAAAAATAAGAAGAAAAAAATAAGAAGAAAAAAAAGAAGAAAAAAAAAAAGAAAAAAAAGAAAGAATTTTTTTTTTTAGGTCTCTGCGCATAGACCTAACCTACGCGCCGTAGCTCATTTCACATACCAATGCGGGCGGGTTTCTGAGACAGACTATCTTCTTTGTTTGGCCTACGGCAACATAACAGCCTTTCTTGTTATATAATTTATTTAGTTCAAAATTAGCAAACCTCCTTACAGCAGGGAAAGAATTCAGATTTGGATGCTTGCTTATGCCAAATTAGCGCACATACGCTTGGATTACTTTTGCGCGCGGAGAGATACAAATATTTCTAGCCATTTTTTTCTAGGAGCATGCCAATCAAGCTATAGTAACTAGTAATATTGATCGATAGCCAATTATGGGTCAATCAGTCAAGCCTGTAGAACAGGGGTTTTCTCATCGAGCAAATGTGCAACACAAAAAAATCATAACATGCGATGAATTGAATGATGTGCAGTGCTTGATGTAATCAGGTACTTTGTGTCAGCTCAAGTTGGAAGGTGACCTCAGTGAGTTTGCACCACACCGAACATTCCTCTTTGATCGTGTGTATACAAATGCTGTCAAGTCGCATAAGGCCAAGAAAAATAATAAGTTGTGTTGCCCTCAGCTACCGACCCTAAAATCATTAAAACTAGGGTCACTTTTTTTTTAGATTTAAATTTGATTAAAAGTGTCTAATTGTTACTATTTCTTGCTTGGAATGAATAAGTTAGCTTAAATAAATGTTTTTTTAGACTATTGTCACACTAGAAACATTAGTTAAATTGACATATGGGCGGGCCTATATAAATTTTGTCTTGACATAAACCATATATTTTTCAGCCAACAAAAATTGAAAATAATTGAAGAAAAAAAAAGGATTTCCGACCGACCGACCCGATTTTAAATTTTTGGCACTTGAGGGCAACACAACTTAGGCCCCCCCCCCCAAAAAAAGTTGACTTGCCCTTTCCGACCGACCCTAATTTTCGGAAATCTAGGGTCGCTATTTTATTTTTTTATTTTTTTCAAAAAAAAAAAAAAAAAAGTTAAAAAAAAAGTTAAAAAAATTGAAAGAAGCACATAACAATAAAGAAAGATCAAAACGTGTTTTAAGTAGTATCTGCTTGTTTAAAAATAGAAAAAATCAAAAAATTAAAAAAATTTTTAAAAAAAATCAAAAAAAAATCTTTAAAACGTGTTTTTGTGCAGTAAATTTTCAAAAATTTTCAAAAAAAAAAAAAAAAAAATCCGACCGTCCGACCCTGATTTTGACCCTGAAAGGGCAAGTCAACTTTTTTTTTTTTTGGCCTTATTCTTTGTCTTGGCCTAACCACTGCACTATACTCTGTATCAGCTTGGAAAGTTGCAAAGTGACATCAGTGAGTTTCCAGCGATAGATGCAGCACATTCTGCGCCACGGCCGACATTCTTCTTTGATCGCACGGATACAGATGCCATTACATTCAGGCTACATGCGTTGTAAGCAATATTTTGATGTGCTCACTGGAGTGCGCCCTGCAGTCATCTCCCAACTTGAGGTGACATAAAGTATATTATGACCAAGGCTCAAAATAGCAGTTTTTTACCGGGAGCTACTTTTCTCAAAAGTAGTGCCTGGATCAGGGGCATTTATTGAGAACTGGGAGCTACTTTTAGTCTACCGAGAGCTAACCCTTTATTAAATCAAATAAGCTGTAAGCTAAATTCGATGTTTTGGGGAAGCTTCCCGGGCGCTGGTTTGGACAAAATATCATCGCTCAGTTGTTTATTTTTCAGCATTACCGGGCGCTTTGGCAGAAGGACCGAGGGTAAAAATCGCCAAGCGCCCGCTTATCTTGAGCCTTGATTATGACATGATGAAATAAGGATGGTACAGGGTGAATCATAAGTACGTCATGTTTCACAGGTATATGACGACTAACGTTACATCAACTTCAAGGCAGCTTTTTATTTCAAAACCAATTAATGAGATAGCAATAATGCATATTAGGATTCAAATGCTGATATGCTACATTTTGAATAGGATGTAAAATTGTGTGATAATTGCAATCTTGTGGAACTGTTCTAAAATAGAAGGTTCTACGGTCAAATTCATGATTTTTTTCTTCTTCAGGAATTAAAGCTAAAAAATTATTCTAGAAATGTCAGTGACAACTTTGCAAAAGAGGTGCCCATTCTTTCTAACTAATTCTGTACAGTGTTTAATAGTGCCCATTCTTTCTAACTAATTCTGTACAGTGTTTAATAGTGCCCATTCTTTCTAACTAATTCTGTACAGTGTTCAATAGTGCCCATTCTTTCTAACTAATCCTGTACTGTGTTTAATAGTGCCCATTCTTTTTAACTAATTCTGTACAGTGTTCAATAGTGCCCATTCTTTCTAACTAATCCTGTACTGTGTTTAATAGTGCCCATTCTTTCTAACTAATTCTGTACAGTGTTTAATAGTGCCCATTCTTTCTAACTAATCCTGTACTGTGTTTAATAGTGCCCATTCTTTCTAACTAATTCTGTACAGTGTTTAATAGTGCCCATTATTTCTAACTAATTCTGTACAGTGTTTAATAGTGCCCATTCTTTCTAACTAATTCTGTACAGTGTTTAATAGTGCCCATTCTTTCTAACTAATTCTGTACAGTGTTTAATAGTGCCCATTCTTTCTAACTAATTCTGTACAGTGTTTAATAGTGCCCATTCTTTCTAACTAATTCTGTACAGTGTTTAATAGTGCCCATTCTTTCTAACTAATTCTGTACAGTGTTTAATAGTGCCCATTCTTTCTAACTAATTCTGTACAGTGTTTAATAGTGCCCATTCTTTCTAACTAATTCTGTACAGTGTTTAATAGTGCCCATTCTTTCTAACTAATCCTGTACAGTGTTCAATCAAATGCTGACAGAGAAAATGTAACAAATCAGCCATGATATTAATAAATACTTACAGCGCCGGCGAAGTGGACCACCATCCAAATTACCCCCGTTACTGTAACAAACAGGTCGTATCGATTGCGCCTGCTATGCCAGTAACCAATGGGGCTTAGAGAGATACATTTAAGCAAAACTTCTATGACGAACATGATATTGAGAATGACGGAACATAAAGCCAGATATTCGCTGGCCCACATTTTATCAGACGTCTGGTCCTCCTTTTCCTCCCACTATGGATAGAAATCATACGACAAGGAAAGATTATATAAGAGGCTGACGGGCTTAAAAACCCTGTTCTATGGGCCCAAATATTCGCTGGTTTCCATTTATCATCCTTCTCCTTCCACTATGGATTGAAATCATACAACAAGGAAAGATAATATAAGAGGCTGACTGGCTTAGAAACCCTGTTAGTGTTATATGAGCCCGCTCGGCCCGTTTTGTCAAGTTTAAAAAAATTGAAAACATGTTGAAATGGTTTTATTTTGAAATTTTGTTGTTAAAATTCTTTGAGATTTTTTTAAAATTGGTTTGAATTTTGTTGAAAATTCCCCACAATGTTCACAAAGACCTGAAAAAAAAAGAGAATGATGGAACATAAAGCGAGATATTCGCTGGCCTACATTTTATCATCCTTCTCCTCCTTTTCCTTCCACTGTGGGTAGAAATCATACAAGGAAAGATTATCACATAGGCAATTCAATCTTCGTCTATTTCTGGAATTTCTGTCCGAGGCATAAAAAAGAGGCTGGTGGGCTTAAAACCAACACAGCGACAAACTGTTTGAAATATTTACAAAGTGTTAAATCGTTAATCATATTGCATGGCTTGTGGCCTACAAGATGCCCAACCCTTGGTTATATATAATAACCTACCTTATAATTATGAGAGTAAAGAAAAGTGTAAAATGACCAACACAGCGACAAACTTTTTACAAGTATTTCACAAAGCGTTAAATCATTAATCATATAGCATGGCATTTGGCCTAAATATGGCCCACAAGATGTCCAACCCTTGGTATAACCCCGGGGTGCTCAGTGGCCATTACAAGGGGGTATCATGCGCATCTAAGGACTTTCAAAAGCACCTAAATATGTATCGTGTTAATGTGAAAAAGCACCCCTAAACAAGTATGGCACAGTATTTTACATACCCTAAGCAAGTAATATTAATATTTCTAATACCCTAAACAAGTACTCAAAATATTTTGATATCCTAAACAAGTTCTCAAAATATTTTGATACCCTAAACAAGTAATTTGTATAGTTTAAACCTCTTACCGTATATGACACATTTCTAACCCTTTTTCCTTCCCTAATATTAATAAGCTAAAAGTATTATGAAACAATGCTGAGCTGATCTATCAGATCACTTGCGAAGGATACAATTTTAGAAATTTACTCGCCCATGTATCATGGCTATTTATAATCCTCATGGAGCGAATCAGACCCTATACGAAAGCCAATGATGTCAAAAGTGTACCCTTTTTCTTAATTTGGCTTGTTTTGATACCCTATTCACGTTACGTACGTAACATGCCCCAGCTTGAAAAACGACCCCAATTACATGATTTCTTGGACACGCATGATACCCCTCTTGTAATAACCACTGAGCACCCCGGGGGTATAACCTACCTTATATGACAGTAGAGAAAAGTTTAAAATGACCAAGACAGCAATAAATCTTTTAAAGTATCTATGCAGCGTCAGATCGTACATTCTGCCTCTGAGCGGGGAATGGTCTGGTTTGGGCGGCAGATGTAAGGGTTGGGCCAGCTGTAATCTTCCCTTAAGATCCTGCCAACGTCGCTGATCTATTGTCAGTAGGGATGTACCCTTGGTAGAAAAAAACACCAATATACACGGTGAATAATAATAACATATCAAATCCAATCAAATTTTATTTCCATAAAAAAACACTACATCAAAAATGTAAAACTTTTAAACAACAAAAGCGTATGGAGGAGTAGACTGGAAAGCCAATAAGGCCTGTAAATAGCCTACCCCATTTAAATACAATACAATACAGTACATGTTACATAATTATTACATGAATAAAACAAAATCTGACAATGACTTAAACAAGACAAGACATACAAGGACGAGCTCAAAAAGAGAATTATTCATTTTTTTTTGATGATGTTTTTCTTAAGTTTGTTTCTGAATGGTTCACAGATGTTAATTTTTTAATTAATTTTGAAAGGGAATTCCAAAGAATGGGACCACACGTTTGAATAGCAGGGTCGGAAAATGATTTCTTATTATTAGTCAAATTAAAATCATTAACGTGTCTTGTTGGATAGTCGTGAACATCAGAGCCTTTTTTGAAGTAATTTTTAAATGATGTGGGGAGTTGATTTATTGAAAATATGTACATTGGACCCCAAGTTCTAGTGTGTGCATATCAGTACAGAGAGAAAATTATTTTTGGTCCGGTATGACTTCGGTAATGACTCTTAGAAACAACACTCCAATAGTGGCCATTTTGTTTTCAAAACATTGATGAAATTTAGAACTTTTCAAACTTAGAAAAGTGGCCCCTCATCTCTGTTCACGGTGTCAGGTGCCATCCATCGAATCCATGGCATCGCAGATTTGTTGTGATTGTGTGTGGTTTGCTCTTCTTGGACAAAATTTTAGCATTAGGCCAGTCAACAACATGGTTCATTTGTACAGATAGTATGGTCAGTGATAGCCAAATTTCTATACCGTAAGTCATGTCTGCCACCCACTGATCACCCTAACAGCACCATCAACCGGCATAAAGTCAAAAGAAAAAGAGGTAATTCGGATGAAATGCGTTGACCATAAACACACAAAACTGTCAAACACAAGTACAATTGTTTGGTTTTGAAAAATCAAAATTCTAATTATTTTGTCCTGCAATCCTGATGATTTATTCCGTCATCCCCCCAAAAGAGTTTCTAATGAATATAAAAATATCAAACATAGACCAACAAGGGGGGATGAATCTTAACTTGTCGATCTGAAGCCATATCATCTAGGAATTTTAACTTTATTGTGATGATCATCTGCTTAGGTATAGACTTGCGTCAAGTCTGTCAGACACAAACAACAACGGTATGGTGTATATCTAAATGGAACTGGCAACCTGAGCTAAAATGTATAAAACCAAACAATTCAATGTGAATTAATCATATTCAGGGGGTAAAAACTCTGCAGCATGTAAGGTTTTTATGATAATTTTCTAAACTGCCCAATTTTTCAGGATTTTCCCCAACAATTCTGTTTGCAAACTTCAATTAAGTCTATACCTAAGCAGATGACAAAAAGCACAACAGCGCCATCAAGAAGTCCTCACAACAAAGTTAAAGTTCCCGGATGAGCTCATAAAGATAGTTAGAAAACGTGACCCATTATGCACATATGCACAGTAAAGGTCGGCTCGGAATGACATCACATGCCATTGACAACAAACAACTGAAGTCAACAAAATTCAGATTGCACCATCACCAAAATATAGCCCTTTCTGTACCTCCTTGAAATGGTACCATCAAACAGAATATTTGCCCATGGGATTCCTCTGCATGCTCATGTTATCATATTTTACACACAATGCAAGTTTTCACATGTTGAAAGTCTGAAAATCGGTAAAACATTTTGCGAATTTTTGAAATGGTGCTAATGTAAACAACAGTCGCTTACACAGCCTCACACAGTCACTAGGAACAATCTTGTGTATGGTTGAGTAGAGCGTACGAACCAATTTGTTAAAGCGTTTTGCTTTGTTGCCAACAGCAAAAGGGGGGGGGGGATCTCGGGGGTGAACCCTCCTCCCCCTGATGTATGTCAGAGGGTATTATAATTCTATTGAGTATCACAAGTAAGACTGTGATGTTGAGTGTACTATAGTCGATGGGCCCGGTTACCTATAGGAGTTTCATATCCCAAAATTAATAGTATCCCTGGACCAACCTTGTTCTCGAAGTAGTTTGAGATGACGACGCCTACGAACAGAGTGAGACCAATCATACATCCACAGAATACAAAGATATGGATGTACATGCTGTGCAGCTGCAAATAAATAGGAACACAAGTTAATTAGAGTGTAATAGGAGTTATACACTCTTA
The DNA here is from genome assembly GCA_035610835.1 of Ophiura sarsii. Lineage (NCBI taxonomy): Eukaryota > Metazoa > Echinodermata > Ophiuroidea > Amphilepidida > Ophiuridae > Ophiura > Ophiura sarsii. The sequence continues at coordinate 58,407,421 of CM069454.1, forward strand.
GAAGTATCGAACTAATCGACGCCTACGAACAGAGTGAGACCAATCATACATCCACAGAATACAAATATATGGATGTACATGCTGTGAAGCTGAAAGTAAATAGGAACACAAGTTAATAAGAGTGTAATAGGAGTTATACACTCTTAGAAGTATCGAACTAATCGACGCCTACGAACAGAGTGAGACCAATCATACATCCACAGAATACAAAGATATGGATGTACATGCTGTGCAGCTGCAAATAAATAGGAACACAAGTTAATTAGAGTGTAATAGGAATTATAAACTCTTAGTAGTATCGAACCAATCGACGCCTACGAACAGAGTGAGACCAATCATACATCCACAGAATACAAAGATATGGATGTACATGCTGTGAATTAACAATATGAAAATAGTTGATAGAATACATTTACAAATATGAAAACATTTGATAGGAATTTTTCTTTTTTTAAATTGATAGAAAACATTTGTAAAAAATTGATAAAACTTCTTTTTTTAAAGTCGATAGCAAATATTTAAAAAAAGTTGATAGAACGTATTGTTAAAAAGTTGATAGAAAACATTGAAAAAAAGTTGATAGAAAACATTGAAAAAAGTTGATAGATAACATTTAAAAAAGCAAATTGCTCTTTTGATAAAACAGAATGAGCAGTCATTGAGAAGATCTATGTATCGATGAATATGTATCGTTTATCATAACAACGTAAGATATCGCTTTAATATTCCTTTCTTCCTAGTAAGACAACAAAAATGCAACCCTTAACTACGGGCCCAAACGACCCATTTTGGTTTGAATTTTCAAACTTAATTATTTTATTTTTTTGCAATTTGTGTTAATTTATTTCTTTATTTTATTTGGACATTTCTGAAATGTTTTGAAAACATTTGAAAATTCCGAAAAATCTACCAAAATTTCCCAAATAGGTTGAAAAAATAAAACAAAAAAGACTCTACCTGAGATGTCGCTTTAGTATATAATTTTAAACTCTGTCTTGCCAATGTTCTTCTATTCTTGATAATATTTCTTGTTTCTCAATCTCTTCTCATCCTCCACATTCCTTTCCCCTCTATCTATCTCCTCCATTTTAATTTCTGATCTCCATTTTACCCATGTTCTTCTCTCTGGGATAATACTAATTCCTTGCTTCTCCCTCTCCCCCTCCCTACTCAATCCCCACTCTCTCTCTGTTCCCATTGGTATGTGATTTAATTATATATTTTCCATGCCCATTTTTTCTCTTATTGATAATATCCTTTGCTTTGCACCCTCCTTTCTCTCCTCCTTCACTATTTCCCCTTTTATTTATAAATGTTTAACTGATCTACATATTTAACCCATGTTCTTCTCTTTTTAATACTGATACTATGCACTTCTCCCGCTCCCCATACAGCTCCAGGTCTCACTCTCTCCCATTGGTTATAGGTCAATAAATGCGTATGTGTTGTTTCGAGAGAAATTAGACAAATCAATGTATGCGCACGGATGTTCATGTGTGAATAATGGCACTACCCCACAGGGGGAGTGCTGTTGTGAGCATTTTAACATTTACGCAAGTGCATTGATTTTTCTAATTTTTCGAGAAAAAAACACACACGCATGTATTGACTTAATTCATACACGACACTATACAAATCAAAATTCACAATTTGAGTATAATTTTGATCTATGTAATAATGAATAAAAACATGTTAAAACGCTTGCTACCACCCGCAGTGAAAATTGGCGAACCTGCAATGCCTGAGCAACGAATCAAAACAAAGCGGGTGGTGCACGCATTGAACGGCGCACACGCGGAGTGCATTAGACACTTTCAATGCACTCTGCATATTATAGTTTCTTGCTTTCTGATTGGTTCGACACTACTAAATGTGTATGAATATGATTTAATCAAATTACTTTCTTACCCAAGTTCTTCTTGTCTTGATGATATCTCGTACTTCAAGCCACCCTTCTAGTGACAGCACCTCAAATAGTGCTAACATAGCGTTGCCTAGGTGATCAAAATTAAAATTCCTAGGATTGGCCCTGGACATTACAAAAGACAACAAACATAGCATTATGATACCATATGATTGAAAATGGTATGTGGAGCATATGTGAGGTCATAGCCATATTAGGTGCAAATTAAAAGACATTTTTGCATCTGAGGTATGATTATCAGGGCTGTACTATACTTTTTGCAGCTCTGTCTAATTTGACAAAAAAACAAACACAAAAACACAAAAAATACACAACCCTGTTCTACGTACGGGGCTGACTGACCCACTTTTGTTTTGAATTTTCAAATTTCAATTATTTTTTTCAAATTTTGATTTTGGTATGTGAAGCAGATTTGAGGTCAGAGCCATATTAAGTGCAAGCAAAAAGAAATTTTACATCTGAGGTATGATTATCAGGGCTGTTTAATTGATTCAATGGAAGGATCACAATGAAATGGTACTTGAGGCACAAAAAAATAAAAATAAATGATTATATGGTTAGCACTACAGGGTGTCTCAAAAAATTAGGACTCTGTTTCATGACGGTGTAATTCTTATTATAATCATTGGACCATGACCAATTTAGTCTCAATGTAAAGCCCAATTAATTATTATGATATCCTGAAAATATAAGATCAATCCGATGCAAAATAAGAAAACTAGCGTACTTTGCGTAAACCATGTCATTTACTGCTTTGTACAATGGGATCTACATTGTACAGACCAGTAAATAACATGGTTTACGTTTCAACGTTATAATAATTGTCAACATAGTAAATAATCTATCAGTCAATAGCAAAGTTCGGTTTGGTAATCCATTTAATTCTGGCACAAATCAATACTTGCTAAAAATATCCGCAAAACAGATGCATGCATATTCTGTGCAAATCTTTTGTGTTTTTTTGTTAAACAGTTCTCGAGCCCACTGTAGATGGTTCATTGAGTTACAAGTCAAGCACTTATGTTACTCGACTGTTACTGTGTGAATTCCCATTGTACAAACCAGTAAATGACATGGTTTACACAAAGTACGCTAGTTTTCTTATTTTTCATCGGATTGATCTCATATTTCCAGGAATCATAATAATTAATTGGGCTTTAAATTGAGACTAAATTGGTCATGGTCCAATGATTATAATAAGAATTACACCGTAATGAAACGGAGTCCTATTTTTTTGAGACACCCTGTACAGAAGGCTTACCCCTCAAGGGTACTCAAATATAAAATGAAATATAGGTGATAGATTTACAATATATCCCAAGAAGTGGTGGTTTTGGTGATTTGTATTCAAAATCTTCTTACCCATCTGTGTCTCTGGATGACAGATTTTAACAGATCAAGATTGACAGGGGAAGTCAATAGCAGTGGGGTGGAGAAGGAGGCGGTGATGTCAAGTCACAAACTTGAGAGCGTGGGAGGGGGTTGATGTGCCACCCCCACAAAAAAAAATGGATGCAAAAAATCTTAACTGACACAACTCAAATATTAGGGGGGGGGGATGCCCACTTGCCCCCATCCTCTGGTTACACCACTGTTTAGGGTGCACTACACTAAATGGGGTATCCCCTACCCTTAAGGACAGTGTTTAACACTAGAATCGGAAAGTATGCATCACAAAATTCTCAATTGAAAAGACTTGACAGTAATACAATTGCGTAAAATGACTATGATTTTTGATTAATTATGATTAATGGGACATCACCTACATGCACCCTGACTATATACTGTGAATATCATCTAGATAAATTTTGAAAGATCTTTCAAACTTTTTACTGGAAACATTGACGATTACGGCGGCATTTTCAAGCTCGTCAGAGAGGTAGTCAACTCCATGGGCATATTTTGGAAAATCGAGCAGGCTCACCTACCTATTTTTCACACTTTTTGGTGAGAAAATGTGATCATCTTGAAACAGAGTTTTATATCAGTGTTTTTGAACATATCCCTATGGAGCTCTATTTAGGGGTGTGAACCCTAAATAGCCTTTCATGTGCCTTCCCCCAAATATATTGCAATACCTTTCTGCAGATTATAATACTGATGTTTTGACGGAATTCACCGACGCATTCAGCCTTACATGTGCCAAAATATATGAGCCCTCTCCGGGGGGTTGGGGGGGGGGGGGGGGGAGTGGAACTTACCACACCCTTGGCACATAGAACCCTGGTCGTTCTTCCTGATCATCGGTCCACCTATGCAGTCGGATAATACTGATGTTTTGACGAAATTCACCGACACAGTCAGCCTGGACAGATGAAACAGAGTGGGTAAATATGATCATGATAAATGGGTTGTGCAGTTAGAAAAGATTTGATTTGATACGTTACAGAATCAAGGATCCAGCAACATTTTGAGGAAGGAGACTCTTATACTATAAAAGTGGACATTTGTATTTGTAATTTTTTGCGCTTGGCAAATTTTGAAAATATTTGCTTGTTTTTTATTTTGTGATTTTGAGCTTCCTTGCATAAAAAATGCATTTTTGGACATTTTGAAATTTTGTACTTGTTTTTATTTTTGTAATTTTGAGCTACCTACAAACAAAATAAAAGTATTCAAGCTTTTTTATTTTCGCGCTTGCCGTTTTTTGTGCAAAAAGCGCGAAAAATAAATGTAGCACAAAAATGTCCACTTTACAATACTGCCCATGATTGAGCAGCAAGTCACTGCCAATTGCCCTCAATTCTTCGTTGAAGGGGTGGATTCGAAGATTTGGAGCAAACTAACCCCCCCCCCCCTGTGGGGTACTTAGTGGATATCAGGTCACAGAGATGTGCCGCCAGATAGGGTCCCATTTTTCACCCGTCTGGTAAATGTATGAGTCTAAAATCCTTAAAGTTACTGTCTTTCACAGGAATTTGAGCAAAATCTGTCGAATATGTAAGAAAATTATGGGTGTCTGGTAAACAAATGGGTCCGTCTCCCAAAAATAAATTGGTAAATATTTGGGTCAATTTTCATTTTGCTGGAGGTACATCCCTACCAAAAAAGTATCTCCCTGACTGACCGCTCGCTCACCTCAATAAAGATGGTATTATCGTTACACTTTTTCAGCTGTTCAGCAAATATCTGCACGCCATAGCTAGCAAAGATGAACATGAGAGCCAGCAGAAGGACCGATACCAGGAAGATTTCTTTGAATCCTTGTAGGAGCTCATGAAGGAGCTTGCGGATGTGGGGTACCAGGGTGCAGATACGCAGCGGTCGGAAACAGCGCAGGACTAAGAAAACCTGCGAACAAAGAATGTAAGTTTAGAAATATTATTATAGTTTAGTCAGTTCTAAATTGGGGAGAAAAGTGTTTTTTATCTCTCCACACGCAAAGTAATTATCATCATCATCATCTTCCTATACTGTGCAGAAACCTCTTGTTGAGTATAGTATCCCTGGAACCTAGGAATACAAATATGAGTGTACAGACACAGACTGGGATGATCCCCTACTCTTTACGAAGGAGCCTGTGACCTTTTAACATGCTCGGTGATAGATCTTCCGATACACGGGACCAACATTTCTATGTGACTTCCGAACCACGATGCCAATGAGCATGCCTACTTCAATCTGCATGGTTTGAAGGAGGCACAGAGACAAGGTCGTGCTGGTATATCGTATTGAACTCGCACTCGAACGATCAACCAACAGAACTACGGTACACGAGAGCTCCTAACCGCTGCACCACCTCGCCCCTTAATCCAAGCGTACATGTGCAATTTTTGCATATGCATGCGTTACGCACATGATGCAATGCTCTCTGTTGTGTAATGCAAGCATTGTGCTTGCCCATGCTCTTCTGTATTAATGGGGGTTTTAACCCTGAAAATATGACATTTATCAAGCGCTGCAACTTTTGAACTATTAATTTGATGTATATGAAATTATACATTTTTGGAAAGGAAATGAGTCAGAGTAGCCATTTTTGGTATCAAATTTCACTAAAAATCCCCTTTTTTTGCTCAAAATGTTTCGGACAACATAACAGAATCAGTTTTGGGTAAAAAATGCAGAAATTGCACCAAATTATCTAAAGACACTTCTCTAGGAACAGTATTTTTAATTTTTTATAACATTTATTTTTTTAAATTTTGCCCAACATTTTTAGGATTTTTTTACCTCAAAAATGCTTGATAAATTTCATATATTTAGGGTTAACACCGGTCTAGGGCAAAGTCAGAGAAATACACAAATAAAGTTGTATGCATTCCTACATACCACTTTAAATCACCCAAAATGATGTGAGCAAACTTATGGCGCAAATTATGGACAGTATTTAGTAACCATGTAGAGTTTAAATGCAACACAATATAATACTGATTTATGAAGCCGATTGTTTAAGTCCAATTGGGCACTTATAACTGTTAACCAAAAAAAGTTTTTTTAAAATTTAACATAAATATTGTTAGTTTTAAAATATATATTTATCTCAAAAATGCTTTTTTGGTTAAAAATGTTTAAACAAATATTCCTAGAGAAGTGTCTTTAGATGATTTTTGTACTATTCCGGCATTGTTTAAAACAAATGTTGAGCCAAAAAAGTGAAATTTTAAAAATCAGAATTTTTAGTGAAATTTGATACCGAAAATGGATTCTCCGATTCATTTCCTTTCCAAAAATGTATACTTTTACATACATCACATTAATAGTTCAAAAGTTACAGCGCTTGATGAATTTCATGTTTTGGGGTTGTTGACACCCTCCTTAAAATGCCAGTCTGAAGCGGATTCCCCCCTCCCCCAGTAATGACCAGATATATTATGACCATCCCTTGGCTCGTCGGATTTGTCTATAGGTGACCCCAGATTGATGTCACATGACGTTGACAACAAACAACATGAAGTCTACACATTTTGGATTGCACCATCACCAAAACGGTCAAAATATAGTCCTTTTCACTTGCTTGAAATGGTACCATTGAACAGAATATTTGCCAAAGGGATTCCTCTGCATACTAATGTTATCATATTTACACATAATACAAGTTTTCACATGATTTTACTGTTAAATAGAAAAAATAGGGACAGCGGTCCCAAATAGGTCGTCCGTTTATATGGGTAGTTTGGTTGCAATTGTACTTCATCTGTTTAAATGTAATCAATTTTACATATGCAGCCAATTTTACATCTTAAGGGCAGTGTCAACCCGGCACTTGTTTCAAAAATTGAATTCCATATTTCTCTATTATTTAATACTTTTATATGTATTCTATCATTACCATCATAAGTTACTAATCGGAAGCGATTATTTCCCGTTCTTTTGGGTGATTTTAAATTGTTGTTTTGGTAAGTTTGAGTTAGGAAAAGGCGCATGGTTATTTGGCGGGAATTTAAGCGGAGTTCCGCGCTTTTCAAATGCTGCGACAGCTGTTCGATCATTGCGTCTCGCGCTGAAACTTCCCGCGCGTAATACTAGACGCGCCGCTTAATATCCGCGACGTAGACGCGAAAAACAAAAGAGCGAAAAACAATGTCTAAAAATGTAAACAAAGGCAAATCTTACGATCATTTAAATTTCAGTTTTCTTCCAATTTCTTCACATTGTGACAATATAAATTAAATCTGATAGTTTATTATGATTGTTCATAATAGTATACTCGCTTTTTAGGTCACACGCCCGTGTATTCCGTGAACATTTAGCTTTAAATGGTGGAAAATGTCAATATTTTTACTAAATCGATGTTTTCTAGAAGTTCAAATTTGAAGGAATTTTACGAATTTTCAGACAACATAACTAAAAATATATCAAACTATCAGGTAAGCTTTTACTACCATTGTGTAGAGGACTTTCAGCGCTAGGAGGCAAATTTTTATTTTTTCGATTATGGATTTTAAACTCGAGATATGCATCCATTTCTAGCGGAATGTATGCAAAAAAACACGACTTTTACACTTTTCCAATGTTTTTAGCAATATTTCCAAAACCAAGCCTTATTTTGGTAAAAGAAAAAATTGCCTCCTAGACAAAATTGTCCTGTTTACAAAAATTTATATTAGAACAAATTACCATTTTTTATTTTTTAGTTATGCTGTCTGAAAAATTTTGGGGTAAAAAAATCTCTTTTTGGTTCATTTCTCAAAATTTAGTTTATTTGGTATCACATTGATATCACCATCGGATTCCTTATCAAATTTCCTTTGTAAAAATGTATACTTTTATGTACTTTTATTCAATATTCTCAAACTTAGAAGCAAAAGTTGACCATCAAAATATTAGGGTTGACACTTCCCTTAACCTCAGTTGACCTTTGACCTTGGTATGTGACCTTTGACCTCATTAACATATGAAGGTGTCCATGTTGCATCTATGACCAAGGTTTGGTTGCAATTGGTCATTGTATGGAAAAGAAATGGACGATACAAAAAGTGTGTACTAAATGTTGACCTTAGATGACCTTTGACCTTGGTATGTGACCTTTGACCTCATTTACATATGAAGGTTTCCATGTTGCATCTATGCCAGAGAGGTTTGGTTGCAATTGGTCATTGTATGGAAAAGAAATGGACAATACAAAAAGTGTGTACTAAATTTTACATCTTGACCTCAGATGACCTTTGAACTCGGTATGTGACCTTTGACCTCATTAACATATGAAGGTTTCCATGTTGCATCTATGACCGAAGTTTTGGTTACAATTGGTTGTTGTATGGAAAAGAAATGGACAATACAAAAAGTGTGTACTAAATTTTACATCTTGACCTCAGATGACCTTTGACCTTGGTATGTGACCTTTGACCTCATTAACATATGAAGGTTTCCATGTTGCATCTATGACCGAAGTTTGGTTGCAATTGGTCGTTGTATGGAAATGGACAATACAAAAAGTGTGTACTCAATTTTACATCTTGACCTCAGATGACCTTTGACCTTGGTATGTGACCTTTGACCTCATTAACATATGAAGGTTTCCATGTTGCATCTATGACCGAAGTTTGGTTGCAATTGGTCATTGTATGGAAAAGAAATGGACAATACAAAAAAATGTGTACTGAATTTTATATCTTGACCTCAGATGACCTTTGACCTTTGACCTTGGTATGTGACCTTTGACCTCATTAACATATGAAGGTGTCCATGATGCATCTATGACTGAAGTTTGATTGCCATTGGTTATTGTATGGAGAAGAAATGGACAAAACAAAAAGTGTATACCAAATTGTTGACACACACACACACCCCGACAGACACCACACACGAAGGATGCTGCCATAAGGTCTCTTCCTACGGACGACCTAATAATAGGCATATACGACGGCGAACCTGTTTAAAATATTTATAATTTGTTTAATACCCGTTGTATATGCCTATTATTTCTATGTATTTTCCTCTACAGAGAGGACGGCACTTGATTATTTATACTTGTATAGGCCCGAGCTACTCCCGGTAATACTTGTGGCAGGAGACTGGGAAACGAGATCGCTTAGGTTTGAATTTCAGATGCTTTACCATGCGAGGTCTTGTGGCCCAATGGATAGGGCAGTTGCCAAGCAAGCAACAGATCCTGGGTTCGACTCCCGGGCGAGATCGTTTTCCTATTATTGTCTCTTTTCTACCCACGTCGGCGAACCTGTTTAAAATATTTATAATTTACTGTTAAATGTCCGAAAATCTGATAAAATATCTTGGAAATGTTGTCGCTTACACGGCCTCACACGATCACTAGGAACGATCTTGTGTTATGGTTGAGTAGAGCGTACAAACTGATTTGTTAGAACATTTTGCTTTGTTGTCAACAGCAAATGGGATCTCAGGGGGTCACCTTTAGACAGATAATCAGAGGCTCCCTGGAGATATACTTACATGGGCACCGGATCCCGGCGGTATGGTTTTTGGCTCCATTCCAGGCACCACCATCCAAAACAAAAACACCAAGCCTACAAAATATATGAAGACGTCTAGTATGCCTCCGCTATCACGAATCAGAGCTTTTGGGGTGAAGAATAAACCATCTGCTACAACCTGGATATTGAGACACGAAAGTACAGAAAAATATAAATACGAGAAGCTTCAACACCAGGATATTGGCACCGGGGGGGGGGGGCACTGACATTGGAAAAGGGTATAGGTATGTGCCGCGCTGAAAACCCCCTTTACCCCCCCCCCCCGCTGCTAGCTCTTATGACCCCCTTTTGAGCCTGCATCAGTTCTTTATTGAAAATGCAAAAATCACGAAATTTTGCGTTCGAAAGCCCCAATTCTTCGAAAATGTTGCATTCTAAAACCAAAAAAAACCCAAAAATGTGCGTTCTTGTTAATCAAAATTTAACTATAGGCCAGTTCTCAAGACCTACTTTTTGAAAAAAACAGTTCCTAAGACCCTATTTTTCGGCATAAAATCCACTCAGTTCTGTAGCCCCCCTTTATGAGATCCTAAGCGGCACACCCTACCCCCAAAAAAGTAAAGTGCCCCCTCCCCCGGATTGGCACCAAGCCATCAACAGTAAACAGACATAAAAAAGTATAGACGTTATTCGTAATTGGCACACTTACGTCAAAAGAGGGCCGGCCGTGCTATCCAACTGAGCATGCTCAGAGCAATTAGTGCTCCGAAAACGATGCTAGTTATGTAGCCGAGACGAGAGTGATGTAGTTTTTCAATGTGGTGAACTTTGCACTAATTATAAAAATTCTTCATACTTCTGAGCTGTTCAATATTTGACCTTATTACATTTGTGAAATAAACGTGAATGTATAAACTATCTATTCCTCTAATTTGAAATGAAATGTTTGCTGGTAACCGACACTATCTAGGAAAATGTAGAAGTTCACAGTTTATTATATTGCAGTAAAAGTACAAAATTGTATGCTTAACGGCGAGACATCGAGTATGTCTCCCTCTTTGACATGAAATCGCCAATAACAAATAATGTCTGTTGAATGAATCATATCGAGGGTGGTATAACCCTGCAGCATGTAAGGTTCTCATTATAATTTTTAAAATTGCCAAATTTGTGAGGAATTCTTTACAAAAATTCTGTGTAAACTTCAATTAAGTCTATACCTAAGTAGACGACAAATAGCGCTACAGCGCCAGTGGCGTAGCTCAGGGGGGGCAAATGCCCCCCCTGATGGGAAAAACCCATTTGAGCCCCCGCCCCCAAGACCCATTTGTGCCCCCGCCCCAGCCCCTCTAAAAAAAATTAATAAGGGAAAAAAAAGAAAATAGGAAAAAAAACCGAGATTGCGTGCGTGGTACTTGTTTTGTGTGGGCATATTCAGCTCAAATAGTCAAATATAAGGCAAAATTGTACATATAGTACATGTACTGTGCGATTTTTTTTGACCGTGCGAATTTTTTTGACCTACCCCCCCCCCCCCCCCCGACTTACGTGAAAATCACGAGTTGGTGACTTGGAAAAAAAAAAAAAATTGGGGCAACTTTTACGAAAATTTCAGAAATCTTGCCCCCCCTGAAAAAAATCCCAGCTACGCCACTGTACAGCGCCATCAAGATGTCATCGCAACAAAGTATTAAAATAGTTAGAAAACGCAACCTGTTATTTACATATGCACAGTATAGGAGTTTCCTATCCCAAAATGAACAGTATCCCTGTTACATGTTCCATAATGAAACATACTATAGATGGGGTGACAGCGATGTTAATTAACAAAAGCAATGGTAGAAGGGACTGGACTGTCGATACAACATATGAACAGCATATGTGACGCGATCAAGAGGAATGAGTCGGATGTCGACCTTGGTCGAAAATGAGTTTGTAATATGGTTTTAAAGAAGACACCTAGAGCTTTCATAAACTGAAAACCCCATGTCGAAACGACGTTTTGTTCCAAAGTTATGTCAAATTGTATACATGAATTTCCGTCAAAACTTATGTAAGCCGCCATTTTGAATTGGCCATATCTCAATTTGGGATTCCCCGACATCCGACTCATTCCTCTTGATCGCGTCACATATGACCACAACACTGTCCACTATGCCTTATTGCCTTTTATAATGCTTTGGCACGAGTTTTAATAGCACAGGTCCTAAACAAAACAGGATGTGCGCGCACACCGCCGGGCAAAGAACAATGGCAACTGCTGACCATATGCCTGGCATAACGTCAAATGTCACTCCATCTATAGTTCAACCAGTTCAAAATTGGGGGAAATTGTGAGGCTAATATTCATCCCTGGGCCCAAATGGAATACCTACTTGACCACCGCTCGCTGATACCGACTTATGATGCGCAAACGCACAATTTCACCAATAAAAATGCGCGGCGACATGGGATTCTTTTTTGCGCACTGACAAAACACAAGCTTCACAATTCTCAATAATTTGGAATTGATTAAACTGATTTGGAACTGATTAAACTACGTAAAGCATGAAATGTTCACATGTATCAACATTTTGGGAATTTCATGAGTGCAGCTGGCTCGCGAAATGTTCATGCACACGAATATTTTGCTTTTTAAAGACCTGTGATGACTACACAACACATTCGCGAAATTTTCACGCCGTGAAAAAGGCCGAAGTCGGTGATTGGCGAAATTTTAATGCCGCAAACAATTCATGCTTTACAGTATATTACTGACCTTTAGCAGCATCTCCACACTCATAAAGATGACAAAGATGTACTCCGCAATCTTGATGTCTATATGATCGGTCTCACTGTCAATGATACGATGGAATGGAGTCTCCAACATCATTGATATACAAGATCCTACAGTCAGTACTATTGACATCCAGGTTAAGTAGGTCACCATGGCTAGGAAATCACTGTAAGGAGAATATGATATTAATTAGATTCTAGTCTATATGATCGGTCTCACTGTCAATGATACGATGGAATGGAGTTTCCAACATCATTGATATACAAGATCCTACAGTCAGTACTATTGACATCCAGGTTAGGTAGGTCACCATGGCTAGGAAATCACTGTAAGGAGAACACAATATCAATTAGATTTTTTATATACAATACACGAAACCAGTCCCAACTGAAACAGTGCACAGAACCACATTCAGGATACTGAAGGTATACAGACGGACGAGCAGAAATGAAATACAGTATAATAGCTAGAGAAGCTCATCTCAACTGAAAGAGCGAAATAAACACAAAGAAGAAGGTTTGTCTCAGAAGCCCGCCTGCATTGGTATGTGAAATGAGCTATGGCGCGTAGGTATACGAGGCTTTTTTTTATTTTAATTTTTTATTTTGTTTTTTATTTTTTACAAAAAGGTGTCTGTAAGCTTGGATTAACAACAACAAAAATCGCATACCTCGTAGCCTTTTTTCTAAAAACAAACAAACCGCTCAGCACCTAAGCTTTTTTGCCAAATGTTTCTGAGACAGACAATCTTCTTTGTTTGGCCTCAAACAAGCTGTGCCATTGAATGTCCCAACTAGAAAAAGAAAGGACATTCACCAGTCTTAAGAGTTTAGAGTCTTCAGAGTGTTCTGCCACAGATGTGAGAGGAGTGGTTTTGAGGTTCAAGTGTTCTTTAAACCTTGTAGCAAGGGCTCTGCTAGCTTCACCCATGTAAGATTTGGGGCACTCAGGACATTCAATTTGGTTTTTGTTAGAGTCAGGGGTTTTATCACAAAAAAAATACAATAGAAAATGGACTTATAACATACAGAACAGAACTGCTCTAAATCAAACAACAATATACTCACTGGAATCCTTGGTATCGTCGTTTGATGGCCATTCCAGATTCATCAGTCATTGTTCTGTAGCAAACAAACATTCATAGCGTAAATGTCTTGTATAATGCATGTATGTATTTAAACAGAGAAATTTGACAATTCAATGCACGCACACAGGCGCTGATGTTCACAACACCAAGACCTGTGGGAGGTGTTATCCGGGATACTATTAATTTAAGGATAGGCAACTCCTATACTCAGCATACGTAAATGACAGGTCACGTTTTCTAGGCTATTTTAAGAGCTCATCCGGGAACTTTACAATTTGTGTGATCATATCTTTGATGGCGCTGTTTGTCGTCTGCTTAGGTATAGACTTAATTGAAGTTGACTCAGAATTGTTGGGAAAAATCCTGAAAATTGTGCAGTTTAGAAAATTATCATAAAAACCCTACGTGCTGCAGGGTTTTACCACACCCTGAATATGATTAAATCACCTTTAATTAATTGTTTTGTACTTTTTTAGCTCAGTTTATCACTTCCCTTAAATATACACCATACTGTTGATGTAAGTCTATACCCAAGCAGACGACATACAGCGTTACATAGCCATCAAGATGATCACACAAAAGTTATAGTTCCTAGATGAAGTATCTTCCTATTGGCAATTAGCGTTGCACACCCCTGGTATTATTGCAAGGATATCAACATTGTCGCTACTGTGCATTCATTTCTTGATAAATAAACCATCATATGCATGTAATGACCCAATCCATTACAAAATAATACCCATCATAATTTCTATATATCTGTACGTTCATATTATTAACTTTCTTTGAAAAGTTTCAAACCAAAAAAAATCTACAAGAGAAAAAAATCAAAACAAAGTGTGGAATGCACACATACACATGTACCGATCTAATAAAAAGCCCTCATCAAAATCTTGTCCTAGGGGGAAACAATTGCACACTATTGGCGCAAAAACCCTTATTCGGGGCTTTGCAAGTGCTTAACCCTTATAAATGATTATTGGTCTGAGGAGATTTTCATTAATGAGGGAGGTCTACTTACGCATTATATCTAGCATAGACAAGCGAGGTGCACAGTTTTCTTAGTTTGCTCTCTCTTGGTATAGCAAACAGCGGTGTATCAAAGTAGGGATGATTCTCTGTCGTAATTCAAGAGGGACGGAGGTATACTTACGCATTATATCTAGCATAGACAAGCGAGGTGCACAGTTTTCGTAGTTTACTCTCTCTTGGTATAGCAAACAGCGGTGTGTCAAAGTAGGGATGATTCTCTGTCGTAATTCAAGAGGGACGTAGGTATACTTACGCATTATATCTAGCATAGACAAGCGAGGTGCACAGTTTTCTTAGTTTGCTCTCTCTTGGTATAGCAAACAGCGGTGTATCAAAGTAGGGATGATTCTCTGTCGTAATTCAAGAGGGACGGAGGTATACTTACGCATTATATCTAGCATAGACAAGCGAGGTGCACAGTTTTCGTAGTTTACTCTCTCTTGGTATAGCAAACAGCGGTGTGTCAAAGTAGGGATGATTCTCTGTCGTAATTCAAGAGGGACGTAGGTCTACTTACGCATTATATCTAGCATAGACAAGCGAGGTGCACAGTTTTCTTAGTTTGCTCTCTCTTGGTATAGCAAACAGCGGTGTATCAAAGTAGGGATGATTCTCTGTTGTAATTCAAGAGGGACGGAGGTCTACTTACGCGTTATATCTAGCATAGACAAGCGAGGTGCACAGTTTTCTTAGTTTGCTCTCTCTTGGTATAGCAAACAGCGGTGTGTCAAAGTAGGGATGATTCTCTGTCGTAATTCAAGAGGGACGGAGGTCTACTTACGCATTATATCTAGCATAGACAAGCGAGGGGCACAGTTTTCTTAGTTTGCTCTCTCTTAGTATAGCAAACAGTGGTGTATCAAAGTAGGGATGATTCTCTATCGTAATTCAAGAGGGACGGAGGTCTACTTACGCATTATATCTAGCATAGACAAGAGAGGTGCACAGTTTTCTTAGTTTGCTCTCTCTTGGTATAGCAAACAGCGGTGTGTCAAAGTAGGGATGATTCTCTGTCGTAATTCAAGAGGGACTGAGGTCTACTTACGCATTATATCTAGCATAGACAAGCGAGGTGCACAGTTTTCTCAGTTTGCTCTCTCTTGGTATAGCAAACAGCGGTGTGTCAAAGTAGGGATGATTCTCTGTCGTAATTCAAGAGGGACTGAGGTCTACTTACGCATTATATCTAGCATAGACAAGCGAGGTGCACAGTTTTCTCAGTTTGCTCTCTCTTGGTATAGCAAACAGCGGTGTGTCAAAGTAGGGATGATTCTCTGTTGTAATTCAAGAGGGACGGAGGTCTACTTACGCATTATATCTAGCATAGACAAGCGAGGTGCACAGTTTTCTCAGTTTGCTCTCTCTTGGTATAGCAAACAGCGGTGTGTCAAAGTAGGGATGATTCTCTATCGTAATTCAAGAGGGACGGAGGTCTACTTACGCATTATATCTAGCATAGACAAGCGAGGGGCACAGTTTTCTTAGTTTGCTCTCTCTTGGTATAGCAAACAGCGGTGTGTCAAAGTAGGGATGATTCTCTATCGTAATTCAAGAGGGACAGAGGTCTACTTACGCATTATATCTAGCATAGACAAGCGAGGTGCACAGTTTTCTTAGTTTGCTCTCTCTTGGTATAGCAAACAGCGGTGTATCAAAGTAGGGATGATTCTCTATCGTAATTCAAGAGGGACGGAGGTCTACTTACGCATTATATCTAGCATAGACAAGCGAGGGGCACAGTTTTCTTAGTTTGCTCTCTCTTGGTATAGCAAACAGCGGTGTATCAAAGTAGAGATGATTCTCTGTCGTAATTCAAGAGGGACAGAGGTCTACTTACGCATTATATCTAGCATAGACAAGCGAGGTGCACAGTTTTCTTAGTTTGCTCTCTCTTGGTATAGCAAACAGTGGTGTGTCAAAGTAGGGATGATTCTCTGTCGTAATTCAAGAGGGACGGAGGTCTACTTACGCATTATATCTAGCATAGACAAGCGAGGTGCACAGTTTTCTTAGTTTGCTCTCTCTTGGTATAGCAAACAGTGGTGTATCAAAGTAGGGATGATTCTCTGTCGTAATTCAAGAGGGACGGAGGTCTACTTACGCATTATATCTAGCATAGACAAGCGAGGTGCACAGTTTTCTTAGTTTGCTCTCTCTTGGTATAGCAAACAGCGGCGTGTCAAAGTAGGGATGATTCTCTGTCGTAATTCAAGAGGGACAGAGGTCTACTTACGCGTTATATCTAGCATAGACAAGCGAGGTGCACAGTTTTCTTAGTTTGCTCTCTCTTGGTATAGCAAACAGCGGTGTATCAAAGTAGGGATGATTCTCTGTCGTAATTCAAGAGGGACAGAGGTCTACTTACGCGTTATATCTAGCATAGACAAGCGAGGTGCACAGTTTACGTAGTTTGCTCTCTCTTGGTATAGCAAACAGCGGTGTGTCAAAGTAGGGATGATTCTCTGTCGTAATTCAAGAGGGACAGAGGTCTACTTACGCGTTATATCTAGCATAGACAAGCGAGGTGCACAGTTTTCTTAGTTTGCTCTCTCTTGGTATAGCAAACAGCGGTGTGTCAAAGTAGGGATGATTCTCTGTCGTAATTCAAGAGGGACGGAGGTCTACTTACGCATTATATCTAGCATAGACAAGCGAGGTGCACAGTTTTCTTAGTTTGCTCTCTCTTGGTATAGCAAACAGCGGTGTGTCAAAGTAGGGATGATTCTCTGTCATAATTCAAGAGGGACGGAGGTCTACTTACGCGTTATATCTAGCATAGACAAGCGAGGTGCACAGTTTTCTTAGTTTGCTCTCTCTTGGTATAGCAAACAGCGGTGTGTCAAAGTAGGGATGATTCTCTGTCGTAATTCAAGAGGGACGGAGGTCTACTTACGCATTATATCTAGCATAGACAAGCGAGGTGCACAGTTTTCTCAGTTTGCTCTCTCTTGGTATAGCAAACAGCGGTGTATCAAAGTAGGGATGATTCTCTGTCGTAATTCAAGAGGGACGGAGGTCTACTTACGCATTATATCTAGCATAGACAAGCGAGGTGCACAGTTTTCTTAGTTTGCTCTCTCTTGGTATAGCAAACAGCGGTGTGTCAAAGTAGGGATGATTCTCTGTCGTAATTCAAGAGGGACAGAGGTCTACTTACGCATTATATCTAGCATACACAAGAGAGGTGCACAGTTTTCTTAGTTTGCTCTCTCTTGGTATAGCAAACAGCGGTGTATCAAAGTAGGGATGATTCTCTCGCAGTTCTTCCTCTTTAGCAGTTCTGAAAACAAAAGACACAACCATTCAATACATTCCTTAGTGGCAAACATGGTTTTTAAATGTAGCTATAGTGTGATCAGTTTCAAATTGGCAAAGCCGCCTTACAGCAACTATTGAATACAGAAGGACGTGGGCGCTCATAAAGGCAACTAGCGCATCATATGTGTGACGCGTGCGTGGGACCAATACTGCATGCCCATAATCGCGGGCGTACGCTTGGATTAATTTTGCGCACAGAAACAAATATTTGTCTCCAATTTGGAACTGATTCAACTAAACTGCTCAAAAAAAGTTTGTAATTTTTTTTTTCAATCCCAATTTGTTCAAATATCTTGGGATATGTTCATTTAGTGTCATTCAAAAGCTGATGTGTTCATCTTTCCAATTTGAAGCAATCCCTTGTTCCAAAACTCAGCAACATGCTTGAGAACATGAGGAGGTCGTAATCTGAAAGTGCCAAAATCAACACTATTTTTGTGCTTAAAAATCAATAGATCATCACACTACACTGTAGTGGTCAATGTAACACTTCATTGAACGGAAGACAAAGATGTTCTTTTGAGCGCAAAATAGTGTGGAATCTGGCACATTTTGAATGCGGCCTCCCCACATTCTCAAGCATATGGTCAAGGACTGAAACAAGTGATTGCCACAAATGAGGTAACGTTAGAAAGAAGAGCACATCAGCTTTACATTGATATGATTCACAATATGAATATCACAAAATATTCAAATAAATGGCGATTGAATACAAATGTCCAAACTTTTTTTGAGCAGTTTATTACAAGATACTTATTATAAGTAACATCAGCAAAAGATTTGTAGTAATGACTAAAAACCATGTATCTCTTTCCAGCCCCTCAGCATGTATAAGATAAAACTGCCCAACGGTTATGCATAGGAAGTGTTACTTTATACACGTTTCTCAGGGGCAAGAGCACTTACAAGGTTTTGGCCCTTGGACGTGTTTAGAGCAGACCACCCAAAAGGCTATACATAGGTAGTATTACTGTATACATGCTGAAGGGCCAGATGGAGATACAAGGTTTTTGACAGAACAGCAACGATATCTTTATGTGCCAAGTTTATGTACCTACCAATGTCTCATTTTTTAGTGGAACTAAATGGAAAATAAAGTGGATGTTATGCAACGCATATTTCTAAGACAACTCATGAATGTGACGAAACTGGACGAGATAAAGATCACAGATTTATACGAACGAACAGAGACACAGCCCTAGAGTAAATTCATAAAAAGACATAGACTACAATTTCTAGGTCATCTACTCAGAATGGATGCTGAAACTCAAGCTCGTAAAGCTTTATCAGAATACTTTTAATCCAGCACTCAAAGACCCAGGACGACCTCCTGGTGGTCAGTCATCAAGAAAGACTTAAAAGGAACTATGAACACTAATTTATACAATATAATTATGTTAGCTAGTGATAGGAAGGTGTGGATTGAGTTGGTTAACCACGCAATGTCCAATTAGGACGGAAAGCGTACTGATGATGATGATGAAAAGATCTTTTCCTTTTTCTTTCAGGCAATTTTATTTTCATCTTACCTCTTCTGTACAGCCTGCTGTTTACGTTCCTGTATCACTTTGATGTTAAATGATACCTGGCGTTCCTCGTTCTGTTTGATCGTCTCTAGTTGCTTTTTACCTCTCAGGGATCCCCGTAGGGTACGGTAGTACGACCTATAACAGAAACAAAATAGGGATTAGGATTAGGATTAAAAGCAGGATGAAGTTAATCTAGCGCTGGTATGTTGTGACTTAACACTTTCCACGCAGCTATTAGTTTTACTACTATACAAAACAGATTTTTCATAAACCTTTCCCAACTTTCAATGTATAACTCAAGGATTACTGAACCAATATTAGGCATGTCTGTACTTATTTTAATACGTTTCGCATGGCGATCCCAAATATGGTAATGAAATTCAATAACTTAGACATTTTGGAATGTTGTCTGCAGGCGCCTGCTGCATGGAAATTGTAACTTGCATATCAAGTGATGTTTTAAAGGCAGTAATGATTATGGATGTGATAATGTAATGAATGACTTGAAAGATAAATGGGTTTTTTTGTAGTTTTCTAAACATTTTCTGAAAATAACCAAACAAATCTTTAAATTTTGAGAAAAAAAATTCATCAAAAATTCAGAAATTTAGGGTCACAGACTTTAAAGGCAGTAGTGAATGTAGATGATAGTGTAATGAATGAATTGAAAGATAATTTTGTTTGTTTGTAGATTTGTAAATCATTTTATGGAAATAATCCCAACAAAATTGACATTTTGAAGAAGAAAAATCATCTAAAATTCACAAATGTAGGGTTATTTGGCCATAATACAGTCTTGTATTGTCTAATTCTAAAGGAAGTGTTTAACGTGACAAATTTTGTAAAAGTGGTAATTTTTGCACGATTAATTCTTCACGCTTAGTAGATTTTCAATTGTTTTGAGCATTTTTAAATTTGCGATTTGTAGTTTCATCACATAAACCGAGACGCAAAATAAATATATTCCTGTGCTATTATTTTTGTGGCAGCTGGTCGAACGTGAAAATAAACGTAGCGCAAAAATTTCCACTTTTACAGAAGTGAAAGTGAATGAAATGATACATACCGTCTGTTGTCTCTGAAAATAACAAGATGAGAAAGCAAGATTTAAGAATAAGAAGATGTGATAAAAACAAAATAAAGGCCCCAAATAATGTTTGTTTGGCCACGTCTGACCGACCGATGGTCCTGACTGTGTAACCTTTTCTTTCTTTTAAAAACAAACAAACCAAAAAAACTTCTTTTTTTTACAATTTTTTTCAAAGTCACATAAATATGCTCTTAATTGCCCCCATGTGACCCCATACCACAGTATAATGTGAGTTATTTTGGGTCAAGCAAAGATCTGACACGGCTCAGAATTTGTCGTGCTAGCTATGACTGGGCCAGAACAACCACTAGCAAAGAGCAATAAATCTGACCTACCGACCCTACCCTTTGAGGACCCTCTATGGACAAACAATCAATTAATTTTTGGGGGCCTAAGAAAACATGATTAAAGAAAAAATGTGAGACAAAAATAATTTTAGAATAAGATCATGAAACATGCTTTAAGAACAAGGTAATACAAGATTTTAGAATAGAATGAGAAGACAAGATTTCGTTCAATTTCATTTGTGCAAATATCCGTTAAAAATTATACTCATTTTTCTTGCCGCTCTGAAGGAAATGTTTAATTTCCTGTTATTAAATGCAAAAAATCACAAAAAAATCTGTATACATTTTGCCATTTTTAGACAAACTAACAAAAACTAATCCAAACAATTCGTAAAATATGATCGGTATTCATTAGCACATGAACCACCCCACCTCCAATTTCGATAAAAAATGAGTCACTCGAGCCAGTAGGGAACAAGGTTTTTTCTCGTCACCTTGCCATAAAAATAATTACAGGACAAGCAGAGAGCAAAGCAATGCAATGCCAAGTTCCATTGAGTACCACATGGCAAATGTTACCCTTAATTATGCCACCTCTCTTTGTACTCAGCTCCAGTAAACAGACAATGCTTAATCCGGGGGGGGGGGGGGGGGGGGGGGGAGGGGAGTACTCGCCTGATACGGTATATGGAGATGTGCCGCTCTAATGGGTCGCTTCTTTTGCAAAAAATCCCTAAACATGGGGTATGATTTGTGCTGGAAAATCCCTAATAATGGGGTCACTTTTTACAAATTGGTTTATTTTTTTGCGAAAATTGGGTCCAAAGCAAAATCCGTAAAAATGGGAACCATTTTTTTCCAAAATCACCCTTAGAAATGGGTAGGGGTTTTGAATCTCCAGCGGCAAACGCCAGACCAAACCAATCCGAGTACCCTACTCCCCCCCCCCACCCTGACCAACCAAATCCGAGTATCCCCCCCCCCCCCCCCCCCCCCCCCGGGCTGCTTAATCTAGACTTGCATCCTTACTCAGGCTATACTGGGCATCGTTCTACATTGGCTCAGGCCCTAAACCACCTCTGGCTAAGTCGATCATTGAGTACCATGTTTTGTTGAGTGACTGTCAAAGAAGATTTCTTGAGCACAACACCAGCATGCTTCCAGTGGCGTGCGCAGAATATTGTGAATAAATGAAATTCCCCCGACTCCGATTCTTCTCAATTCCCCCGATGTACCCAAAAAAAAGGTAAAAGGGTAGCCCCAATATTTTTTGCAGTCACCTCAGGAATTTTACGTAAGTGGGGGAGGGGGGGGGGGGGGGGGGGGAGAGGTTTAAAAAATTTGCACGGTCAAACAAATTCGCACAATAAAAAAAATTGCAGTCAAAAAATTGCACCGTCAAAAAGACAGCACAGTAAACATTACTAATGGACAATTCTGAGCGTTTCATCATTTTTATCTATAACATTTCATTTGTTTATCAACCTGGTGCATAAATTTGTTGACTACATGTACAAATTGGCCGATGATTTGTCTATTTGGATTACAACCCCCTCCCCACACAAAAAACACCCTAGCGACGGCCCAGCCCCCGACTGGCAGTTAGTTTCCCCCGACTGATCATTTCCCCCGACTGATAGACCAAACTGGGGGGGGGGGTGGCTCAGCTTTGCGCACGCGCCCCCTTTGCGCACGCAACTGCATGCTTCAATCTCATCACATGACCACTGATTTCTGTCACCAGTGTCTACTGGTTCCCATTGGCATTACATTGCATTGAAAGGCTTATAATGTTGTCCAACGAGGATCTTTCATAATAAATCCTCCTGCAAGTAGTACAACTGATGTGACTTGAATTTAGTTCTCTCTTGTTTTTCTCAAAGACCCATCATTTCTTTTAAAGAACAACATTATAGTTGAGATTCAACTTGCTGTTAATTTACTTCAACACATGTTTTGGACTGTTTATTTTGAGGAAAACTCCGGTTGGTAGCGTAGTGGTGCTAAAGGCCTAAAAAGAAGAAGTTTGATTGGCCTAACCCGACCAACCCTAAATACATCGCCGACCCTGAATATTTTTTATTATTTTGAGGGAGAAAAAAAATATATATTAAAAAAATATTTAAAAAAAAAAAAATTAAAAAAAAAATATATATACAAATTGAAGTATTAAAGTTTCTGACTGTTTGCTTTCATTTTTGGCTATTTTAAGTCCCCAAAGATGGTGATTTCAAAAACAAAACAAAAAATATCCCCACCGACCTACCCTATTTGTTTTTGTCATGTTAGGCCAATCAAACCATTTTTGTTTAGGAATAAGCATGCTGGACGACACAAGAAATCTTCTTGTAACTGTAATACTTACCTCCTATCCCTATGTCCATATTCACTCAGCATCCTGCCCCGGTATCCAACCGCGGAGTATCCAAGACTCAACACACGCTGATGGGCAGAATCCCTGAAGAAAATGACAACGCTTAAAATTATTACATTTATAAGTTTCACCAACTCCAAGGGACGTTTATGTCGCAAAAAATCCTCAATTTTCTAAGATTCAACTTTTGAACTAGTCCTTTCATGGCCGTCGTCTATGACTGTACCAAAGGACTACTTTTGAACATGCTTCTAAATAAAAAATAAAAAACAAAAATATTACATTTCTACAAATTTTCTGAAAATATTGGGTTTATCCAGACAAAGTCTCTAAATGTATTAATCAATAAAAAAACAAATTGTTACTTTACACATTTTCTGAAAATATTGGGTTTATCCAGACAAAGACTCTAAATTTATTAATCAATAAAAAAACAAATTATTACTTTACACATTTTCTGAAAATATTGGGTTAATCCAGACAAAGTCTCTAAATTTATTAATCAAAAACAAATTATTTTAAAAATACTGTGAAACACTATTTGTAAAGCTGCATTTGGCATAAAATCTCATCACTTAATTTTAAAGATATGAGATATTTAATAGCTTTCAAAAGGATGGAATATAATAGAATTTCTATCCCTTGTGTGGTTATATCTCAAATTCAATTTTTCCCGACTTCCGACTCACTTTGCTTGATCACATCACCTTTAGGTAAAGACTTACAGGTTCATTGTCGAAAAAGTTAAAGCACTTACGTTATGAGCAAATTAAGGGGGACTTAAGGAAGTTTTTTTATTTTATTTTGTGAGTGCTGTAATTATTGAACTACGACTCAAATGTATATAAGTATACATTTTTGGAAAGGAAATGGATCAGAGAAGCCAAATTTTGCGTCAATTTTGACCAAAATGTTGATTTTTTGATCCATTTTTTTTTTAAAAAGCTAACAAAAAATATTTTGAGTAAAATATGCCCAAATCGCTTAATGATGATGTTAAGACACTAATGATGGGACGATCGGTTTTTTTTAAACCTAATCTAATACTTTTTGAAATTTTGACAAAAATTGCCAAAAAACGTGAAAAAAAATGGATTTTTGGTTGTTGTGATTTTCTCCAAAAAAAAATCAACATTTTGGGTCAAAATTGATGTCAAATTTAGATTATCTGATCCATTACCTTTCTAAAAAGTATACTTTTATATAAATTTGAGTCATAGTTCAATCATTACAGCACTCAAAAAAAGATTCTACAAAACAACTTTCTGAAGTCCCCCAGTCACTAGTTTATTTTGACACCTACCTTACTATTGATGTAATGCCCATTTTCTTCTGAGCAATGCTGATGATCTGACTGCTGATATCCGGCACTCGTCTGCGCAACAATTTGAGCTGATTGGTGGGCGACGGCATTATTATGTTGATGTTTGGTGAGCCACAGGTCTCCCTGTTGGAGGAACGTCTCAGTAGCCGGTCCATATCGGTGCCGGTCTCTACAAACTGTCGTATGAAACTATCTCTGTTGGTGATAAAGGTGCACATAATTTTTGATTGGTTAGAAATAGAGCTTTGTGCAGAGGTGGTGAACCTAACCTGATTAAGATTTGCAAATCTATTGACGCTATTGATAATGACAACGTGGTACTTGTACCCTACTGTCGAGGAAGTTTAAATCTTGCCTAGATGACAATATGCTTTCCAACTTGTAAAGGAACCAATAGAGGTGACAACATCCTACACCTAGCCTTAACTGGAAACCCAGACATATTACACTCTGTCTCAGTTGGCGAAAACCAGGAGCTAGTGATCATAAAAGTGTATTTGAAGAGGTATTTTGCAAAAGGGCCTACATCCACTTTGGCTCTTATTGAGAAAAAGTCAAAAAACTGTTTCTAAATATTCAAGTTGAGCAATTAAAAAACTGAATGGATTATGAAAGAGGTACACTACATACTAATTGAAATTGAAATAAATTTTAAATGTGCTAGTTTTAATTTTTTTTTAAATCATGTTTACATTTTTTGAAAATTTGGATGTAGGCCCTTTTGCAACAAAACTCCATCTGTTTGTACATAAAGAAAAAATACCACACACAAAAAATCATTTATTTTAATCATTTCAAATAAATAAGTTTGATATTGAAATGTATAGGTCACAATCATATGTTTCAAGGAAATAAAGTCATTTTTTTCAAAAATACCTACATCTCATTGTAAACAGCCATTAAAGTTGTTGTTTTGTTGCAAAAGGGCCTGTATCCCGATTTAATTCTGGATACAGGCCCTTTTGCAACAAAACAACAATTTCAATGGCTGTTTACAATGAGATGTAGGTCTTTTTGAAAAAAATGACTTTGTTTCCTTGAAACATATGATATTTCCCTATACATTTCTATATCAAACTCATTTTTTGAAAAAAATGCACCATAGCCCTTTTGCAAAATACCTCTTCATTTGTGGAACTGAGAATTCCAGTCCCGTGCATAGCACTGACTGAACGCACAATCTATCTGTATTCCAAAGCTGACTACAAAGCCTTCAGTGATTAGTGAGGCAGTGAAGACCACAGATTGGGACAATGACTTCATTGACAAAAAGCTTTGTGATAAATAGGACATCTTCAAGAACAAATATAGTCGGGGCCCTAAGACACTTTTTTCAAAGGGGGGGGGGGGGGGAGCGTTTTTTAAAAAAAATGACGGGAAGATTTTGAACCTATTTTTTGCACGATCGAGGTACATTTTGGCTCTAAACAAGCTTGTAGCAAAGAATATTGCATTTTGGGAAGACAAATGCGCGCGTAGCGCGCAAAAAAATTTCATCTGTGTACAAATTTTCCGGGGAAGATTTTCAAAGGGGGAGCGATCGCCACCATCGCCCCCTCTTCTTACGGGCCTGATAGTGGTATATATATCAAGAAATTTGTTCCAACAAAAAGGTCAAAGCCGGTCATCGCCATAAACCCCTGTGTCACTCAGCTTCTGGAATGTCTTTATGACTGGAACAAATCCTTTGACGACAAGAAAGGAGTCGATGCCATATACCTTGACTACAGTAAGGCATTCGACACAGTAGCCCATAAATGCCTTATCTACAAACTACGTCACCTGGGTATACGCGGTCACATCCTTACATGGATCCAATCATTCCTGGGCGGCAGAAGACAAATGATTATACAAAATGACTCAACATCACTAGCGGTGTTCCGCAAGGATCAATTTTGGGACCATTGCTCTTTCTACTGTATGTGAACGATATTCATACTGTTGTTGTTACTACAGCCAAAATGTTTGCTGACAACATTTAACTTTATAAAGAGATTTCTTCTCTAGCCGATTGTGACTTACTACAAAAAGACCTGAATGCCCCTTCTGCTTGGTCAAAAACCTGGCTTCTAGATGTCAACGCCAAAAATGTGTGGTTCTTCGCATCAAGGCTGCAATCAAGTACCAGTGCTCCCTGAATGGAGTTTACTTACAGGAAGACTTAGGTAGTACTGTAAGTAATACTCTTACGACGACAATTCACAGTTTGACTTTTAAATATTTTGTGCCTTTTTAATTTTTATCTGTACTCTACCAGATTCCTTGCCGGATTGTTCATATTATGACCAGATGCTGGTTCACTGGTTTTTTACTGGCTTCTATTTGAAAATTAGCTTTGGTTCAATGTCTGTAGTTTTAAGTTTTAGATCATATTTTGTGGGCAATTGTAATTGTGTATATTATCTTGTAATTATCTATTGTATTTATCTTGTAAAGCGCTTGGAGATCTTACGTATCAAGTGCTTGAATAAATGCTGTGTATTATTATTATTATTATTATTATATTAACAAGATAACCAAGAAGGCCCGCGGAAAGACAGCGATGATCCGACGCTGCTTTACTGGACTCGACGAGACAAAAATATCAACTCTCTACAAGTCCCTAGTCTGTCCAGTGTTGGAGTACGCTTCTATTGCGTGGAGCCCTCTAACAAAAGATTAACATTACCAAATTAGAAAAGGCACATAAAAACTACCTTCGCCTGTGTAAAGACAACAAGATCATCATGGAATCTTTGGAGGAGAGAAGGATAAAGACAGAGCTGGTTGACACTTACAAATTCATTGATGGTCACTACAAAACCGCTTCTAACAAGTACTTCTCTCTACCCACTAGAGACTTCAGGGGTCATTCTAAACAAGGCGGTTCTCGAACCGCACGTCTCGCTGCTTGCGTCTACTCATGTAATTAGCAGCAGTAGAGGGTTGGGAGGATGTTATCATGCAAAAGTAAAAGAAAGTCGGTTCTCAAACCACAAATCTCACTGGCTTTGCTAGTGTATCAAGTAATAATTACTCACGCCGAAGTTGTCTTTTAACACTCATTGTGAACTCTATCCTTTGTTTTAGATATATACAATATTCAATCCTCCTTCAATTTAATTCTACACTTAAACAAGTACACTAACATAAATAATGTGTGAATTTTGGCAATTGGATGTCAAGTATACAACTTTTTTCTGAATCGAGGCTGTGAATAAATTGGCATACCCCAACATTTGTGTTATTTTATAAAACAACAATGAGGCTCTACGCCAGGAGTGTCCATATTTTTTCCGTACTGGATTCTCATTGTTAATATGTAGTTATGAATAACCATTACGAGCCTCATGGATATGATATTCATCTGGCATTTCATGAATATTTAATTATATGAATATCCAGTGCTTACCTCATGAATATCCAGTGCGTACCTCATGAATATCCAGTGCGTACCTCATGAATATCCAGTGCGTACCTCATGAATATTCAATACGCACCTCATGAATATTCAATACGCACCTCATGAATATTCAATACGCACCTCATGAATATTCAATACGCACCTCATGAATATTCAATACGCTCCTCATGAATATTCAATACGCACCTCATGAATATCCAATACGCACCTCATGAATATTCAATACGCTCCTCATGAATATTCAATACGCACCTCATGAATATTCAATACGCACCTCATGAATATTCAATACGTACCTCATGAATATTCAATACGTACCTCATGAATATTCAATACGTACCTCATGAATATCAATACATACCTCATGAATATTCAATACATACCTTATGAATATTCAATACGTACCTCATGAATATTCATTATGTACCTCATGAATATTCAATATGTTCCTCATGAATATTCATTGTGTACCTCATGAAAAATTCAATGTGAACCTCATGAATATTCATCATGTATCTCACAAATATTCATCATGTACCTTATGAATATTCATTATGTACTTATTATGACTAAGTACCTATTCATATTATTTATTCTTAATTGATATCATCACAAAGACATTTCCTTAGATTATTCTTTGACATTGATATCAAATAAGAATAACAAATGAATATGAAGTAGGTTCTTAATATTCATAATGTACTCATTTGTTTCATGATCATTATAATTCATTTATGGGAATCATTTAATATGACTGGTTGAAAATATGATTGTAAAATTAATGATAAGAGATTTGTTATGCATTCTTTTAGGGCATAATGTAAGTTAACTAGTTGGAAGAATGAAAAACAAAAATGAATCTTGGCCTATTCTCTTCATGCAAATCCATAACTGTAATTACATCAAATGCATTATTTAGATTTCATTCAGCCCTGTCTGATGGCAGCATGGCTCCTGTTGATAGTACAAATGTTTAATGAACATGGTGTCCCAAAAGTGTCAATACCTTGTTTAAAGTTTTCTATCTACTGTAAAATAATTTGCAGTATACAACTGAAAATATATTTGGATAGAAGAAACTTGTAGGATTATTTTGATACCAATCTTGCAATTGTTGACATAGTACAGAAGTTTTCTGAATTGCACAACAGCACTTTCATAATATATATGTATGCACTTGTGTAGTGCTTTAAAGGAATAGAAAGAGGGATAGATGTAGAGAACATCTCTCCACTTTAAAAAGTGTTCTTTTTCAAACACATACAATTCTGCATCAAATTTAGCCCCAAAAGGTATCAAAGTTTTTTCTTTGGACTGTCACATCACATGTTTTAAGGTACGTACACCTGATGTCCGGATGTGCGGTAATATGAGCTGTGAACAATGTTTGTATCGAAATAATTCTCCAAGTGTTCCCTATCCAAGTTTGCTTTCAGTTTTTCTATAGATTATTTTATCGGCGAAGGTTTTAAAAGGTATCAATATTATTGAGACACCCTGTAGTTATGAATTGCAACAAAAGCATAGTGCTGGAGTTTTGTAATGCAAATTACTCAATACACATCAGATAAGTCTATTGGAACAGACCATAAATTCCTCTATAGGTGATCAAGTAAAGTTATGAGATGGTAGGGTGTCTTTCACTCTTCCAAATTATTCTTACATGCTAGATTTACTATTAATGCAGATATTTAAACGAAAAGAATAGTCATATATTTATGAAAATGATTCTTGATAAATGAATGATAATCATCATAAACCTGTGATTAATCATCACCAACATTATATTAACAGCAATATCCCTTTCACATGCGTGTTTATCATTACAGAAATAGATTACCCTAGATTATGTGGATTTGGTTTTAAAACACAACAATACCCCATTAATAACAATGTCTCACTTCAAGATGAAGATTCCCATTCAACCTAAAACGGTTGATTCAGCATTTTGGGAACAACGTTTAATTCATGTTAACTGTTGATGCTTTGTTCACAATATACACAAATGAATAAATGACCACGACACTTAGTACAAATAATCACACAACACATGTTGGGGAGGGGGAGTGAACTGCCAACACCTTTATGGTGGAGGGTCCACTATCAATAGTTCTGCATAGGGGTATAAAAGAGGATCTGGTTTTGAGAGGGGAAATAAAATGTTAAAAGATTATGTTTATTTAAATTTTCCCTAATGGGAGATTAAAGGTTTGTAAAAGTAGCCAATAATGTTGGCTAAGATTTAGAACACCCACCATTCTTATTCTACACTGTGCAGATTCCACACCACCAAAGAAGTGTGTGCTAGCGCCAACACTAGCCAGTGTTTTTAATTCAAGATTGATCCCAGCTTTTACCATGAATTTAAATGTACAGAAAAGGTATACAGTTCGCTTAATATGAAAGAAATTTGTGTTATTTGTGATTTGTAGACTATTAACTTAATATTTATCCAAATAACCCTGGTGTTTTCTGTAATAGTAAGATCTGACACAAATTTTCTCTTTTCACTTCTTCTAGGACAAATGCAACGAATATAGCTAGCAGAGAGCGATTTTGACAGTAGACTAGTATTCGACGTCCTGTTGCGGGGAAAAATGCTGGTCAACCCCCCCCCCCCAAAATTGGTGTTGTTTTGATAGCAGACATCAGTATCTTCAAAGAAAACCAAGATTTGAACAAACCAATCGCTCGATAGCTGAAAAAATCAGACTTTAATTTGACCTCTTTAGCATGTAATCTAATAGGGGAATTAATTGGTGGTGTGACACCTGCAAGTGAATGGGTAGTTCTTTCAAAGTCCCTATTGAAGACATGTAGTGGTAGGGTATACTAAAAGGAACCATTAAACCAATAAATATGATTTTAAATAATAATAACAGATGAAATATGATCATAAGAGCACATTTTTTCTAGTTTCTTCAACTTTCGACCCCTTGTAGTCATTTGCCAATCTCGAATTGGCATCAATAATTCTTCTTTTGGCAATGAAACTTTTTGTTGTTGATAACTGATCAAATTGCGAACATTTTGTTATTTACCCCAAAATAACACCCCTATGCAGAATTTATCAATGGACATATAGCACTTGTTTTGTCAGTGTTTGTACATCTACATATTCTACTTGCACAAAATGTAAATGTTGTACTGATAATACTGATGTGACTCATGTTGATGGAGTATGTCTATTTTGTGATGTACAGAGGTTAAGACATAAAGCTGTTGCTATCTTAATATCATCAGTTCATCAGAGCTATCATTGCATTTTTTATTAGATATATCACTTTTCTAGACTTTCTCCTTGTCATGTCCATTGAAATGAGTAAATACCCAATTCAAAAAAGTTATAATTAAATTTTAAAAAAGAGTTCAAATAAATGTTAAGATTTGTTTGATACTAAACTATTATAGCACATTATTGGGTGGGTGCACCTCAAGGAGAGCACCATCACCAACATTGTAGAATGTTGCTGAAGTTGATTGTTATGGGTCTAATTCCTATGTAACAGGTACTTCCATTGCATGAATTTATGTTCAGTAATATCAAGGGGTGCTCAGTGGACATTACAAGGGGGGTATCAAGCGCGTCCAAGGACTTTCACAAAGTACCCTAAATACGTAATCATGTTAATGAGAAAAAGCACCCCCTAAACAAGTATGGCACAGTATTTTACATACCCTAAGCAAGTAATATCAGTATTTCCAATACCCTAAACAAGACTCAAAAATATTTTGATACCCTAAACAAGTACTCAAAATATTTTGATACCCTAAGCAAGTAATTTGTATAGTTTAAACCTCTTACCGCGTATGACACATTTCTAACCCTTATTCCTTCCTTAATAAAAAAGCTAAAAGTATTATGAAACAAATGCCGAGCTGATTTATCAGATCACTTGCGAAGATTACAATATCTCGCCCATGTATCATGGCTATCTATAATCCTCATGGGGCAAATAAGTACCCTAAATACGAAAGCCAATGATGAAAAAAGTATACCTTTTTCTTAATTTGGCTTGTTTTGATACCCTATTCACGTGACGTACGTAACATGCCCCAGCTTCAAAAACTACCCTAATTACGTGATTTCTTGGACACGCATGATACCCCTCTTGTAATGACCACTGAGCACCCCAGGAGTAATATTGATTTAATTATTTCAATCTGTCATAGTTATTCCATGTGTTTATTGATCATCAAAGGTTTTATTTTAATTTCATTTATTACCACAATGTTGTTAATTGGCAACATATTCCTTTGATTTAAATGTTTACAGGTGCAGACAGATAGTCTACTGATTTGTTTGAGCGTTTAATTGAAATTCAAGCCCTTGAGATATCTTCGCTTGTGTTCTGTGAAATCCACCTAGGACAGCAGAGTAAACGATCTTTGTCTGCCAGGTATGCTTAAAATGCAGTGACCATCTCTAACACAGGAAGTAATAATTGAATGGTCATTGGAAATGTGTGATTAGGTCATTGGTGTGTGTGTGCGTGGCAGAGTTTAGGCCTTAGTCACCTATGTAGTTGTACAATAAGTTCTTTTAAATCACTTTTCCATCAAGTCGGTAAAGTAATAAGAAGTCCATCTTACTTCCGCCTCCATCGGCACATCTTATTTTGATTATATACTATAACAATTTTGGATTCTACATTGGAGTAATACAGTTACCATGAGTTGAGTTATTGAAAGATATTAACAATTAAATCTATGTGTCATCAGTGGTCTTCGTCTTTATTCTCTTCGCTCGACAAACGCCCCTACGCGTTCATGAAGCATCAGCAAATTAATAGTGTTAGTGTAATCCTCGATTTTTCCACCATGCGACATCTATATAAAAATCAGAATTTGCATTGCAGTTGAAACTCGACCTTTGCCATCACCGTGTCACCAGGAAATTGTTACTGTATGCAGTACTTCTTCGTTATGAAATTGAAGACTAGAGCACTTGGTGGGATGTGATACAAGCTGGCATGGCATAATCAGATGTTCTTAATATCTTGAAAGAACTTTTAAGTTAAAATGACTTGGCCTGGAATGCAGTAAAGAGACGACCCTAGTAAAAGAAACAAAAAAACAAAATGTTAAATCCGACACAGGTTCTTTTACAATGTTAATTTCATAAATTTAAATGAGAGCTTTATCAGTACTTTGGTCTTCTAAGTAGACATACGGCCGAGTAACTTAATAGGGAGGTAAGCTACATCCCTAGTAGTTATGCCCTAACTGTAGCGTAACTTAATAACAATGTAATTCTGTGAGCAAAACTGGCGAGTAACCCCAGAATAGTAACTAGCGAGGTAAATATCCACATTAATCAGCATCGTCCCCTTACAATTTTTTTTTTTTAAGCTGTATATCTCTAGTATAATAATTCACAGAATAAAATTTAAAACATATTTGAATAGAGAAAATTTGTAGAATTATTTTGATACCAAACTTGTCTCCTTTTCTTAAGCCCCTTCAAATTTAACACACTACCATAGAATTGTTCAACTGTCATCCTGATGTGTTTAGCTGACATTACATGCTGCAGGTTTCTTACATTCCATTCATGTTGCTTTGAATTAATTCAAACCCTACTCTGAAAGTAATAAATTTAAACTCAAATTTAAAATAAATGATTCAAAAAAACCTTCAAAACACTTACCCAAATTTGTTTAGAACGCCACCATATTTTATATAGGACTACTCAGAATTTGGCACCAGCATCATCCTACAGACTAGTAAATGTAGTCACAGTTACTAACAACATGCTGAATTCCTGAATTGTTCCTCAAATAGCATTCGGTAATGAACCAAAGTTTATACAGGAATAGGTGCAATAACTTGTGCTTTTCTGGTTCTGGAAGAAATACTACCCAACACTTCTAGTGGAGTCAAACTAAGTGTAAGATTGCGCTTGTTCAATTCACGTTGGCCACAAGTTTTTGTTGTTGTTGTTGTTGCGCTGACACAGGACAGGATATCGTACAAGGATTTGTTAGTAGAAAATAAATGTGAGGTGCAAACAGGCTAACCAATAGAAACAGAAGTAGATGTTGTAGTAGCTAGATGTCTTCGGTGCAGTGTAGTCTTTGTGGTTGATATCTATCTGACCATTGATCATTTTGTAAAGACAGGCAAGTCTATGGATTTTGCGTCTGTCTTTTGAGTGGAGCCCATTTCAGTGTGGCCAAGATATTATATTGTCCAAGACCTGCAGACTAGTCCATAAAGTTACACTTTTCCAGAAGATGTAATAACAACAACCTCAACAGCGCTGGCGATGAATATAGTTTTTGAACATTACTGTGGCCTTGAAATTATCCACTAAAGCTTCTACAAGAATTCTAGCAGCATATTTTGTTCATGAGTTGAAACTGTGCAAACAATAGGCCTGAGAGATACCTTTACTCCATACCAACTTTGATTGCCAATGTGGCAATGCTAAAGTAAGCCAAAAATGGCTGTCTTTAGCAATTATGTCAGCTTTTAGTCCTTCAAATGAGCCCAATAAGCTCATGAATCCAATATTGTAAAGCACAGTAGGCTCATAGATTGGAAACACTATCTGTTCTAGTCAGACCAATGATGTGATTGGTTTAAACTACAATGCATTTCATGACTTGACAAAACAAACTAGCATTGTCAAGGACCAATTCAAAATTAATGCAGGTCTGCACAGAGAAGATTGAAGTGTGAAAAACTCATCTAATCCAATGTACCATACAAGTGTTACTCTCACATGTGAACAATTTAAATATGGCTCAAAAAAGTTTGTTTCCTGTTGTAAATATATTTCCTTTTTAATAATTACTCGATAAGGTAATCAAGAAGAAGAAAAAAGTGTGTCTCGCCTGCTCATCAACAGCTTCTGGTAACCAATTACCATTTGCATGTAAAACTTCTTAAACCAATTTCTAAAAAAAAAGAGTTACGCTAGTAGAACAGTTTTTGTTTGTGGTTTTTGCCTTGCTATTAAATTTTCAGTATGAGCTCAACTGCCTTCTCCATTTTTATCTTTTCATAATGAAAATATGAAATGAGCATGCGTCAAGGTTAAAAGAAATATCATGGTCAAGGGTGTTGGTCAGAGTGACCGGGACCAGGTAAGGTCTTGGTGATTATTGAAGAAAAGATGCTTCAATCTTTAGTATTGAATATTAATTAATGACCCTTTAGCTACATTTGAAATTCAGTGAAAGTACTAACAAAGTGAGTCCAAATTGTCAAGCGTTTGCGTCCATCTTGCCCGTTGAATTCACAAAAGTCAATTTCAAATTAATTCAGAGTTATTTTGGAGTCTTGAGTCTGTCATAATTTTGTTCAATAATTACATAATTAATTAAATGTTTGATAAGGATCCAGGGTATTTGAAAGCAAAACACTGTGATAACAAGCGGGTCTAGTACAATTATCACCATGCTATTTTGATCCTTGGATCGAGTCAGGGTTTTGATTGATCAGTGCATTGTGTTAAATTCAAGTGCAGGTCTTTTGAATTTCATATATATATATATATGCAAATGATCAGCCACCAATAATTATGTGCCCTAAATTTATTCAGCTGATAAGATGACCACTATCCTACTTTCCTGAACGTTTGGTAACTGTAAACCTTATGGCTTGGTTTTAAAAACTTGTAAACAAGGTTTCCGCGGGTTTTCGCAAAAAATATGCAAACGAGGCACTTCCTTCGCATATTTTGGGCCCAAATCGACATCAGATCATGAGCAGTGACATCCTCTTTATTTTGCACTAACAAACACATCAAAATGTTACCATTCTTAAGAGGCAGCGTTCACAAACAATTTTAAGCTGCACACGGCATACGCCATACACCGGACAGACAGGAATAGTGAGTTCATAGTCTCATCCCGATTATATCAGGCGAGACAAGAGAATAACTACATGTTATATATCATTTTCAAGCTTATTTGAAGTAGATTTTAACTTAATCAAAATCCTTTTTGTTTGTCTTGATTACTCAAGTCTTATTTAATTCTATATTTTGCTCCCTTTGGGTTGAGCACTTTTCCAAATGTTGGTTTCACCTATACTTGGATTATAGCTGTCATACCTGATTTTTGGCAGGGAAAACTCCGATGGCAAGCGTGATACTTTCATCATCTGCGGTTTATCACTGCAAACAGGTACAAAAACAAAACAAAAAGAGATTAGTATTCATTCATGCAATATAAGAGGATGACAATCTTAATACTATCGACACTATCGCTCTCCTAAACTCCATATAAATGCCATCCTTACTAACCCTTTTATCTCTAACTAAAAGCCTCAACGATTTCATGTTTTCTATTCCGAGGCCTGATATTACTAACGGAAATTTCTAATAGAATCTTTAAGCCTCAACAACATTTGTTTCTGCTCTATTTTCTGCACTGAAGCTTGTTACTACTTACAAGAACCTCTCAAAGCCTCTGTATTTAACAAATACAACATGGTTTGAGAGAAAGTAGTGCAAACTACTGGTCCCGCGGTGTTGGATGACTGGTGACTACCTCCCTCCGCGGAGTTTTATTACATCTCATACATATTTCATTGTCTAAACTAAATTAAAAAATAAAAAAAACTTACGTTGCTCCCGCGTAGGCTCGTAGTCGTAGGCCTTATAATATATGCCTGTAGGCCTACACACAGCAAGCCAAGAAGCGGCGGACTAAATTTCCCTGGCAGAAGAACAATATCATTTAACCCGTTTCCTAGTTCTTCACAATCATTGCTGCAGACCTTCACTGATTTTGATGCAGCAAAATTATCCAAAAGAAGCCTAAAATCTGCGTCTGTTAAGTTCACAAATTTCTTCGGCAGATGTTTTGCAAATGACGCCATGTTTGTTGTTATCAAGCAACCTCGTACTTGGCGTCACCTTATAACATGTACGTAATATTAATAGGCTCTAGAATTGATTCGGGTGACGGTGTTGATCAGCGGGAAGTAGTTCAAAACTATCGCATGTTTGGTAGTACAATAAACCTAAACAAACATTCGGTAGGTATTTTTATTTATCCGACTTGGTTAAAAATGAACCAATCAAAAAAGAGTATACCCTTATAAATATGTATGAGGTGTAATAATATACAAATACTACATGGTATGATCGGGGCAATAGAGCAAACTATTTTCCCGAGGTACTAAGGGTGAGGTGTGAAAGACCTGTAGCCAGTACCAAGGGAAAATAGTGTGCCCTATTGCCCCGATCATACCATGTAGCATTCGTTTTATTATACCTCACTGTGACTCTGGGGATGAGGTTGTAGGGAAATAGTTTTTTCCCTAGGGAAATAGTTCTTGTGATAGGAATTGGCCAATGAATTGGCATGATTAGTTTATGAATATTTATGAAGTGTAATAACATTATTTGTTGCCCTGTCTTCTATTCTGAGGCATGATATTAATTACAAAAATTCTCAAAAAAGCCTTATCAGCATTTTCGCTGCCCTATTTTCTTTTTTAAGGCTTATTTCCTAAGTAGTTTCTCAAAGATTATGAGCCACAGTGGCATTACTGTTGCGGGGGTTTTATTTTTTTTTAAATTTTTTTGAGCATTTTGTGAAAATTTATGGTTGAAAACAATCTTTGAAATGTTCTTTTAGATATTAACATTATGAATTTTTTGAAATTTTTCAAACATTATTGTAAATTCAACGGCATTTTCACAAAAATGTTGAATTGATCTACTTCTACTTACGGGAATTTCTCAAAGACTCTAAGCCTCAGCGGCATTCGTTGCTGCCCTGTTTTCTGCTCTGAGGCCTGATATTGTTTCATGCCTTTCAAATCCTCGTCCAATTCCAAGTTATCCAAGATGACAGCTACGAACATACTCAGTACAATCTAGCAATAAAAATCAAGTTTGTATCATTATTTCTAAACTAGTGTACAGAAATATTGGTATCGTCTACGTAACTTCTTAACACTTTCCGTGCTGCAGTCGTCTGCAGATGACAGTTACAAAAGTTTACAAAATGTTTCAAAATGTCAAAATAATTGAATTTCATCACCATATTTGGAATCACCATGAGAAATGCATTAAATAAGTGCAAACATGCCTAGTATTGATTCAGTAATCCTCAGGGTCTAAATTCTTAAATTGTAATCACCTAATCCCTTTTTCATGATAAGAATATAAACATATTCCAATACTATGTGAGATAAGCTTAAAACCCTTTCCATGCAGCTATTGGTTTTACCATATAAAACACAGATTTTTCAGAAAACTATCCAAAACTTTCAAAGTCTTATCTCAAGGATTACTGAACCAATACTAGGCATGTTTGTACTTATTGTAATGAATTTCTTGTGGTGATTCCATGTATGGTAATGAAATTCAATACTTTGGACATAATTCAAACATTTTGTGACATTTTGGAATGTCGTCACTTGAAGCAGAAAGATTGCCGATGTTCTTCGCACCCGACTTCACACTTTCCATGCGGCTATTGGTTTTACCATACAAAACAGGATTTGTCAGAAACCTTTCTGAACTTTCAAAGTCTATCTCAAGGATTACTGAACCAATACTAGGCATGTTTGTGCTTATTGTAATGCATTTCTTATGGTGATTCTAAATATGGTAATGAAATTCAATACTTTTGACTTTTTTGAAACATTTTGTGATATTTTTTAATGTCGTCTGCAGAGTATGCCACGTGGAAAGTGTTATGCAAACTTACTCTTTTCTTCGATTACCTAATGCTCACATAAGGGACATACTACAGTTTATTTATTTTCCCAAAGGTGTCATGGACACTGTAGGCCTACCATAGGGAGGGCCTACCATAGGCCTACACTATCTCTGACATAGAGAATATATTTAACTTACTGGGCCATATTCTTGTACTAAATGTCTAACTAAACTTGTGTCTAAATTAAACGAGAGTTTATCTTTTAAATGATGTGCTTAACAAATACAATTTTAAACTCCAAAATCTTGTCCACAGAGTGGCGAGCGTTCTCTGTATACGGTTATTCAATTTATTGTAGCCCAAATGGGTTACAATCTCTGGGTTACAAAAGATATCGCCCAAATTCCTCAAATGCGCATGTATTTTTAAGACTTCACGATCTGTACGACAGCTTGCACTGGGCACGGTTGAGTTATCATTCAGGGCGATCAATTGGTGCACGAGTTTAGTTAAACATGTATTAAACTATTCCACACCCATGTTTAAAGTTAGACATGTTTCAGTGTGTTAGACGCATGTACAAATTAAACAAATGTTCAAGAATTGCATTTGGTTAAGCGATGTGTTTAAAGTCAAAATTAAATGTGTGTTTAGCTTAAAAAACATTTTGTACGTACGAGAATACGCCCCACTACGTTTAGTGACGATAAATAAAATAAATTTGAACAGCAATTGATCAATAGCATGCAAAATCACACTCAAATTACTCCTCACCAAAATACACATTCCACAACTTTGATCAATTTTTCATATTTTTCACGGATTAATCTGATAGAGGACACCTCCTGCCCCATGTTAAAATTGACATGCAAATGTTGATGGGCAAAGATAATTTTAAAGACACCACCACAATGCATTGCATTTTTGCAAATTGCCCTAAGTCTGGTCTCCAATTTGTCTCAGTTCCCATAGACACATGCACACAATAATGGCTTCATAGCGCGTTCATCACTGGAGCTCTTAGGTTCTAGTTTACATCAATGAATAAATTAGTTATCAGTGTTCCTTTTCCTTATTTCTAAAACTTCTGGAACTGGACAAATGCATCGTTCGAAAAAATCTCTAGTTGGCTGGCGTTCGCGCAATGCATTGTGGGTGGACCTCAAAATCTTCTTTGGTAGATGGGTATCTATGGTATATTTTGCTTTCTCAAGACAATGAGTTTTCCGATGGACACATGATATCTTCAGCAGTACAACTTCGATTGTCTTTACCAAATAGGTTCATAAGGATAGTTGGTTTGAATCTGATAGGAAAAAAAATCATTATACTGATCCAATGTAAGGTACTCACATGTACGTTTTGAAAACATCTGTATCCTTTGTCAACACTTTTGGTATTGATTATCTTTTTAATTTGCAAAAAATTGCAAACATTTTCCGAAAATGTTTGCCATTTTTGTTGTTGTTGTTCTTTCCAATATCAATGTGTTTCAAAGTTGTAGATAAGTGAATAATAGAGTAGAGTATAACATGGAATTCACCTACTATTAACAAAACCATGTTAAAAATAAAATACACACCAAAAACCACAATATTTGGACAAAACCTGTTGGGACACTTACACATAATGATTCCCCAAAATTTGGTACTCGGGTAGTATTGATCTCAAATACTAAAAACACTAAGTTAGGCCATTTTCGTAAGTCTTTATGAGCCATTCTGTGTGAATTGCCAATGAAGATTGACAGTAGGGAAGTGGGGAATATTAACACTTTCCATACGGCTATGGTTTAACCAAAAAACAAAACAGATTTTTCAGAAACCTTTCTCAGCTTTCACAGTCATCTCAAGAATTACTGAACCAAAACTAGGCATGTTTGTACTTATGTCAATGCATTTCACATGGAGATTCCTAAATATGGTAAAGAAATTCAAAATTTTTGACATTTTTGAAACATTTTGTGACATTTTGGAAAGTTGTCTGCGGATGCCTGCCTCATTGAAAGTGTTAAGAGAGGCAAACAGTTTTGTCCAACATTGATAGTTACCGTAATATAGATCAAACCAGATTAAAATATCAGAACACTTTTTAAACATACCACATGCAAATTAAACATTAAACCAGGTTAAAACATTATACCAAAACAAGTCAAAATATACCCAAACCAGGTTAAAATACACCAAACCAGGTTAAAACAAACGAAAGCCAAATTAAAACATAGCAAACTTGATTAGAATATCAAAACCATGACCCATGACCCATTCACCACCACATACACAGGGTGCGGTGCCTTCTATGTGTATTAATCAAAGCAATGGGTTATGGTCATTCATAAAGAAGTTAAAAAGGAGAAATCACTTTTATTAAGATGCCATTTTCAGGGATGCAAGTGGGTGATTGATCAATTTCCTAAACTTTTTACGTGAGCTTGACCAGATGGCCCGAGCGTTTGCACGCGGTTTCAAACTTTTATAGGGGCATGTCTGAAGAATAGATTATAGGGTATCACCACCCCTAAAAAACATGTTTGACTCTTTTTGTGCTGAAATATCTTCATCCGATTCCGGAAATGATTGTTTTTTTCCTTCTTCCAAAAATCCGGAATTCTTTTTTTTATGGCCAAATATCAGGAATTCCAGAAATTTCTGAGGGTCTTGCATCCCTGCATTTTGTTTGTCAGACATTGAGAAATAATTGGTATTTATATTTCAACATGCTTCTAGGCATTTCTGATGAAACATGAGCTAATTCTTGGAATTGTTGTCATTTTGCTCGTCCAAAATGTCTGTGCCGATGCCCTGCTATGCTATGATAATAGTAAATCAGTTCCAAATTAGCAACAAATATTTGTTTTTTATCTCTTCGCGCGCAAAAGTAATCCAAGTGTACACGCGAGATTATGGCCACACACGCACGGTTTGGCCACCTGCACGCATCAAGCATATGATGCACAGTGGGCTTGTTGCCCACATGAGCGCCTGTGTCTTTCTGTATTCATTCGCTACTATACTGTAAGGAGGTTTTGCCAATTTGGAACTGATCAAACTATAGTATTTTTCTTCCAATGTTCTTTCAGTGTTGGACACAGATGCTTATATCAGCAAGATCGAGTTACAGGAAGTGCAATTTATATTCTAATGAAGTGGGTGTGGTCTGATATGGTAATTACTTTATTCAGTCATTTTAATTGGACCCTGTAAAATGTCTGCCATCCATTGTGAGGCTGTTATGGATGGCAATTACGTCAACCGGTAACCGGTTTATTTGAAGAGTTATCCCTTTTTATAACTGAGTCCAAAGGCCTATTTGAATGACTGAAAGAATTATTTGAATGACTAATTCAATAATCATCTTATATATTGCCCATATTTATAATTAAAAAAATTTAAAGATGAAATAATTTTGTTGAT
Source organism: Ophiura sarsii (assembly GCA_035610835.1). Lineage (NCBI taxonomy): Eukaryota > Metazoa > Echinodermata > Ophiuroidea > Amphilepidida > Ophiuridae > Ophiura > Ophiura sarsii. The sequence continues at coordinate 58,449,438 of CM069454.1, forward strand.
CACACAAGCTGAAGTATAAAAATGCTAAAATTACATAATTGAATTAAAATCATGAGCAAATTAAACATTAAAATCACACATCATTTTAGATAAATGTAATCTACTATTAAACCACGGATAATGTGCCATAAAATGGAAACATATATCTGAAGTATCAAGAATGAATTTAAAATATGATAACACTATGATGTTCATATACAAATACATCAATCCAATAATGATCCTTACTATGGTATCATGTATATCATACAAGTGGCAATAATCTTGGAGAGTATACTCTTGTCTCTGGGAGCTGACATAAGGCCCAACAAAAGAAGGTCTGTCTCAAATACATTTGCGATTTTTATTTTTTTCTTATTTTCTTATTGTGTTTTGGCCCATCCCCCCCCCCCCTTTCGAAGCAAACTTTTTTCAATTTTATTCGGACAACTAAAAAAACTAAAAAACTAAGAATTGGGCTCATCACATAGGGTTGTTATGCGGCAAAAGTGACTCCACATACTATGTGTGCAGGGTAGGTGAAACAGATCTTTTTCTCTTGGCCAATAAGCATATGTTTGATTTACCCACACAATCAAAGATTAATATCCATCCGCCCTGGCACAGAAATGCCAAGTCTTCAACCAGATTGTGTGTGTATATCACTTTGTACACATATACACAGCATTTTCTTCCGCCCGGCATATTGGATACTCGGCTCTCAGTACCTGTACTGGTACTGTATGCCAAGTACAGTACCAATGAAGTACCACCAATAGCATCAGTGAATCTGCTATTGTGAGGCTACTTTGGTGGTTGTACCGCACAGGTACATGGGAAATGTATACATTTCCCATGCATGCAATAAACATACATACCTGGACAGGTACTGATGGCAGCTGGGTAATCATGATGCCGGCCATAAGCAAATAGCCATGTAATATAAGGCTATATTAAAAAAAATCTTGTCTCAAAGCTTTTCAGTTTTTCAAAACCTAATGCAGAATGCGTTTTCTTTTAAGTTTTTTTATTTTTTTTAAATATAAAATATTTAAATCCTTGTAAAAGTGACCATATTTAAAATGATGTGACCAATGAAAATCTGAAAAATCTGAAATTTTTGGGATTTAATTTTGTTTATATAATATTTTTTCTTCTTTTTTCCCTTCTTTTTCTAACGCGTATCAATTAACTAACGCGCGCGGGAGCTTTGAGAAAATGATTTTTTTTAAATATAGCCTAAACCCTCATTGTAAAAGAAAAGCAAAACATGCCATACCAACCTTAGTTCTCAGCTCTGTACATCAAGAGAAATAACCCAGTACTTTTGTACTTTTGGTAGTAACTGTGGAGGGTATGGCTTTGAATAAACATTTATTTCATGCATCCAATGACAGGTTTATATAAGTATCGTATGCATGGTAGGAGTCTCCAGAGATCACATAGGGTCATTTGTTTTATAAAACCATGATAACGACATAGTAAGCATCATTATTTGATCAATTGATTTGTTATGAATATGGATTGTTTATCTTTACAGCTATTAACGTAACAATATCAACATTCACAGGGAAGCTGTTTGAGCTAGAGCAAAATACTGTAAAAGTGCCCTAACCGCTCTCTCCTATACGGGCGGGGCACCTTTTTTATACAGGTGGGGCACTTTTTCTTTCTTTTATCCACGGCTAGGATTTCAAGGTTGAATAGCTAGATAGTTGGTCCGTGTGACAGATTTAGTATATGGTTGTCTATATTAGAGATTAATGTGCACGAGCAACCAAACTTGGGCATGGGCCTTTTGTGGTAGCATTCGTAATGGAGTGCTGGCATACATAATCGATATCATTACCTCATTCGTGCGAGAATCTATCTAGTCGTCAAAGCTTGACACATGCCACCTGTATGTGGAGAATATAGTGCGGACATACATATTAATACCCATCATGCAACAGTCATGCAAAGTAATAACTCAACATAACAAAAAAAAACAATCACGATTCATGCGTGCAACGACAGCGAGAAAAAGAGAGAGAGAGATGCAAATGGCTGGACATAAAACAAAATTTGGCAGCAAAACTTGCAGCATAAGAGTATCATATATCGATCTGCTTCAAAGATGATTTTGCTTAGGATTCTGGTTGAAGGTTGTTTACCTTTCTAATTTGAATTTGCTATTAGAAGTGGGTTTCTTTTTCCTTACAAACACATTTTGCAAAAAGATATTTTCCAGTAAATTAATGACTCACAAAATGTTGCAAGATACAGACCGGCCCCTATGGACACAATCTGTCAGGCACAAAATAAATAAGTCTAACATGTAACCTTTTTTTTCAATGTAACCATTTTTTTGAAAATATTTGCAATACAAAAAAAAGTTGTGTGATACTAATTTTTTGTTTTAATATTGAACTGACTTTTCGGCGAGTTATTTGACTAATCTACAAAAAGAACAAATTCCATGGCCAACAACCTACTACCGGCCGATTGGTCAGAAAGATAGATACATGATTTATTGCACCAATCAGAGACATTTTTACAATAGTTGTATCCCTGATAAAGATTGGAGTGAAATATTTTACAAGCTGCATTGTTATTGGCTATTCAAATGAGTATATCTTGCAATATACCAATCAGAACCACTGTAAGATAGGCCGGTAGTGCCCAGGGGGTTAAGCACATATTCTTTCCCAGAATCCTTAGCAATAAATCACCAATGGAACTAGACCGACAATAACACAAGTCCTTATTAATCAACACAAGCAACAGATCAATCCACCAAACAAAATCAAGACATGTATGTAATCCATCCACAGAAAAAAAGAGGTCACAACGGACGGAAAACGCCCTCATCATCACAGAATGCGTTATAAATATTTACCACTGTGGCATATAGATGATAGGAGATGAAGTAGATGGCAACGAGCGCGGCCAACCAATCAGGACTCACTCGGAACATGACCTCATACATGACGACGGCCCAGCCCTTTTGCGTCAGAATTTGAAACATTGACATGAAAGACTAGTAGTAGTGGTAGTAGTGGTGGTAGTAGATAAGTAGTATAGGAAGTAGTAATAAGCGGAGCGGTGGAGCAGGTGGTGGAGGAATGAGGGTCATAGGTCAACATCATTAGAGAGTTGAGTTGTGTTTAGGTGTTTGGTAGGCATTCAAAAAAATGGAGAAGACAAAAAGTGTGAGAAAAAAAGAAGAAAAACTGTCAGTATATGTCATTACATTACATTATAAGTCTCTATAATATCAAGTATTGTATGGTTGAGTCCCGTCCCTTGGCGAGCATGTCGGTGACCTATTTATACTTAGAATCATTCAGGGCTGACCTTTATATGCAAATGAGTTGACCGTAAATACAAGAGTGGACATTTCATGTCAAAAGGATGACCTGATATGCAAATGAGCAGGATGTGACTTCAATATCGATGTTCCCCGTCCAGCGTCCTGAGTATAAACGGTTAATTATTGCCCAGGACAAATTTCAGGTTGTAAAACTCATACCCAAGGTCAGCTGAGATCATCAGAGGTTTATATAGGTCAATGACATGTGCCTTTGGGAATGAGGCTTTGATGGATCAGGATCACGTGGTCTAGTCCAAGCACGTTGAATAATCTCAACAGATAACTCGCATTTTTGAGGAAAAAAATTACCAATAACAAATATCAAAATTAGATTTATTTTTATATTTTGTTGTATCTGTTGAGATTATTGTGTGCATTTTTAGACCTCTCTGCCGTTCACCTGAAAAATAAAACATATCAACAAGTTAACCTGTCAGAGAGAGAAGATCAAAGGTCATGAACTATCTATCTGTCCATGCATGACCTCTGACCCCATGCACACACTTACCACCGTGGCAAAGAGATGATAGGTGATAAAGTAAACAGCAACGAGACAGCCAACCTGCCAGCTAACCTCCCCCATGACATCCTGCATGATTTCATTCCATCCCTCTTGGGTCAGGATTTGAAACATGGCCATCCAACTCTACACGTTTGTATATATGGTGGAAAAGTTATAAGATTAAGGCGACACAAAACACTCCCTGTACTACGGACCAGACGAAACCAAATTTTGTTTTTGAATTTGACAACAAAAAAACACCTTTTTTAACAAATTTGTGAGGGAAAAATGACATTTTGTAACAATTTGTTGAAAAATGTTTGAATTTTGTTTGAATTTTGTTCTTTGTTTTTAATTTTTTTTTAAATTGTTGAAAATTAACAAAAAAAGTTCACAAATTTTTTTAATTTTTTTTTGACAAATAGTTTGAATTTTGTTTGATTTTTTAAAATTTGTTTTAAAATTGTCAAAAATTGTTGAAAATTCACCAAAATGTGCACAAAATATTTAGAAAAATCAAAACGAAATGAGCTAGCAGATGTTGGGGCTAACCGTGCCCATGACTTCGTGCATGACTTCAATCCATCCCTCCTGAGTCAGGATTTGACACACGGCCATCCAACTCTACACGTATATATGGTGGAACATTTTTAAGATTATGGCGACATAAAACACCTTTTTTAACAAATGTGTGAGAAAAAATTAACATTTTTTAACAAATTGTTGAAAACATTTTTGAATTTTGTTTGTTTTGTTTTTTTTAATTTTGGGAAAATTGTTGAAAATTAACAAAAATGTTCACAAAAATTTCAATTTTTTTTTCTTCTTACAAATAGTTTGAATTTTGTTTGATTTTTTAAAATTTGTTTCAAAAGTGTCAAAAATTGTTGAAAATTCACCAAAAATAAGTTGGGCTAACCACGTCCATGACTTCGTGCATGACTTCAATCTATCCCTCTTGGGTCAGGATTTGACACATGGCCATCCAACTCTACATGCATATAGGGTGGAAAATTTTAAGATTAAGGTGACACAACTAATACGGACCCGACCAAACCAATTTATTTTATTTTATTTGAGAATGTTTCAATTTTTTTTTTTTTTATTTCTCGAAAATTATTGAAAATTCACCAAAATGTTCATGAAAATTGAGAAACAATTTAAAAATTAAAAATTTGACAAAAATAAAAACGCCAGACAGACTGACCCTGAGAGGTCCATTTGCAAGTAGAATAGGATTTGTTTTCTTATTGCCTAAAGGCACATTATGCGATTTTTGATTTTGTCCTTGAATTCAATTTGTTTCCTAAATTTCGGACAGTCTATTTTTCTGAGTGGTTTTCAGTAGACATTGATGACTGACCTAGAGAATTATTTGGATTAGTACCAAATAGGCATGCCTTAGGCCTAAAAAAAGAAGAAGTTTGATTGGCCTAACCCGACCGACCCTAAATACATCGCCGACCCTGAATATTTTTTTATTATTTTGAGGGAGGAAAAAATTTATTAATAATAACAAATTAAATTAAAAAAATTAAAACAAAATTGAACAAGTATTTTAAGTTTCTGACTGTCTGCTTTCATTTTTTGCTATTTTAAGTTCCCAAAGCAGGTGGTTCAAAAAACAAACAAAAAATCCTGACCAACCAACCTACCCTATTTGTTTTTGTCATGTTAGGCCAATCACACCATTTTTTAGGCCTAATTATCCTGTTCAGACTCCTTTGTTCCAGTTTAAAATCCTTAAAAGGCCGTTATTGATGGCTTGTCCACCCAGACGGTAGCCTTCATTGACTGTAGAGTCCAGTGAGAAGATCATGTGTCTGCATGCTACTACTAGATTCATTACAGTGGGCTTTGGTGACCAGAGCTAAAGCATTGTAGGGTGCTCGTACATACACCTACAATGTTAGAAAAAAGTGTTCGAACACTTAGTAGGCCTAATGTAAGGTCATCCCCCTTTCCCCCCTGATCAATGTTGAGTCGCCCAACTTGCCAAACATCAGCCCGTGGCCTAGCAACATTGATTGGTGGGGGAAGGGGAGGGGAGGGGTATATTGAAGGGGAGCTTTCAGGCTAGCAGATGCAAATTGGTATTTTCACATGACTCTAATAAAGCTTCTATATGGTAATTAAAAGGTGAAAACAAGGGTCAGTGTTCAAACACCTTTTTTCTATGATTGTCTCAAGGAGTATTTAGTTAATTTCTTCTCCAGAAATACTACCGCCTCTTTACGAGGAAACACTGATCACATATGGCTCACATGTGCATCACATGTGCATCACATGTGCATCACATGTACATCACATATACATGTGATGTACATGTGATGTACATAACATGTACATAACATGTACATGTGATGTACATAACATGTACATGTGATGTACATAACAATGTACATGTGATGTACATAACATGTACATCACATGCACATCTCATGTATATCACATGTACATTCAGTAAATAAAGACAAACTTACCTCAAAGAAATCAGAAAACTGCAGTAGACCTTCAATACAGCAGAATAACTGTAGACTGATAACTGAGACTAACACCAGTGAACCCATGGTGAACCCTATGAGGGTACCAAGCTTTACAAACGGACCAAAGATCTGGAGAAGAAAACAAGTAAAAACATGTTTTTTATGATCAGGGCAGGTCAAACAGACTAGTGATGGCAGATCCAGATCGGGAGATCAGAATTGGTGCCGATCTGCATATTGAATCGGCATTGAATCGGGATCGGGAAAAAAATCCACCCAAAGATCCAACCTACCGATCTAGCAATTATTGATCCCCTCGAAGGAAATGACGACAACGTTTCTAGATCAAAGTAAATCGTTGAATATAATCCCGGTATGTTATGTTACGCTATTGTGGTAAATAACAATTTTGGTACCACCCAATTAATCGCATGTGGTATTACGCAATCACTAGACTGAGACTGTGCCGCCCTCATACATAGCTCTATTAATAGTACAGTGTCAGGAAATGTACGGTAATCTTGAAGACTGGTGGATGTACACTTATGATGAATTAAAATGGCGACGCGCAGTGATGAATAAAACAAACTTTCTTCGGCGAAAAAAAATCAAAATACGCCACAAAGTAATTAGAATAATGAAAATCATGAAAATTCTTTGCCAGGAATAACTTGCAGAATTTGATATGTTGTCATGCAGGGAAGAAAATCGGACTACAAGTAAGCTTATTTAATGATTCGCGCTGGTTTCAAATTATAATATGGGAGATCTGAATCGGGATCTGAATCTGCCCGATCTGTAAATTTTCTGATCGGAGATCGGACGTACCGATCTTGGAGTTGGATTTGCCATCACTGAAACAGACTATAACAATAAAGAAATTTAAAAAGTTTGACAAACAATAATACTACATGCAGAAATAAATGTCACATTTTTCTTTTGTTAATTAAATATATATCTATTATAGTCGACTATTTTGAAAAGCTTTCGTTCATCAAAATTGGTGGTTTAAGCAGAGTTTTATCTAACTGTGTAAATCGGTAGTAAAACAATCGGTATAACATTTGGTTTAACCCTTTGAACACTGGCGGCCGGATTTCAGGCTAATATGAGTATCGTATATACACTGGCGGCCGGATTTCCGGCCGCTAACATGTGCGCACTGTTTACAAGCTTTGGGGGATTCCCCATCAAATGTACACATGCCCTTTGACCCGGAGAATGGACTGCGGGCTACAGGCTGCACATAGCTTTGTCTGGCAATGCGTTGAATACGATCTGTGCTGGTTAAAGGGTAGTCATTTCATCAATTTTGATCGGATTTTCGGATTTTTCAATGGCGCCGCGGGCAGCAGATGTTTTAGCAAGGGTCATGGACTCTGATACGGAGGATATATATGATTCTGACTATAGTAATAAGGGTGAAAAAGACACGGTAAGCATGAATATTGCAACTAAAAAAGTGCTAGTAACTGTTATGGGAACGATACAGACAGTAACATTATGCCCTATTGAGGGGTATTTCGGCAGGGGTGTCAGGGTGGGGCTACTGTTTACTCAGGGGTGTCAGTGTTCAAAGGGTTTTAACCCTTTGAACACTGACACCCCTGAGTACTTAAAAGTACAATATTGAGCTTTGAAACTGACCTTCCTGCTGAAGTCTTCAAGTGATGGAAACAGCTTGATGAGTCGAACACACCGCATCACCTAAGAAAACAAAAATATACGAAGGAGTTACTATATAGTATGGAAAAGGCACAAGAAATAATTGATATTAATATTGTCAAATGCTTCTATTTAACCAACAAACGCCATGCCACTCTACTCGCCTTTGTTAGTATGGTCAGTTGGCCAATTTCAACCTGGGTCTATTGCTCGAAAACCTCTTACTACACGGCCAATGAAACAGGGACATATGATAGCGACTTCGGATGACGTAACAGTTAAGGTAGCTATATCGGCTACGGCGTCATGCTCAGATTTGCTTCAAAATTATACAGGATGTGTATATTGACAAAATAAACTCACATGCCAATTTTGAATTTTTTCCATTAAGCCGTTTTCAAACGGGGCAATTTTTTGTCTTCAAAAAAACCCATAGACTTAATGTGTGTTAGGTTTTTGGCACGTTGCCAAATTTCCCAAAATTGCTTCTTTTCTCAAAACACACTCTATTTATAAATGATTTTTTTAACCCTTTGTATCCTTAGGATGAACTTGGTTTTTATATTATATTTTTGCTAAAATACCAATGCACAATATTTAATGTAATTATTTCCACATTTACAATCATAACATGGATTGAATGGAGTGGGAATAGTCACTTGCACTAAGTCTCATATACATATATACACAGTTCAACAAAAATAAGTTCCCCTTTAGATTATGCTTGATATTTTTAAAATGAGTTACTCCATCGAAACGATTTTTGGCATACATAATGTATGTGCACAGCAACACTAGAACGGATTTTTAACTACGCCGGTTTTGTAATGCTTGAATGAGCACACATTTTATGGAGGAATACCTCATTTCAAAAGTTGCTAAATGTTCAATATCGTGTGTGCTCATTCAAGCAGTATCTGTGCGGTGTTCATGCAAAGACCCTGGTTCAAGCTGCTTAACCATCCTCCTTCAATACATCATTTAACCACTTTTGAATCGAGGTATTCAAGCATTACAACACCTGCATAGTTATAACTCCGTTCTAGTGTTGCTGTGAACACGTACATTATGTGTGCCAAAAATCTTTTTGATAGAGTAACTCATTTTAAAAATATCCGGCATAATCTAAAGGGGAACTTATTTTTTGTTGAACTGTGTAGCTGTCTGTCAAATGGGCATCACATGGGTGTAACATGGGTATTGAATGGATATCTTATAGGTATTGTATAATTGACATATAATCAAATGGTGTAACATGGGTATCAAATGATGTAGCATGGGTATCACATGAATGTCACATGGGTGTTGAATGGGTGTCACATGGTATCTTATGATGGAAGTGTATGGTTGTTTTATAAGTAATTTGGTATAGACTAAAAGGTGGTGTCAAATGGGTATTACACCTGTATCACATGGGTATCACATGGGTATCACATGGCTTCCACATGTGGATCGTATGGATGATAAAGTATGAGCTGCCAATTAGCCCTCACCTGGAAATATGCCAACACAGTTGCCATACGCCATTCACTCGTGTACATTACCTGTTTGACAAAGATACGTATGGTGGTCCCGATGGCAATAAGCATCTCAAACTTGAGATATGTACCACATGGGTACTTCATGGGTGTCACATGTGTATCACATGGGTATCATATGGCCACTTAGCGCTCACCTGGAAATATGCCAACACCGTTGCCATACGCCATTCACTCGTGTACATTGCCTGTTTGACCAAGATACGTATGGTCGTCCCGATGGCCAGAAACATCTCAAACTTGTGCAGGGAGCGGGTTTTATAGCCGCGGAATCCAAGACACCAGATTTTAAAAAACACCTCAAGGTCAAAGAGCACTGTGAAGAATACCTGGGTGAGCAAAAGAAATATTATTAAACCAATATGCATTAGAAAAAATTCTTTAGGCCTAAAAAAAAAAAAGTATGATTGGCGTAACCCGACCGACCCTATTTTATAACCCCCGACCCTAAACATTTTTTTTTTTTTTTAACATTTTTTTTTTTTTTAACATTTTTTTTTACATTCTTAAATTTTTATTATTATTATTTTTTTGTGTGTGTGAAAAAGAAAAAAACACAGTGAAAATGTATATTTGTGCCATTTGTTTATGTCTGTATGGTATATTAGTGTGTTTCTATTGAGACTGTTATCCGGAATGATTCGGGATGATTCGGGATAAGAGCTTAATAGAAACTGACCCACTCCGCTATAATGCGGATTATAGCGGAGCGACTTCCCTCCGGTATTTATCCTACTTCTGTAAGGATAATACCGTAGGCATGATCCGGATTGCGTTAGTAGAAACTCACTTCGTTCCGATACAGTGCGTAAGCAGTATAGAAACAGGAAGTAAGCATTGTTTTGATGTGCACGTTTCGTTAGAAATATCGAATGAAAGTAGTCATAAAACCTATATTTTTCGTACTAAATGCAGACAAAATGTTTTGTACAATGTTGAAATTAATAATTAACATGTTTTGCGCAACCTTTTGTACAAATATAGCCCGAAATTTTGTTTTTAATGTTTTTCATATTACATTTTTTAATTAACCGCTTGGTTTGATTTTTTTAACGTTGCGTTGAAGCGAATATTTCATTAGAAATAAATACGAGAAAGTATTAATATAACTTAATTTTTCTTGCTAAAGGCAGCAAAAAATGTTTTATACAGTGTTTAAATTAGTATTAATGCTGTTGTTGTTCAACATTTTGGAAAACATATTCGACAAAACAAGATTTTAATATTTTCTCAAACTATATTTTTTAGTTTATTCTTGGTATATAGCACGTGCGCTCAATGTTTATAGTCTCGACGCGATGTTATACATTACAATGAACATCGTTACAACTGGTTACATGGTATTTACATTGAATTGCGTACTGGGGGATGATGTTGGAAGTGATTAATATACGAACTTTATTCGGCAAGGCACGCACGTCACGATGTGACACGCAACTTCGTATCCTCCTCGGAAAACAGTCGCCAATAGAAACAGACCGGAATCCGCTATGATGCGGTATGATGCGGTAGGCAAATTATTCGGAATCATTCAGAATCCTCAATAGAAACACGCTAATAGTGTGCTGGTATATAAAATTTCATAGACGTTTTACAGATTTTTTAAAAAAAATTAAAAATTAAAAAATGAAAAAATGAAAAAACCTTCTTTTTTTTTAGGCCTTATTTATAGCAGGCTGGCCATTAAAAGTGAGTCAATTCCTTTTTATTCTTAATATTTTTTTTAATACAGGAAGACAAAGCTGTTTTAGATCTAAAAAAACACTTCCTGTATTTTCTCTTTTGATTTTCATTTAAAAAAATGTGATGAACATAAAAAAGTGCCATAAATAATAACTGGTTTTCGGTTGCTCGTAAAATTTGTTCCATTTTGCTATAGGGATCCGTATTACGAGAGCAGTAACTGTAATGTGGGCAAGAAGACCATTCCGTATACAGCAACGGCTGAACCAGAGAAGGACAGGGGTCCGGCCACCTATTTTCCTCCAATGGTTTGTCAACAAATCAGTGTCTATCACCAGGGCAGGAAATATGAGTGTGGATACAAATGAAGTGTCAGTTAAAAACAAAAGGTCTTTGATTGAAGGAAGCGCCTGCCACACCCGACTTTTTATGACTTACCTGCGACCAGTAGAGGAAATCCATATTTATTCCTGTATTAAATGTGGCCGCAATGATAGCATCTATGACAACAAGTAGCAGCACAAATATATGGAAAGCCTTGGATTGTAGGATTACTTGACAGAAATAGGGCGCCCTCCCAAGTGGCTTGTTTTCGTCAACGGTGGTCAGCTTCCAGGGGGTGTAGGTACCATCGTCGACAAGTACCTTGGAGAAAGAGAGATGAAGGTTTTAGATAATGAAATATCACACTATTTCATTGCTGAGAGTCTACTTCAGTTTTCAATTTTTTCAACTCATTGTTGGAGAGTCCACTATGTTCATGAACTTGGATTATGTTTAAATTTAGGAGCAAATAGATTTGGACAAGGACATAGCCTATAGCCTATGACTAGATAGTACACATTATCGAAATTGAAGCCTAAACTAATCACATTTAAGTCCTACATCTCTTCCCTTGCCTGTTTCCGTAAAACTTATTATTCTTTGACCAAATCTAATGGTTAAACTTCAATATTCAAACTAGTCTATAGATCGGGTGACAGGTAATGTCACACTGGGGCATTCGGTCGGCAGTTGCCATTGTTCTTTGCCCGGCAGTTTGCACACGCATCCTGTTTTGTTTAGGACCGTGCGTTTAAAACTCGCGCCAAAGCATTATAAAGGGCAATAAGGCATAGTGGACAGTGTTGTGGTCATACGCTGTTCGACAGTCAAGTCCCTTCGACCATTGCGTTTGTTGATCAACATTGCTGTCACCTCATCTATATGTTTTTCGTTCCCATGTCTTGCAAATTGTCAGTTATGAAGATCAACCTGGACTCTTATTGATGGATTACTGCATTTTTTATAGATTGTGATATTACTCTATTGGACTTGGACTTGATGGATTCAGCAAGTGGAGCGGGCTTCAGCTGTACTTTGACCATTGAATCTACTCCAAAAGCCCCAGCCGATCCAGTGGACCACATGGTGCGTAACTGGACTTGGACTATTTGCACCCGGCCTAAGAGGATTCGGTCTCAATCCCCAACAACTTACCATTGAATCTACTCCAGAAGCCTTAGACGATCCAGTGGACCACATGGTGCGTAAATGGACTTGGACTATTTGCACCCGGCCTAAGAGGATTCGGTCTCAATCCCCAACAACTTACCATTGAATCTACTCCAAAAGCCCCAGCCGATCCAGTGGACCACATGGTGCGTAACTGGACTTGGACTATTTGCACCCGGCCTAGGAGGATTCGGTCTCAATCCCCAACAACTTACCATTGAATCTACTCCAGAAGCCCCAAATGATCCAGTGGACCACATGGTGCGTAACTGGACTTGGACTATTTGCACCCGGCCTAGGAGGATTCGGTCTCAATCCCCAACAACTTACCATTGAATCTACTCCAGAAGCCCCAAATGATCCAGTGGACCACATGGTGCGTAACTGGACTTGGACTATTTGCACCCAGCCTAGGAGGATTCGGTCTCAATCCCCAACAACTTACCATTGAATCTACTCCAAAAGCCCAAGACGATCAAGCGGACCACATGGTGCGTAATTACTACTACTACTACTACTACTACCTGACATGTATACCGCGCCAAAAACCAATAAAATTGCACTAAGGCACATAAAAACACAAACAATGGATGAAAAAAATAAATACATAAGTCAATTAACAGCAGAAAAGTCAATGCAGTCATTCGGTTTCGACCCCAACAACTTACCATTGAACCTACTCCAGATTACCCAGCAGACCACATGGTCCGTAACTAGACTCGAACTATAAGGACTCAGCCTAGGAGGACTTGGACCCGGTCTCATCACCAACAACTTACCATTGAATCTACTCCAGAAGCCCCAAACGACCCAGCAGACAACATGGTGCGTAACTGGACTTGAACTATATGGACCCATCCTATGAGGATCTGGATTAGGTCTCGAACTCACCATTGAATCTACTCCAGAAGCCCCAGATGACCCAGCGGACCACACGGCGCGTAACTGGACTCGGACTATGTGGACCCAGTCTAGGAGGATCTGGATTCGGTCTCGACCTCAACAACTTACCATTAAATCTACTCAAGAAGCCCCAGCAGACCACATGGTGCGTAACTAGACTAGGACTATATGGACCCATCCTAGGAGGATCTGGATTAGGTCTCGACCCTCACAACCTACCATTGAATCTACTCCAAAAGCCCAAGACGATCAAGCGGACCACATGGTGCGTAATTACTACTACTACTACTACTACTACCTGACATGTATACCGCGCCAAAAACCAATAAAATTGCACTAAGGCACATAAAAACACAAACAATGGATGAAAAAAATAAATACATAAGTCAATTAACAGCAGAAAAGTCAATGCAGTCATTCGGTTTCGACCCCAACAACTTACCATTGAACCTACTCCAGATTACCCAGCAGACCACATGGTCCGTAACTAGACTCGAACTATAAGGACTCAGCCTAGGAGGACTTGGACCCGGTCTCATCACCAACAACTTACCATTGAATCTACTCCAGAAGCCCCAGACGACCCAGCGGACCACATGGTGCGTAACTGGACTCGTATCTCAGCAAAGGTTTCGATGATAACGGCAATAAATACATTCTGTAATACAATCAAACCAGAGTGTTAACATTTTCAATGCGGCTATTACTTTTACCATATGCAAAACAAATTTTTCAGAAGCTTTTCCCAACTTTCAAAGTCTATCTCACGGATTACTGAACCAATACTAGGCATATTTGTACTTAATTCAATGCATTTCCCATGGTGATTCCAAATATGGTAAGGAAATTCAATAAATTTGACATTTTTGAAACATTTTGTGAAATTTTGGAATGTCCTCTGCAGACGCCTGTCGCGTGGAGAGTGTTAAGTAAGAATTATTTATTGGGAAAATGGCACTGACCCTTTTTGTCTGCTGCAATTAATGACAATATATTTAGTGGTAGATGCATGGTTATTTCCATGATTTAAACATCCATTTCCTTGATTTCAATACTTTTACAAGCCATGCCAAGAAGAACATCATTGTGATGAAATAGAAGTAACCTCTTCATATAATTATATGTTACTTTGTATTGTATAGTATAGTGTACATGTGTTGTACATGTAATGGACATGCACACGAACATGTGATGGACATCTGATGAACACATGATAAACATGTGTTCTGCATGGGACATTCTCACATACCTTGACCAGCCATGCCAAGAAGAACATTATTATGATGAAATAGCAGTAGCCTCTCCACGGTGGATAATTATATGTTACTTTGTATAGTATACATGTGTACATGTGGTGTACATGTAATGGACATGTGATGAACACATGATAAACATATGTTCTGCATAGGACATACCTTGACCAGCCATGCCAAGAAGAAAATCATTGTGATGAAAAAGAAGTAGCCCCGCCACGGTGGATAGATGTCTGTTACTTTGTAGAGGATAAATACCCAGCCTTCTAATGAGGAACTCTCATACACCGTGAAGATGCTCTCTCCTAAAAAAAGCAAACAAAAAACAAATACATATTAATACATGGACATCTTGTGGATGTCACATGGTATTATGGTTGGTGCAAGAACTAAGCTCTGCAGCAGAGCTATGAGTTGTTTTTTCAGTAGATTCACAAGAACTACATGCTGTCCCAAAATGATTACTACCCATCGCTGCCCAAAGTTCAATAATTTTTGTCATCATCAAATTCGATGGGATTAGGTTCATTGTTTTTACATCATCTTTGTCATACTGTACTATTTCATTAGAATTAATCATGAATATCGGATTTATTAAACTCAAGATACACTCCATTATGTAAAACATGGTGATTTCACCTTTTCTGCAAAGTGCTAAAATAAGTGTGTGCTATTACAGCTTGTTTGAAAGAAACTTGAGTATTCTCATAATCTCTTGTCTACTTAATATAATATTGTGTGTCTTTCTGTTGTAACTGTTATTAGTTATGATTGTTCAAATCATTAATAATTCTTCTCCTTAATTCAATTTAACGGGTAAAAGAAGTTTGTCACACTTGAGTGACCCCATGCATTATTTTATTGACAAGTGTTATAGAACTTCTAAATGAAGTGGTATTTGGTGAATCACCAGTGGCTTAGATTTCATTTTCACATTGGAGAATGGATTTCGTGAGGGTAAACACTAAGGGACTATATTATTTTTACCAAGTTTGTAGGGAATTGCATCCCCAATATGAAAAAGAAGTCTAAGCCACTGCTAATAACCCATGACTACGTCTTTACCGGTTTAAATGTCCCTAAAGTTTAGTCTCAAAACTAGCTCATTATTGAAACAAAGCTTGGGGTTGCTAATGCGTGACGATCCATTTTTACTCTTCAAATTGAATCAAAATGAAGAAGTATTAATGGTTTGAACAACAATATGATACAACAGCAGTTTAAAATAGAAAGGAACCAAAGATATTAGCAGGCAAGAGATTAAGAGAATGTATTAGTTTCTTTCAAACAAGCCCTTTAAAACACATTTTTTTGCACATTGCCAAAAAGGTGATATCACCATTTATTACACAATAGAGTGTAACTTCATTAAAATAAGTCCGATATTCATGATCTAAAATTCTAATGAAAGTGTCAAGTATAGCAAATACACCCATCAAAATATGTAAGTTCCCCCCTAGCATATACTAGAATATTTCCAACAATATTTGATGGATTTAAAAAATATTCAGCTAGAAAGATGCACCCAATTGTTAGGCACATTTTGATACCAAATTTGTTGGCCCTGAGACAATGCAACGATAAGAAATTATGCCATTTATCAATTTTTATACAGAAAAAAAAGTGGCACTAAATCTCACTGGCTATGGCTGGTTTTGTCCATAAATTAACAGACATTTTCTTGGTGAATTTTCGTGCACAGACATGGTAATCTACCAATTAATTATGTGTGGCATCATTTCAAAAAAATCAATAAGCAGATCATAATTATGTGTGTGGCAAGTTCGTCTGATTATGAGTGACATGGCAATTTGGTACGATTATGAGTGACATGGCAATTTGGTCCGATTATGAGTGACATGGCAATTTGGTCTGATTATGTGCGACATGACAATTTGGTCACACATAATCAGACCATTTTGCCAGAATTGCCATGTCACTCATACTCGGATCAGATTGCCATGTCACACATAATCAGACCATTTTGCCATAATCAGACCATTTTCGCACATAATCAGACCATTTTCATAATCAGACCATTTTCGCACATAATCAGACCAAATTGCCATGTTACTCATAATCGGACCAAATTGCCACGTCATTCATAATCAGACGAACTTGCCACACATAAATTATGATCTGCTTATTGATTTTTAGATTCCCGTGTCTGTGCACGAAAATCCACCAAGAAAATGTCTGTTAATTTATGGACAAAACCAGCCATAGCCAGTGAGATTTAGTGCCACTTTTTTTTCTGTATAAAAATTGGTAAATGGCATAATTTCTTCTTATCGTTGCATTGTCTCAAGGCCAACAAATTTGGTATCAAAATGTGCCTAACAATTGGGTGCATCTTCCTAATTGAAAATTATTTAAATCCATCAAATATTTTTGGAAATATTCTAGTATATGCTAGGGGGGAACTTACATATTTTGATGGGTGTATGATAGAAAAAAACCGGATCTAACCTGATTGATTTTGATGATGAAAAAATGTATTGAACTTTGGGCATCGATGGGTACTAATCATTTTGAGACAGCATGTAGACTCTGCAGCAGAGCTATCCAAGACACACACTTTTTAAACTTACCTATATGAAAGAATCCATTGGAACCGACATCACCCCTTGGCTAAAATTGCAATAAGTAAGCTCTGCAGCAGAGCTTTCCGAGTTTGTTTTTTTATTTACAAGAACTAGACTCTGCAGCAGAGCTATCCAAGACACAAACTTTTCAAACTTACCTAGATATGAAAGAATCCATTATAACCTACATCACTCCTTGGCAAAAATTGCAAGAACTTAGCTCTGCAGCAACGCTTTCCGAGTTGTTTTTTCATTGGATTCACATTGGAGTTGTTTTTTCATTGGATCTACAGCAGAGCTATCCAAGACACAATCCTTTCAAACTTACCTTTATGAACGAATCCACTGTAGCCGACATCACCCTTAAAAATTGCAAGAAGTAAGCTCTGCAGCAGAACTAGCTGAGTTGCTTTTTCAGTAGATTCACAAGAACTAGACTCTACGGCAGAGCTCTCCAAGACACAATCCTTACAAACTTACCTATATGAAAGAATCCATTGTAGCCCACATCACTCCTGGGAAATTTCTTCTCGCTCATATCTCTGCACGTCAGGTTTCCTGGACACTTGTAACCGTACCCCTTTTCTAGGGAGCACGGTGAATCTGGTACAGACAGATATTTTATGATCTCCGATGCACTGAAAATATCAAGAGAACATAATGGGTATCATAATTATGGGCATCACATGGGTATCATATGGGTATCGCATGGGTATCACACGGGTATCACATGGGCATCACATGGGTATCATATGGGCATCACATGGGTATCATATTGGTATCATATGGGCATTACATGGGTATCATATGGGCATCACAAGGGTATCATATGGGCATCGCATGGGTATCATATGGGCATCACATGGGTATCATTTGTAACCGTAGGTGTACTTGTCTAGCGAGCACGGTGAATCTGGTACAGACAGATATTTTATGATCTCCAATGCACTGAAAATATCAAGAGAACATAATGGGTATCATAATTATGGGCATCGCATGGGTATCATATGGGTATCACACGGGTATCACATGGGCATCATATGAGCATCACATGGGTACCATATTGGTATCATATGGGCATTACATGGGTATCATATGGGCATCACATGGGTATCATATGGGTATCATATGGGCATCACATGGGCATCATATGGGCATCACATGGGTATCATTTGTAACCGTAGGTGTACTTGTCTAGCGAGCACGGTGAATCTGGTACAGACGGATATTTTATGACCTTCGATGCACTGAAAATATCAACATAATGTCACATGGGTTTTATCATGGATATCACATGGGTAGGGTTGGAAAATACAAAATTCTTGAAGAATATCATCAAAAGGTCCTTCCAAAATAAGAAAATGTTCCACTAAATTACAAATTTCCACTAATGTTTATTATGAATTTCTTAAAAGAAATTCATAAACATTAGTGGAAATTTGTTTTCAAGTAGCAACATTTCCCAGGAGTGTGATTCCCCAATTTTCCATATTCCAAGCATGCATGTGGGTATCATTATAGTGTTCACATGTGCATCACATGGTATTCACATGAAGGGTTTTTGTATGGATGTTTACAGGGGTAATAATACATATGGGCATCACATGGGTATCATGTGGGCATCGCATGGGTATCATATGGGCATCATGTGGGCATCGCATAGGCATCATGTGGGCAGTGCATGGGTATCACATGGGTATCACATGGGTACCATATGGGTATTACATGGGCATCACATGGGTATCATATGGGCATCACATGGGTATCATAAGGGCATCACATTGGTATCATATGGGCATCACATGGGTATCATGTGGGCATCACTTGGGTATCATATGGGCATCACATGGGCATCACATGGGTATCATACGGGTATCATACGGGTATCATACGGGTATCATACGGGCATCACATGGGTATAACATTGACACCTTATGGATATTTACAAGAGAGTATTGTTTGACTGGATAACAATCTGTGATGCGATCTGTGAAAACCCGCCACATGTCGGGATTTTTCATATTGGAGATATTTATATCATAAGAAAGCTAAATCTGTGCTGATTACAGAACTGTTTCGATCATTTTTCTACTATCACTACAAAAAGGTTATGAGTGAATGATGGTTGTGATGTCATAAAAAGCTACAAAACAAGAAATCATGAACACAGGCCATAAAAGATACATAGTTCAATAGACGTTATTTGTAATTGGCGCACTTACTGTCAAAAGAGGGCCGTGCTATCCAACTGAGCATGCTCAGAGCAATTAGTGCTCCGAAAAGAGGCTACAGCAGTAGTCGAGACGAGAATGATGTAGTTTTTCAATGTGGTGAACTTTGCACTAATCATAAAAATTTGTCATACTTCTGAGCTGTTCAATATTTGACCTTATTACAGTCGTGAAATAAATTTGAATGTATAAACTATTTATTCCACTAGTTTGAAATAAAATATTTGCTGGTAACCGACACTATCTAGGAAAATGCAGAAGTTCACAGTTCATTATATTGCAGTAAAAGTACGAGATCGTATGTTTATCGGCGTGACATCAAGTATGTCTCCCTTTTTAGTTTGAAATCGCCAATTACGAATAACGTCTATAGAATAACATTATAAGGCTAATTGGAAAAGTGACTTAAGTAAGTTTTTGAAGGTGAAATTTCATAAAAGGTGATGATACAAAGTATTAGAAATTAATTTTCTAAACAAAATATAAAAAATAAAAATAAAAGTTTTATTTTTTATTTTTTTTATTTTGTACCCTATTTCACATTTTGCGACATCCGACAGGTTTTCACAGATCGCATCACAGTTATCGTTTAGTAGTGTAAATACTGCAATTTCATTGGTTAACATGTATGAAATCTGATCCAAATCGTTTAAAACAAGTACCGTATTATCCCTATTAAGCGCCCAGGGCGGTTAGCGAAGTCATTTTGGGTGGGCGCTTATTATATTACCTTTTTTTAAACTCATTTATCGTTGAGACTGTCGAATTCGGCAAGGTTGCAAAGACATTTTTTCGGTAAACATACCAATAATGTTTTAGCTCATAGAAAAAAAAGAAAGTATGAATAGTTGTGAAAGACAAATCGCTAACGATTTGTTACAATTTTGTTCAAAAACTGCGTAAAAAAAAAAGAAAAGAAAATTAGCCAAAATGCCATCAATATTTATCTTGTTTTCATGTGGGCGGCCATCATTGCTTTTCATTTGTGGTGAAAATACAACACTATGCATATTCGTACGCATTCCTCACTACGCATGTCGCAATAATTTTTGGTGGTGCCCGTTTCTGAACAAATGAATGGCAGAATGAATGACTACGATACACGGAACTGTTGCACTAGTGGAAATACCACGTGCGATTAAAACGGAAAATTAACACTCCCCGGTCGCAGTACATGCAGTGGTATCAGCGCTACTGTACGCGTATCAGTAGCCTAGTGCCTAGTGGGATCGGGGAGAGATGGTGGCGATCTAATCACGGCTTTTACTGGTACTGCTTTAGCATGTTTAGTGAAGGACGCCGTGAAGAATGTTGTTGTACAGTACGGTTATTAAAAAGGTGGGCGCTTATAAGAGATTGTTTGTTGTTAGTCATTGAGAAAAACAGGGGTGGGCGCTTATAAGGTCCTGGGCGCTTAATAGGGATAATACGGTAAGTCAAACCACACGATATATTCCATGTCGCCGAATAACCGTGTTACCAGCATTTACGCAGCATGATTGGTAAGATGTAACATGCAAAGCGATTGCTTTGCGTCTGTGGAAGAGTTGCTTAAAATACGACACATAAATAATAAACAAATAAAATGGCGGATGATTTAAACGCAAGTGAGTTTATTTCTGTTACATTCTGAGACCGAAATAGACCCAGGCATGAGAATGAAAAAACTTGAAAAAAACTGAAAATGTGCGTGAAATCGGGCTAAAAAGGCCAAAAACAGCCTGAATTAAATGAAAGTGCAGAAATTTGGACCATAAAAAAACTGAATTCAGTTTAAAAACTGAAAATTCTCATGCCTGTAGACCGAAAAAAGATCTAATCCACGCTGGAAAAATAAATGATCTGCATTTAACATTACCGGATATGCTTTTTGGGATGATTTTATGGACAGAGGTGCAGCGCAGAGCCTGTTAAAGGGTTGTTAACTTCGGGGGTTTTACAGAGGTTGGAAGGAAAGAGAATTCAGTGCCTTGTTTGAAGTGAGTTCCGTTTTCCGGGAGTGCTTAAATACCATTTTTTATTGGGGCCTTTGGACTAACCCTGCATGTTCACACAATACGGAAAGATACCTAAGGTTTATGCCATATCACATTTGGCTTGCGGCCTCATGTGATATGACATGCCAGACTATAGGTAATTTTCCGTATTGTGTGAACATGCAGAGGATAAGTAATAGTATTGTGTGAACATGCAGGGGATAACTAACAATATGCATCCTATCATTCGATGCTTCCTAAGGCCAAATAAATTATAAGTTGTGTTGCCCTCAGCGACCGACCCTAGAATCGTAAAAACTAGGGTCACATTTTTTTTTTTTTAGATTTAAATTTGATTAAAAGTGTCTAAATTTTTCTATTTCTTGCTTGAAATGAATAAGTAAGCTTAACCCTTTGAACCCTGAGTTATTGGTGGGGGACGGCCCCTTCACCCTAAGTTATTTTGAGGAATAATGGATTTGTTCCCCGAGTCTTACACCCTCTGATTCACCATGGATTCACCGTCTTCAATAATGACATACTGCCCTCTGTCATCGTAAATACATTATTCGTAATAAAACATCGTTCTTATCCGATCTTTATTCTTTTTTTATCGCCAAATTGGCTATTTATAACCGTAATACAATGCATGTCTGTCTACCTGAGAAACATCTGCGCATGCGCAGTCATTCCATTTCGTGCTATTTTTGACAGTTTTCTTCTGCCAAATGACATCAAAACACAACGTAAATCTGGCGAAACAAGGTATTTCAGTTCGGGTATAAACATCACATGATTTGAGAGTCATATGACCACTCAAAGTCACATGATCAATGTCACCTGTTCTAAGGCCGCTATAGCGGCCTTTCGGGTTATAGCGATTACTCCGTGCGGCCGCTAAAGCGGCCGCACGGGTTCAAAGGGTTAAATAAATGTTTTTTAGACTATTGTCAAACTAGAAACAATAGTTTAATTGACATATGGGCCGATATCAATTTTGTCTTGACATAAACCATATATCTTTCAGCCCAAAAAAAGAAAAAAAGAAAAAAAGAAATTGAAACAAAAAATGTGAAGAAAAAAAAATTGAAAAAAAATTGGAAAAGAAAAAAAAAAATTCCGACCGACCGACCCGATTTAAAAATGTTGGCACTTGAGGGCAACACAACCTATTATTTGTCTTGGCTTAATACCAATGTAGGATATTTTGCACTTCTAAAATTTGAAGAGGTCAATAAACCTAGATGTACTTACTCATCTGTTTTGTCAAACTGTTCACTGTCTACACATCGATAGGTGAGTCGACCAAACATCTGTACGCCCAGCATACCGTAGAGAGCCAAGAAAAATATCAAGAATATGGTCACACTCCATACTTGTTGACCGGATCGCCTGCATAGAAATATACAGTCATGTATTAGAATACTAAATCAAATATGGCCACTAATTGGCCCCCTTTAAAGATGTGAGTTGATCAACCGTTTGTATAATACCTAGCATGCACTATGAAACAATTATGGTCATTTAGGTGACAAAAACCCACCCTGTTTGTACGAGCAAACGAACCTCTCAGGTAGGGTTGGTCGGTCGGGCCACAGGTTTACTCCCAGATCATTTATTGCATATAGCCGCCATCTTGGATTTTTCAACTTTTTACATTTTCTCACCAAGGACCAATTTTTTCTTCAATTTTTGAAGTCTATAAGTAAATAGTATACAATAATCTTTCATATAAAACATGTTAATTGCTTGGCTTCGACTTACTTATCTCTTTCTAACCATTTACACCTCACGGCCGCCACCTTGGATTTTCAGCCAAATTTCCATAATTTCACTAATTTTCGGCATTTTGAAACCAAGAATCAATTTTTTCTTCAATTTTCAAAGTTTCTAAGTAAAGCTTACACAATTATCTTTCATATAAGACACGGTAATTGCTTGGCTTTGACTTAGTTCTCTTTTTATGACCGATAATGGAATAAATGATCGAGATGTCTATGTAAAGCAACACCTGTGGGGCGTGGTTTTTTAGAGTGGAGAGAGGGGTGTTGCCGAGTCAGAAATTTGAGAGGGGGTAACTTGGCGTTCCAACAACCGGCGCAAACAAAAATCACAGCAGTACACCACTATCGGGAAATGTTGGTGACTTTTCAGCAATTGTCAACATATTTCACTAATTTCAACAACAAAACAAAGATATTGCACCAAATTTGCAAAGAAATTCAAAGTATTGCAAC
This sequence comes from Ophiura sarsii, assembly GCA_035610835.1. Classification (NCBI taxonomy): domain Eukaryota; kingdom Metazoa; phylum Echinodermata; class Ophiuroidea; order Amphilepidida; family Ophiuridae; genus Ophiura; species Ophiura sarsii. The sequence goes on from CM069454.1 coordinate 58,473,322, forward strand.
AAATTTTCAAACAATATCAACAAAAAGTAGAAGAAGATTTTGGCGAATTAAAAAAAATGGGTCAGATAGGCCCGTACAAACCATGGCCTGAAAAAATGGGTTTTTTCCCGGCAGGCGATTCCAAATTTCCCTCCAAAATGGAATGCATTTCTTAATGAAAGAGTAGCATTTCCCTCCAAATGATCAAATTTCCCTGCAAGGAGCTTTCCGTATTGCCTACTTTTTCAGCCTGTGCGTACAACAGGTGTTTTTTTCTTCGGCCTTTCCCGAATTGTTGACTGAACCGCCTGCATAGAACCAAACACCCCATGTATTAACATATCAAAATCAAAGATGGCCACCAAATGACCAAATTGGTGGTATTAGCTATAGTTTATATAACCTCATTCACATGATTTCGATGGGGAGTTTTAAAAAATTACGTATTCAGACCCAGTGAACAATCTAAATGGGAGGTCTTCTATTGTTAAAGGCATATTATGTGATCTTTTCCAAGTAGCGCCCTCTATCATTGATTTTTGCTATGAAAGCAGATTTTCTTGCAGATTAACATTTTTATCATAAATCATAAAGATCTTCAGATTGATATGATTCCTAATTACTTTAAAATCATGGTTTTAAGAGGTTGAAACCGGGACAATCTATTTTTCAAATTTTACTCCAAATTCACTCTAAAACCATGATTCTGCAATAAAATCTGCTTCCAATTTTTTTCGAGGATTGAGGGCGTGCATTCCCCTGGAAAAGATCACATAATATACCTTTAAGCTCCTGTTTGATTCGATTTTTGAGAACATGTCAAATATGGTGACAGATACCTTTATGTATGTCAACTTCGCTGTCATGCCCACAAATTTTATCAATTTTCAAAGCATTCCTATGATCCTATCCCATTTAATGTCCTTGATGATCCTTGCCCCACTGGTCTAAAATGTGGCCTGGATTAAGTCAACTAACTTCTGAAAATAGATTTTCAAGGCCTTCTTAGCTGTCCTTTTACAGTTGATAATAGACAACTTATGAGGCAAAAAAAAAAAAGTTGACTTGCCTGGGTCGGACGGTCGAATTTGTTTTGTTTGTTGTTGTTGAAAATTTAAGCAGGGAGATACTACACAAAAACACGTTTTATAGATTTTTTTTTTGGATTTTTTTTTTGATTTTTATGATTTTTAAACAAGCAGATACTACTCAAAACACGTTTTCATTTTATTTTATTTTTTTACTTTGAAAAAATAAAAAAATAAAAATAGCGACCCTAGATTTCCGAAAATTCAGGTCGGTCGGAAAGGGCAAGTCAACTGGTTTTTTATTTGGCCTTACGAAACATTCCCAATGACCATGCATGCATATAGCTTCAATACCTGCTATAAAGCTGTCTTTTAAAGTAATTAAGGGAGATTTTGAAACACTCCCACTAATCAAGCTGAACTTCGATCACTACCTGCTTAGGTGGCACAAAAAATGAAGCAAAACAAAACTGTTCTATGGTTTTCCAGAGCTCTCAGGTAGGGATGGGTTTGGGGATTTTTTGGATTCTTTTTCTCAACATTTTGGTGAAATTTGAGATAAAAAATGAAATATTTCAACATTTTGAAAACATTTAAAACATTTTGGAAAAAACCCTCGCAATTTTGTCAAAGAATTTCAAAACAAAATTGAACACTGGTTTTTTTTCCGCCTTAGCCATCCTTAACACCTCCCACACGGCAGTTGTCTGCAGACCCCATTCCAAAACGTCACAAAAATGTTTCAAAAATGTCACAATTATTAAAATGCCATCACCATATTTGGAGTCACCATGAGAAATGCATTAAGTACAAACATGCCTAGCATTGGTTCAGTAATTTTTTGAGATGAAAGACTTTGAAAGTTGGAAAAGGTTTCTGAAAAATCTCTTTTGTATATATGGTAAAATTCATAGCCGTGTGGAAAGTGTTTACTCATAATTATATACTCACATAAAGATGGATCTAATTTTGGTTTTCGGCAGCTGAAACTTGAGATAAACCCTGACGGGTCTGACCATGATGAAAGCCCTTGGTGATCTGAGTATGGAGAGTGGGGTGAACTCTGGGCATATGCCGTCAATGTCGGAGTCTGTTTGAATCTGACATACCTGAGAAATGAGATACATACATACATGTACTATACTCTATATTAAAGGCATATTATGTGATCTTTTCCAGAGAGCGCCCTCTATTCATGATTTTTTTTAGAAAGTAGATTTTCTTGCAGATTTACATTTCCGATCATAAATCATACATACATTCCAAGTTACAGAGCGATACGATACCTAATTACCTCAAAATCATGGTTTTAGAGTGAATTTAGGAGTGAAAAATATAAACTGTCGGGATTCCGACAGTTTATTTTCACTCTAAAACCATGATTTTGAAGTAATTAAGAATCGTATCGCCCTGTAACTTGGAATGTATGCATGATTTATGATCAGAAATGTAAATCTGCAAGAAAATCTGCTTTCTATTTTTTTTTCGATGTTGAGGGCGTTCCCTGGAAAGATCACATAATATACCTTTAAGCAACGGCTTGTCCTTGGAGCCCTCTGATACCTAGAGGGATGTGCCTTTGTACAGGTAACAGACCCGGGATGATCCCCTACTCTTTACGATGAGGTCTGCAAGTATTTTTACGTGTTCAGGGTGAAGCGTCTGAATACACGGGACCAACAGCTTAACGTGAATCTCCGAATCACTGCGAACTGACACTCACTGTACCACTTAGGCCAAACATAGAAGAAGGTTTGTCTCAGAAGCCCGCCCGCATTGGTATGTGAAATGAGCTACCAGGCTTGGAAAAAATGTGGAATTCATGAAGCTCCTTCCCGGGAAATTTGGGTATTTGGAGGGAAATTTTGCTTTTCCAAATAAAGAAATACAAAAGAAACGGAGGGAAATCTTACTTTCTGGGAATTTTGTTTGCTTCCCGGGAAATGTACATTTTCCCAGCCTTGTGAGCTACGGCGCGTAGGTCTATGCGCTGAGGCCTAAACAAAAAGTTGGGGGGTTTTTATTGATTTTTTTGGATCATTTTTGGATTTTTTTTGTTTGTTTTTTGGATTTTTTAAAAAAAAGTTTTAAAAAGTTCTCTGTAAGCTTTGATAAGCAAACCTCATAGCCTATTTTCTAAAAATTTGTTTTTAAAAAAACCGCACAGCACTTAGCTTTTTTTTTAGCACTAAATAACGTCTGGCTCTACCCCCTTTGAGGCAAAAGTCCAAAACCGGCCCGTTTCTATGCCGAAACGGTAGACCCATTGTAAATTACAGTTTAAAATTAGGGTATTTACTTCATGTTATGGCGAAATTAATATAGTGTGTATTTTGACAGACACATCAGCGTTCTTCAGGTCCAACAAAATTGATGCAATGATGATTTTTTAATATTTTAACAGAGACATTTGTGTTCAGGTCATTTCCGGTATCTGACGCAATAATCTTAATCAACAATTGCGTGTGACCAGGAAAACTCAACTCGTACTTTTTGAAAAGGCTCTAGCACAAAATTATGCCGGTTACCCCCCCATGTATGAGTTATTGAGTTAGTAGGCATGGCTTTCATCTTCAAGTTGAAACCAAATTTCAAGTTACCAGTTTCTTATAACGTCGAGAAATATCCATTTTAAAATTGTGCATTTCACGTGTAACCCTATGGGAGATGTATTTGGTGGTGTGCAACCCCTATGGGAGATGTATTTGGTGGTGTGCAACCGTAAAAGTGGTAATATATGTGTGATTTATTTTTTGCGCTTTGCCTTTTCTGCATGTTTTTAAACGTTGCAATTTGTAGCTTCAATCACGTAGACCTACGCACGAAAGAAATATGCTGAATCGAGCGTGAAATTAAATAGAGCGCGAACATTCCCCTTTAACCCCCTGGGGACTACCTGTCTATCTTACAGTGGTTCTGATTGGTTTATTACAAGATGTACTCATATGGATAGCCAATTCAAATGCAGCTTGTAAAATGTTTCACTCCCATCTTTATCAGGGATACAATTATTCGGCATAATTCTGATACCTCTGTGAAGGGTATAACAGAATTACTCCAATTATTCTAACAATGTCTCTCATTGGTGCAATAAATGATGTATCCATCTTTTTAACCAATCGGCCGGTAGTTCTTAGGGGGTTAACAGTATTGTACCAACCTGTATGCCGATAGAGATTCCTATGAAGACGAGCATAATGCTATCAAATACGCACCACTTGTCCTTTAGGTAGGAGCTTGGACCCTGTAGATAGAAAACAAAATACACATTTGAATTAGGATTTGTGTGACCGGTGGCCGCCGGGAGGAGCCGGCACTCACGATTGCCTACCGGCACTCTTTTTAAAAAAAGGTAAAAAAAGCTGGCACTAAAAAAAAAATTAAAAAAATAAACTCTTTTTTTTTACAATTTGTGGAAAAAATCATTAAACTGCCTCATAAAACAAGAAATTATGTGGCAAGAAACCTCAAAGTGCATTAATAACCCCTTAAAAAACCATTAAGATGGCATGCCATGATCCACTGCACTTCGTTTGCAACACTTATTCTGTTCACCGTCAGTAAAATTAACCAGCACTAAATTTTGGCTAGTGACAACACTGACTTTGGTCATATCTAATGTAACACTTAACAATAAACTAATACTGTTTTTAAGTTATTTTAACCTTTTGCAGCCATCTTGGATATTTTCAAAAACTCAAACTGGCTTTATCATAAACATATATTGAATGTTGTCATATTAAATTTGGGGGTATTGGTATTACATAGTATGGCCATATACGATACAAAACAATTGTTTTAGGTCATTTAACATCAACTTAACCATTCTGGAAGCCATTTTGGAAAGTGATACAGAATCAAAATTGTCCCAGAGGTGGGCCTTATATCTAAAAGCTATTATAGCATAGCAATTCATAACATACTATTTGGTGAATGTAATGTAATACACACTCTTACAATATAGGTTTTGGATTATAATACACTCATGTAGACTATTTTTTACATTAACAGCGGCCATTTTTGTGGCCATCTTGGATTTAAAGTATTATATTACATTGCAAATATACTGGATATGAGTTACTAGTGGTCTAATGCATCAGACAATTTGTTCAGTAATTTTGGGACCCATTTTGGATTTTTAAGTATGTTAACAAAGCAAAAATACTGAATATGAGTTACTATACATCCCATTGTTAATATTAAATTTTAATCATTCATTTTGGTTGATATTATGCTATTTTATGGAATTTTGACTATTTTTGGTCATGAATTTGGCGGCCATTTCGGTTTTAAGTATGTTAACATAAAAGCAAAAATATTAGATGAGTTTCTAGTGGTCTAAAACATACATACCATTGGTAAAACTACTCTGATCATGCATGTTGGTTCATGACTTCATGTATACCCTTTTATGGAATTTTACCATTTTAGGCGGCCATCTTGGATTTAGGTGTGTTGACAAAGCAAAAGTTCTGGATATGAGTGTCTAGTGGTCTTATGCATACATCCCACTATTAAAACTTTGTTTAGGAACTTTTAAAGGCCCCATATAGTCATTGTATGATATTTTGGCGGCCATATTGAGAAAAAACGCCCTCTAGCGAGAGTTCCCCACACTTTTCGGAGGTTTGCCCCAAATAATCGGATTCAGCACCCTCGAATCTATATACAAACACCTTCAATACTTCTTGCATATTTTTTGCCCACAGGATCCCCATTCTGGACCCTACTAAAATGTTTCTGAAAAATCTGCTATTAAGTATAGATGGTAAAACTAATAACTGCATGGAAAGGGATAAAAGGACCCTCTGCTTTTAACGGGTTATATTAAAAAAATCTTTTGTCTCAAAGCTCTTCAGTTTTTTAAAACGTAATGCGGAATGCGATTATTTTTTTTGTAAGGTTTTTTTTTTTATGAATATAAAAAAATCGAAATCCTTGTAAAAGTGAACTTGAGTATTTAAAATGATGTGATCAATGAAAATCTGAAAAATCTGTGAAATGTTGGGATTTTTTTCTTGTTGAAAAAAAATATATATATATATTTTTTTTTTCATAATTTTTTTGTTCTAATGCGCATCAATTAACTAACGCGCACGGGAGCTTTTAGACAAATGATTTTTTTAATATAGCCTTATGGTGGGTTTTTTCTAAGCTTACCTTTATCAATCCTCTGGCATGTATCTTGGCCAACATCTCGCCCGTAAACAGCACAAATGTGACCATATCCACAACGGCTATCACATAATTCAGTTCGTAGGTTGCGAAATATTTAATTGTGTTCGGTGTGTTCAGACATACAGTTATAAAGCTGGCGATGGACGTGATTCTCAGCACCAAACGAACCTGGTTTGGGGATTTTAGAAGTAAAAATGCATTTTTAATTATTTTTTTCCCCAATGAAAAAATGGGATTTTTTTTGTTGCTGAAAAAACAAGAAGAAAAAAAGTTAAAAACATCAAGGTCGGGACTGTAGGAGACGGCTGGGACCGTAGGTGACGGTTGGGACCGTAGGAGACGGTTGGGACCGTAGGAGACGGTTGGGACCGTAGGAGACGGTTGGAAATTTGGCAAACAAATAAAGAACTTTTGCAAATATTTGATTGATCGAGCCATCGCTACATACCCATTCTTGGTTCACCCATTGTATCTTGATATTGTCTGTGATCGTTTCGTCCGCTCCGTAGTCTGCCAGCGCGACATCGTCTAAGCGCGGAGCGCTGTGTTTTCTCTTCTTTAGCACCATGATTATTGTGTGTGTGGATGGATGGAAGGCTGTGTGTTGTAGGCATCAAATCACCTTCTGTAGAGAAATAAAAAAATCAAATATTGATTTTTAAAAATCAATTTGTTTGCACTTTTTGGTATAATTTTTTTTTAAAAAGGTCATCCGTTTATATTGGTAGATTAAAAACAAGGTGGCTCTCAAACCACAGGCATCAGGCAACTAGAAAGAAAGAGGACATATTATAGTATAGCCTCCTTGTTAAATACAGATTATACAGGGTGGTTCAATAAAACGTTGACTTTTGTTTTTGAAGCCAGTTTTTTTGAAATTCTGTAAAATTAAAAAAAAAAAATTTCAATATTCATCAACTATATGATGATTATGATCTTGACCATCTATGCTGAAAATATTGTTACAAATAACCTAACAGTTGCAAAATAACAGCTATTTGAACAAAGTCTGTCCCATTTCACTCTGTCCACAGGTACTAATTTCGTGACGTTACAACCAGTGTGGTTCAATAAAACATTGACAGTTTTTCAAAGCCATATTTTTCAAAATTGTGGGATTTGGATTAATTTTGTTTTACATATTCCTCAAAAATGTCATCTTGGCCATATATGCTGAAAATCTCAAAGTTAATAATGCTATGGCGGCAAAATGATAGCTATTTGAAAAGAATCTCTCCAAAATCTCTTTGTCCATGGGTAAGTCTACGGGAAATGACCAGCAAGATATCAATATCATTAAATGACATCGTCACTTTTAAGGCATAGAGCATAGACAATTACACTTCCAATCTGTGAAAATCAATAATTCTAATTAGGGTCACTTGTGGTATTAATATTACGCATTGATTTCACTATCTGAATAGATTTGACCTCGGTATGTGACCTTTGACCTCCTTAACATATGATGAAGGTTTCAATGTTGCGTCTATGACCCAAGTTTGATATAAAATTGGTTGGATTGAGCATGATACACAAAGATATTGGCCGAGCTATGAGTTTTAAAAAATATTGTGCAAGACGCAGTCGAGCACAATATTTTTATAACTCATGTAGCAAGACCAATATATTTGTGTATCACTAGCGGCGTACCCTTGCTACGCTCAGGTCCCCGCTAGATGGTTATGCCACATTACCTACCTCTGAAACCACATAAACCCCCTACAAACCCACCCCCCTCCCAAACCAGGTTGATTTATAACCATATTACCATATCCCTCCTAAATGCATTATAAACACCCTACAACCCCCCCCCCCAAAAAAAAAAAATCCGGTTGATTTAAAACCATATCACTCCTAACCCATTTACCGTGGCTACTTTATTAACCCCTACCACTCAAACCGCATCAAGTTAACCCCTCTGTACTTTTAAAACCACACAAACCCCCTACAACTGCCCCCACCTCCACTGCAACTACAGGGCAGTTCCACGCAAAACAGGACATTTCAAAATAATTGAAAAAATCCTGTAAATTTACCATTTTAAGTACTTCCATCACATATTTAGTATCAAATGAAAGATATTTTTAAGCTCTTTCAAATGAACTGGTTTTCCTTTTAATTGATATACATTAACTATGATTTTTTTTTGAAAAAACCTGTTTTTTGGTAAAATGTTGTGATTTTTTTCAGAAAAGTGCCCATTTGTAGCACCCTTCTCTGACCCCCCTTTTTATGGTTTCACACATTTTGTTGTTGTAAGTTGCTAACTTAGGGCTTAAATTTTCATAAATTTACACTTTTAACATGATTTTTTTTTCTCTTATGTATTTTATTATGAATTTTGCATTGCGGACAAAATGTCACGCTGTTACCGTCACGCTGTTACCGTATGCAAATTTGTTTATTGTATATCATATATTTAAAATCATAAGATATTTTCTTTTTTATACAGGGAAGTTATAGCTGACTTTCTTATAATTACAATCCACCTGATTAAACTTAAAAATATAAAAAAGTTCACAGAGTTTTAACCATTCATAAATGAGAAAAATACCTATGTCCTTTTTAGCGTCACGCTGTTACCGCACTCATTAATATTCATATTTCATAAATGTGAATTGTTTTTTTCTTTTTTCTTCTTTCTATGTGTAGGTTGTACTAGTAGTAGTAGAAATGCAATAACAAAATGTTCTGAATAATTCAAGTGTGTATGTTATTTGCATATGAAGTGTGAAAATATCTTCCAAACCGTCACGCTGTTACCGTGGAATTGCCCTACACCAACCAGGTGGATTTATAATCATAACACTCCTAACCATTTCCAGTGGCTACTTCATTAACTCTTAACCATATCCTAAAACATTTCCCGTGGTTTTACCCCCGGGCCCCCCCCCCCCCCCCACCACCACCATACACACACCCATAGCAGGTTGATTTATAATCTCAACCCTCCCTAAACCATTTCCTGTGGCTATTTCATTAACCCTCGATCCCTTAGATTGTTTGGCATGCCATGCCAAATTACCTACCTCTGAAACCATATAAACCCCCTACACCCCTCCTAAGGGCATTATAAACCCCCTACACCCCCCCCCCCCCCCCCCCCCATATCAGGTTGATTTATAACCATATCCCTCCTAAACCATTTACCGCGGCTACTTTATTAACCCCTACTCTCAAACCGCATCAAGTTAACCCTCGGTACTTTTAAAACCACATAAACCCCCTACAACCACCCCCACCCACTGCAACTACACCAACCAGGTGGATTTATAATCATAAACCTCCTAACAATTTCCTGTGGTTTTTAATCTCAAGTAGAATTGGGGGAAATGTCTAGACCCAATGGTGGCTATACTATCGCTCATGCTTCACTATACTATAGCCACAACACCCTCTATAGACACACGACGTCACGAAAATCACATTTTTAATTCAAGATTTTCACATCAAATATGATTTAAATCAATCAAAATTCACTCACATGTTGTTCCTAGAACTCTACAGTCTTAGTAATACATTTGAGTTAATTAATTTTGATCAAGCATCCTCATTTTGGGGAAAATGTTGAGGTGAAAAATCGGCAGTGCTGACACTCAATGTGAATTTCGCGACGTGAACAGTCAATAGGGAGTTTTGTGACCCTAGGTAGCCAGCTACCTAGGACAGGTCACTATTGGGACTAGGAAATGTCGTGCTTACTGCCCCGTTAACGGAATCACAGCTTATTCCGTATGATGCGGGATTGCGTGTACACATTGCCACACTTCTACTGAACTACGTCAATAACCAGCCGGATCCAAAAGTCTGGATGTATAGCCGATGAAATGTGAATATGTATGTGCACATACGGTACTTGTCGGAGGTGTTCCGATACGATACGATAATACTGATCTCCCCTCCACGCTAGTCTAGCCTGGGAGGAATGACAACACTACGCTATGTGAACGAGCTATACGGTACATGTCATGAAGCATTGTAATGTATTTTGTATGCCTTTGCATAAATCTTTAGACGTTTTACAACCAAAACATAACACATTTTACAAATGAGCCCTAGATCGTAAAAGAATAAATAAAAATAAGCTTTTTAAATCAAGGCTTGGATCCCGCTTTTTGCCACAAACCTCGATCCAAAAGAAATCCCCGTACATGAAAAATCGTGATAGACACGTTGACAACCATCCTACCTAATAACACAGCTTGTAATCATCCCAAAACGAGATGAAACATTGGCTCCGGAATTTTCTTCCATCCGCCATTTTGACCTCCTCCCTCATCCAATGATGAGATGAACATGTCAGAGAAGAAAATGATTGATGATAATGAAAACAGACCGAGCTAATTGGTTTACTCCATTATTTGTAGGGGTGAGCAGCAGGGAGCGCTCAATTCGATAAGTTTGTGCATCAAATTTTCTATGTAAATTTAGCACTGGAGACACTATTGATGCACACATTTCTTTATTAAATAAAAAGTGTCGAATAAATTGCGTCATTATGATTTTTATAATAGAATTTATCACATTATAAGTATATCAAACAAATGGTTAATAATTATACCTACCTAAATTGAGAATGGACGAAGAGAATTTTCACTGCACTGATTTATGGGCATCGGGAATTTAATAAATAATAAACTAAAATGAGGCGGTTCTTGATTTACGAAATTAAAGGCATATTATGCAGATATTATGTGATCTTTTCCAGAGATCGCCCTCTATTCATTATTATTTTTAGAAAGTAGATTTTTTTTGCAGATTTACATTTCCGATCATAAATCATACATACATTCCAAGTTACAGAGCGATACGATTCCTAATTACCTCAAAATCATGATTTTAGAGTGAATTTAGAGTGAAAAATATAAACTGTCGGAATTCCGACAGTTTATTTTTACTCTAAAACCATGATTTTGAAGTAATTAAGAATCGTATCGCCCTGTAACTTGGAATGTATGCATGATTTATGATCAGAAATGTAAATCTGCAAGAAAATCTGCTTTCTATTTTTTTTTTTCGATGTTGAGGGCGTTCCCTGGAAAGATCACATAATATACCTTTAATGCATTGTTAAACCTAAGCTGCTTTAGGGGCTTTATAGGCTAACTGTATGCTATATGGACGAAATTCAATCGAGTAAAGCGTTTAACACGGGTGTGGTCCAGCCCCCCGCCTTATGGCCCCTGGTGGGGGGTTTTAGGCATTTTAACGCAAGGAGAAGACTTCTTGTGAATATATTTTCAAATTTGATCACACTTTGAATTAATACAATTCAATGTTCTCAACAGAAATATACTTAAAAACGTTGGCAAACTGTTCAAAATGCACGGTATACATTCAAAACTGTAATTAACCAGATGAGCTGCGTCCATTAAATCAACTTGTTTTTTCTCTTTTCCCTGGTCCTCTCTCAACTTTTTCCTTTCCATCTTTTTTAATCCCCCCACACCTTTCCTCTCTCCCTTCTTATTTTTTCTCCTTTTCTTCTCCCCTCCCACTTTTTTCTTCTTTTCCTCTTCCCCTCTCTTTTCTTTACCGGCCTCCCCTTCCTTCCAATTGCATACCTTTTTTTGGGGGGGGGGGGGGGGGGGCGGGGGCAGTGACTCTTGGATGTTTATGTTCTTGCACAATGTATATGCATTTATTTAGTGAGCAATCACCTTTTATAAAACCAGTGCGAAAATATGCATATAGGGGAGAGCGGGGAGTGTACGCCCTAGCGGCAGGTTCACCCACCACGTGATTCTCATCTTTGCGGCCACTGGTTGAATTTGGCGAACACACAATAGATAGAGTAGTATGCTGCATCACCGTAACATATTATCATCCAAAAACCAGATTTACCTCGCAAAAGTGAATTTCTTCCAATTTTCATATTGATTTTTTTCCAAAGATATTCGCAGAAAATGTTATAACCCTAACTCTAGATCACCACACGGCACTACAGATTTCTTTTCCGACCCCCAAAATTCGGTAAGGGTATGGTGTATAAGTCCCAAGTATGCAAATGAGGATAATGAAATTTCCGTTGTTGAGTACTGGGTAGATGTGTGGTAGAGCATGACATTGTATTCAGTGAGCTCATTTGCATACTTGGGACTTCTAAACCATACCGCTACCCAAAATTCACCAGAAAGGTCACCCCAACGGTGAAATATGAAGTTGAGTGCCCGCTGGGGGAGTGCCCCGTACTTCACTGTGCAGACCGGACTATAGCTCCAGGGGACCATATCTCATTCTACACCGGTCTTCTTTCTGCCTTATTAGTAGATTATATACTGACGGTAAAGATAGTATTATTTTCTCTACAAAGAAACTATTATTACACCTCATACATATATATAAGGGTATACTCTTTTTTGATTGGTTCATTTTTAACCAAGTCGGATAAATAAAAATACCTACCAAATGTTTGTTTAGGTTTATTGCACTACCAAACATGAGAGAGTAAACTGACGATAGCAGTATTTAGCACTGCCTAAAAAGCTACTGAAGATGCATTGTTTGTACTCCAAAGGACTGCTATCGAGAAAATATTCTAAATAATAGTTGAAGACACAAAAGAATATTGTCTACTCAGACAATAGCCTTTTTGAAGACTATCTACTGAAGAATAGATAGTATAAATTGTTCTATTGTACAAAAAGCTGCTATCTATATAGGGAAGAAAGCAGTGTATTTTTCGCAGACTAGAAAGCTGCTATTTATTTACTCTGTACTCCAAAGACTGCTGTCTTCTTTCAAAAATAGTATAGTTTGAAGACTAACTGAAGACAGTATTATTTGCTCTTAAAAAAGCGGCTCTACAAAAATAGCCTAAGACTATCAACCAGACGCTGCTATCTACTGATTACTTAAGATAGCAGTATATTTTACACTGCCTAAAAGCTTCTATCTACAAATCTAAACGACTGCCATTCACTTAACTTAGAAAATAGCCTTATTTAAAGACTATTATAGTATTATTTGCTCAAGAAAAAGCTGTTATCTACTGAAGATAGCATTATTTGCGCTCCAAAAGACCACTATTAGTTTTGGAAATAGCTTTATCTCAAGACTATTTACTGTAGAAAGCATTATTTGTCCTACACAAATCTGCTATTTACTGAAGATAGTGCTATTTTGCACTGCTTAAATAGATGCTATCTACTGAAGATAGCACTATTTGCCTGCTATTTGCACTCCAAAAGCCTGCTATTTAATGAGAGAAAATAGCCTTATTTTGTAGGCTATTACTGAAGATAGTATTATTAATTTGGTCTACAATAAAGATGGAGGAAAAAACAAGACAAAGAAGCTACCATCTACTGAATGAATATAGCAGTATTTACACTTCAAAAGCTTAGTCTATATACTTAGAAAAAAGCCTTAGTTGCAGTCGATCTACTGGAGATGGTGTTACTAGCTATCTGTTATTTACCGAAGATAGCAATACATTTTTGTACTGCTTAAGAAGCTGCGATCAATTGAAGGTAATGGTATTTGCACTCATAAAGCCTGCTATCTACTTAGAAATAGCCTAGGTTGAAGTCGATCTATTGGAGATAGTATTGTTAGCTTTCTGCTTTATACAATAAAGAGCAATACATATTGAGCTGCTTCAAATGTTGCGATCTACTGAACAGTATTTGCAACAATGAAGCTTGCTATCTACTTACAAAAGAGTATTATTTGAAGACTATTTACTTAAAGATAGTATTATTTGAACTCCAATCTACAGAAGATAGTATTATTTGCGCTACATACAAAGCTGCTATCTTCTGAAGATAGCAATTATCTGCATGGGATTTGCTCTCTAAAAGCATTTCATCTACTGAGAAAATAGTTTATTTGCAGACTATCTACTGAAGATAGTATCTGATATCTACTCAAGATATAGCAGTGTATTTTGCACTTCTTAAAAATCTGAAGATAGGAGTATTTGCATTCCTAAAGAGTGCTATCTACTGTGAAAATGGCCTTATTTGAAATCTATCTATCTTTAGTAGATAGTATTATTTGCCCTTACGCACATAGCTGCTATCTACTGAAGATAGCAATATTTGCACTCTAAAAGCATTCTGCCTTCTGAGAAAATAGCTTATTTGAAGACTATCTACTGAAGATAGTATCTGATATCTACTCAAGATATCGCAGTGTATTTTGAACTGCTTCAAAATCTGAAGATAGCAGTATTTGCATTCCAAAAGAGTGCTATCTACTGTGAAAATAGCCTTATGTGAAATCTATCAACTGAAGATAATATTATTTGCACTACATACATAGCTGCTATCTACTGAAGATAACAGTAGTTTGCGCTTCAAAAGCCGTCTATCTTTATTTGCACTCCAAACGACTGCTATTCACTTACAAACTATATTTGAAGACTATCTACAGAAGAGAGTAATATTTGAACTCAATAAATACTATCTACCGAAGATAGTATTATTTGCGCTACATACAAAGCTGCTATTTACTGAAGACAGCAATATTTGCATTCCAAAAGCCATTTATCTACTGAGAAAATAACTTATTTGAAGAAGACTATCTACTGTGAAGATATTATTATTTGAACTCCAAACATATTATCTACTGAAGATAGTATTATTTGTGTTACATTACAAAGCTGCTATCCACTTAGAGAATAGCCTCATTTGCAAACTAAACACTCATCCATTCCATAAAATACAGCCGACACAAGAAACAACAACATCTTCATTATTATTGATCAAAACATACTTTTATGTTTTGCCTTTTATTTTTCGCAAGCTGACATCTGATCAATTACAATCATTCATTACCATACATAATTCATTTTATGCAAATTTATTTTGATTTCAAGAGGGGGGTCACTTGTATATAAAGGTGGATATCGTACTCGGGTGTGAAACTTCAAAATGAATTCTAAACAAGTAATTTTCTCATGAGCTAACGGTACCATAGACAAATGTGTTTGAACAAGTTTTACCCCTCCCCCACATGACCCAAAGATACCCTTATCAAGTGATTGAACAAATCCTCCCATTTCCTACGTTTGTTGTACCCTAAACAAGTATTTGACTCAAAACTATACCTTCCCCACATATTTTCGTGGATTTTGATATCAAAGACATTTCGTGAATTGTTTTTTTCGCGGGTAACCGTCCGGATGCACTGCATGAATGTTGAAAATATTATTTTCACATGTTATAATTTTCGCAGAAAAAGAGTTCGCGTGAAAAGCACGAAAATAAAATCACGGCGAATATTTCAGCTTTTTTAGTATGCGCATATATTTTCCTCTTCCATGAAAAACTACCCTTATTCCCAACCATTTTCTTTCTTATTTTAAATTTCATTTCATTGTATATTGACAAGCTTGATATCAACCTTTATAGACAAGTGACCCCAGGGATATTGGAGAACATTTTCAAATCTTAAGGTGGATGAAATGTCTAGTTGTCGAGGGAAATGTAATACAGTTTTCAATATTTGCATCAAATCATCATCTTTATACTTTCATAACATAATCCGACATCATTCCTTATAACACAGTTTGGAATGACAGCGAAAGAGATTTTTCACTTGTTATACAAGAGTCTTAAATTAACTTAACCTTAAATAGTTATTAGCACTGTTGATAAAATATGTTAGGTTTATACAGTACATCATTTGAACAACTTTGGCATACAGTTTAAACAATTTTACAAAAAAATAAATACCTTATCTTAATATCTTAATTTACAGTTATTTACCCTGTTAGTTAGTTGGTCAATGTACCTTAACTTTGTTTAAAACCCAATAACTAATAGTCTACAGTGGTTAGTCCACGGTCTGGCAAGTCATAATAAACATGATGTGTTTACAATAGCTAATTCACTAGTTACGTGTTAAATTTGATATGCATTTACAGTGGTTAGTCCACTAGATACCATGTGTTAAATCTGATGTGTTTATACCCTTTATTACTGGGGCTTAATCTAAAAGCTACCATCTGTTAAACCTGATGTATTACATCCACACGCCACCCAAGAGCAAACGCCTTATGCATTAATCCAAGAGCTACACTGTGTTTACAGTGGTTATTCCACCAGCTATGATGTGTTTAAAATTCTTAGTGTTTAGTAAGTTCACTGGTTGTGATAAATTACTAATATGTTGATAGTCTTTAGTCTACAAGCAACCATGTGTAAAACCTGATGTGTGTTTAGTGCACACCAAAAGCCACCATGAGCTAAACGCCTAATGCGTTATAATAGTCCAAGAGCTACACTGTGTTTACAGAGGTTATTCCAGCAGCTATGATGTGCTAATTCTTAGTGTTTAGTATGTTCACTGATTGTGTTAAATTACTAATAATTATGTTGATAGTGTTTAGTCTACAAGCAACCATGTGTTAACCCTGATGTGTTTAAAATAGTTGGTCCACAAGTTTACATGGCTTCACCCTCATGTGTTTATATGTTTATATTGACCTGATGCGTTTAGTATTTAGTCCTAGAGAACCCAACCTGATATGTTGAACCTGATATGTTTACAGTGTTTTGTTCACAAGATAGCACATACTAAATCTAAATTATAATGTTTATATCTAGGTTAGTCCAAAAGTCACCAAGTGTTAAAGGTAGGTGTTCCAATTGCTGGCCGATTTTCAACTTGATGTTTTCTATTCTACATGAAAGGGGGTCATCCTTAAAATAGTCATATTCCAAAGTTGGAGTTGCATAACTGCAATGGTTCTTATTTTAGAAGCACAAGGTGACATGAAATCTGCCCACATGAGTAGTACACAAACTGTCCGGGTGGTTAACCACCTTTGGTAGTAATTCACTGCATTTTAGCCTATAGGCCTAACGTATAAATGGAACATATCTTGCGCCAAACATTTTATAGAAATAATGAGGAAAACATGGGGTTTCTTCTGATATTAAAATATGTTGCTGGAAAAACCTAAAATGATCGGAACACCCTCCTTTAAACTGGGTGTGTTTACAGCAATTGGTACATGAGCCATACTGTATTCAACATGATGTGAGCTTACATTCTTAAGTCTACAAATCACCACATGTTAAATCTGATATGTTTAGTGTTTAGTCCAAAAGTTACCCGAAGCTACTAAGCTTTTACAGTGGTTAGTCCACAAACTAATGTGAGTTACATCCAATACAAGCTCTTTGTAAAAGAATACAGTTTGATATTTTAGCTTTTGCACTTTTTCTATTAAATGTGATAGGAAATTACTTAATAACTTGTTCCCCTAACTATTAACTTGGCCCTCTTATTGCACCTAAAACACAGACCCTTTTTTAATACTGGGGCTTAATTACATAGTTAACATTTTGAGTTGCTTATGCTTAAACTATACATAATAATTATACATAGAAAAATACTTTATTGGTATACAAAATAATATTACTTAAATAAATCACCAAATGGTTCTGATAAGCACCGCAACAGCCTCTTATTATGTAAACAAAAAGTAAAGCGATAGGAAATTTGAGAATCTCATACAATTCTTACTTAAATCTCACAGGTTTTGAATGAATTGCAAAAAACAAAATTATGACATTTTGAGGGAAAAAAAGGTTGTTTTATTCCTGAATGAAATTATAACAAAATTATGACATTTTGAAGATGAGTGTATTATCTCTTTATGTTAAAAAAATGGAATGTTTCGGCGCTTATAAAAACAATTGGATTTTACAGAGTGGTCCAAAAAAGAGGTTTACACTTTTTAGAGGCAAATTTATCAAAATTGGGGAAACATGTTTAAATTATTTTAAGATATTCCTAAACTAAAATATCTTGTTGGTATATGGTGAAAACGGCGTTGAAATTAAAGCTCAAATTAAGAGATAGCGTCAATTTAAAGAAAACTTGTCAAATACAAGTTTGTCCACACGTAAGTCTATGGCAGTCATGGATGTTTCCATATAAACTCCTCAAAAAAGTTTAGACAGTTTTTTGAGCCACTTATTTCTCATTTATTTGAGACCCGTTTGCATCCTTTTATGCATCAGTGGATTAGCTAATTTCCTCCTCTCTAAAATGTAAAATGACACCACTTTTGTAACAATCGCTTGCTTCATGGCTGAGTACCTCCCCTTTGTTTACAGGTATAATTAGGGCCTACATACTATTGCAGGAAATTGTGAACGCATTACTATTGAGTTGACAATATCCCATAGACTTGCGTAACACGTGGACAAACTGGTTTTTGACCATTATTCTTTAAACCGCTGCCATTTCTTTATTTATGCTTCATTTTCAACGCCGTTTTCACCATAAATCACTAAGATAATGGCGTTTAAGATAATATTAAAACAATTATTAGATGTCTCGTCCATTTCGAGAAATATGCATCTTAAAAAGTGTAAACCTTTTTTTGGACCACTCTTCATACTTACACATCTTAAAAGTCTACATGTCCATTTTAAAGGACAAAATCCTTAACTTTACATTCATGTCCATTACATAATGCTTTGGTGGTCACTGAAGTGCTGAATAATATACTGTGTTTACAACTCTACATCAAATATTACAGATGCATATTTTAGTTAGTAATTATTATACATAGGCACCACAGATATACTTTTATAATACATATTGCAAATACATTTTTAAACTTTTGATTGTCAAATGTCATAATTCATAACTTTAAACTTAATTAGTAGTGGTATAGTACATTACGAAGAGTTCCATTATACAGTGATCAACAAAAGTTGTACCCTTTTGGTCAGAACACAACCAATTCTATCAATGCAATGTTGATAGATAGGCGAGTCCTTGATGAAACATATTCACTGGATAGACTTGTGTAAAGACTCCATTACTTAATTGAAAACTGTATAATTCAGTAATAGTGTATGGAGGATTTTGTCTAAGTCTAATAATGTGCTGTCTTACAGCAAGGTGCATGATGATTTGTTTACCATGGAAACAGTTTTGACTCCAGCGGTGTAAACATTTGATTCGAGGGATAGAATTGTGGAACATTTTCAGAGGTAAAGATAACCCAGCACCTTTAAGTCAACGAATAACTTTGATGGTACAAATGCACGCAAAGCGCACGAAAGATTTTACAATATTGAAGCTACAAAGTAGAGAATTCCCGAAGAAAGCTACCAAAAAGGCGAACTTAAGATCTCAAGTAATGAGACAAAAAAATATCCAATACGTAGGAATATATGGTTCAAATTTGAAAAAGATTCACACTAAACATGCAAAAATGGGCACTCAAATGGTCAAATTGGTCGAAGTATGAGATAAACCTGGTCAAAATCACACACAAAGGAGTCAAAACTGTAGACAATTCCCAAAGAAAGCTACCACAAATGTGAGCTTCAGATATCTCAAGTTAGGAAAAAAGGAAATTACCAAAATATGAGATGAATGGGGGCAAAATCATGCACACTGGAGTCAAATGAACCAATCCTCCCACGCTTCTTCCCTCCCCCTTATCAAAAATTAGGTGTGGATATGTACACATATACCAAATCCATCAAGATGTATGCCTCTGATTGGCTCTGAAACATTTGAGGGCAAACTATGTTGAACACTGAATAATTAGAACAGTTTAGTTACAGTACAGATACTATTATATAGTTTGAATCAGAATTACTTAGACATTTTGTAACTTGCACATGCCTTGTAAAAATGCAGCAACAGAAACATATAGAGATGAAACATTTGTTGGATATTACATGCAGATTTAGTTTTGTCTAAGGAATTCTGAATCGGACTATAGTTATTATTATCATTATCACAGTCCAATGAAAAACTTAATAGAATACATTACATTCCTTATTACATATAGGAGGAATTAACTTTGGTCAAGCACTTATAATTATATCTAGTTATTAGTTATTAGGCGACGAGAAAAAACCACCCTGTTTTACAGGCCAGACCGATCCTCTTTTTGCGATTTTAGATTTCTTTTTGTAGATAAATTGTTCTCAAATCATGTACAATCAGCCGTATTTGGCCGAAAATCTGTCAAAATTGTTTTTCCACACATTTTAAAAAAGAATCCAGAGTTTTGCAGATTTTGGTGACATTTTAGGCAACAATTACAAAAAAAACCACCCCAAAACCGCCCGACCCTACTTGACAGGTCCGTCCGCCCGTGAAACAGGGTGTGTTTTTTACGTCGCCTTAGTTCAAGTTACATTTCATTCTTAATCGATATACTGATAACAATTTATGGTAAACACTTTCGGCAATGTCTTGCTAGACGTCCCGTAACTGATGTGCGCATGCTCACAACAATTAAATTGTGTTGTTGCAGTACACGGTTTATTCCATACGGGATGTCTAGCAAGATATAGCCACACTTTCCACGCAGCACGCGTCTGCAGACGACATTCTAAATTTCACAAAATGTTTCAAAAATGTCAAAACTATTGAATTTCATTACCATATCGGGAATCACTGTTAGAAATGCATTGAAATAAGAACAAACATGCCTAGTATTGTTTCAGTAATCTTGGAGATAAGACTTTGAAAGTTGGTAAAAGTTTCTGAAAAATCTGTTTCGTATATGGTAAAACAAACATAGCCGCATGGAAAGTGTTAAATATGAAACACTAAGTATGTTCAGTGTTCCCTCAAAGGATTTTCACTTAGGTCAACTATCTGGACATTCTGTGGCAAAATGAGCAGAGACCAAATAATAGGCCATTTACCTTACATATTTCTTCAGTTTTTAAACAAATCATCTTTGGAACTACTTTGTCCACCTGATGAGCCAATTTGAGCCGTGTCACCTCTGGCCTTTTAGAAGGAACACTGGTTATAATTATACAAACATGAATTTATGCTAGAGAGAATACCTGATTACTTATTCTAATAATATCAGTTCTAAAATTTGGCACACAATTTGGAAGGAATGTCAAAATATCATTATAAAGTGTGAGAACCAAGATCCTTTCAACAATTGCTTCCTGTGGCTATGCGTGCATTTTACTACATGGTTATACTATAGATATGTAGTAGTATTACATACAGCAGCTTTTGCTTTTTAATCCCTTGATCACTACCTGCTTTCTTACAATGTCTCTGATTGGCTCATTGCAGGATATAATGTGATATACACCCCTGTGAGTAACCAATCAAAAAAGTGCTTTTATATCTCTTCATCAACCATACCACCATTCTTACTGTATCTCTGATTGGCTAAATGTATGGTATAACACTCTTTGTAACCAATCAAAATTGTACTAATAGATGCCGATATATAGGCAGGTAGTGCTCAGGGGGGTTAACATTACAACAAGGTGTAGGCCTGTGTAATGTTATAGCAAGTGGGCTGTAAAAGCTGTCCTGAAAGTATCTTTTAAATAATTGGAAACATATAGGCTGCTACAATATATAACATGTGGTAACAGTTGCAGATGGAACATTTTGACTCAAACACTGAATAATCTATGAAATATTGTTATATGTTAGAAATATCACTGATTATCAAAACAATCCTATCCTAAAAATTTCAGTATAGATGGAATTCTCTGAGTCCCTATATTTGTAATATTACTAAATGTATAACGTGATGCAATATTTCACATTTTCCGACACTATTTGGATTACATTATTGTTCTATTTCCGTGATGACTTAACGATTTGTATATTGTATGGTAATTTGAACAGATTTCTGATTTATATACAAGCTGATAAGTGCAGGGGGTGGGGTGGAGGGGTGGGAGGGGGCAGGGGTACTAATTGATACAAAACACTGGATGTACCCAATGTCTGCTGCAGATGCCCGTAATAAGCGATGGAAAAAAGGAAACTCAGAAATGGAGGTTTTTTAAATTGATTTTGACACATTTTTTAATGTATGACAATGTTTGATTTGTTACTAAATTTTAGAAATTTGTTGAGAATGTTTTTGAAATTATTATTTGTAAGTGTATGAATTGCCTGTAGAATATTTGTTCCTTGCTTTAAAGGCATCTGCACTTAGAAAAGATACCCCTACCCCTGGTCCTGCAGAACTAATAATAATATTTACAGTGATTGTTTTGTTTATGCAGATGTCATGAAAAGTTCAAGTATGTGTGACACAGCAAGAAGTTTCAATTATCCTCAATTCTACAGTCACAGTTCTGCTAATCTAGTGCGCGACATGTACTGTGGCCATGGGAACGAGACTATGGTAGATGGAAATTTTAATGTACAAGATGGTGAGGAGTTTAGTATATTCAGCCTCAACTCTACAGACTTAGTTTACCTAGCCTTGTGTACACAAGTACCGTGGCCATGGGAATGAGACTATGGTAGATGGACATTTGTATGTGTGAGATATGGTGAAAAGTTACAACTATCCTCAACTCTACAGTCATAGTTCAAGTCTTAGTACACTATAAAGTACTGTGGCCATGGGAATGAGACTATTAGATATTTGACAGGTCAGAGGAATGATTTGAAACATTTAGAATTATGAAGCACACTCACGTCACACACATCCAATCAAATTTAAATGTACAGGGTGTCCCAAAAATATAATATCGCTTTTTGTTTAAGATGTTTTAAAATTGATGCAATTATCAACTAACAAATTATATAAATCAAGTAAAAAATATCAAATTAGTTCTTAGGAGAACTTAATGTATAGTGGACTAATGCCCACAGATGAATGGGAACTGTATAATTAAAAATCATGAACAAATATGCTTGAAATTTTTCTTGATTGGCTCGAACAAATCTTTGAAGAAAAAAAAGAGAGGGACATTTGTACATTTGTTTAAAAAATGGGACACCCTTTTCTTAGAGGGTCTCAAAAGTAATGCTTTCATTCTGGTAGATTTCTTGAAATTGATATCATTTAAAAAAATGTTTCTTCAGACTCTTTGTGGTTTATGGTGAAACTTATGTCAAATAAGGTACAATTACGCTTTGTTTTAAACATCTTTTTCTCACCATATATCAGTATTTTGCTGGAAGTTTAAGGAACATCTTACTACCATTTCAAGAAATCTGCTTTTGAAAAAGTAAACTTTGCGGACAACCCTGTACAGTGTATACTACAAATTTGAAAATTTGTTCCAATCATGATATTATATACATTATAATATACAAGCTTTATGTACAAGCTAAATATTTACAAACTGAACACTTTGGCAAACCATATTTAGTGTGGTACATATCTTCTCTATGTATCACAGACACTTTAACCCCCTGAGAACTACCTGCCGATTGGTCAGAAAAATGAAAACATTATTTTTTGCACCAATGAGACACATTGTTAGAATAAATGTATCCCTGATAAAGATTGGAGTGAAATGTTTTGAAAGCAGTATTTCAATTGGTTATTCAAATGAGTTTATCTTGAAATTAACCAATCATAAACATTGTTATTAAGTAGGCAGGTAGTGCCCAGGGGTTAAAACTGCACAGTAGATTCTTGATGTAGTTTTTACGTGTATGATGATTCAAAGATGGCTGCCAAATCTGTCTTCAGTTCTTCCTGTATAAATCAAAAGGGATAAAACATGACAGAAAATGAATGTTATTACAAATTACAGATAAGAAATCGGTTTATGTATAAATCAGCCCTGGAACATAGGGCCATAGTATCTTTGTTAAGGCCCAAAAAAAAGTAACGTTGTCCTCCACAGCTTTCAGAGAGGGGCGGGCGGGCGGGGGATTTTTTAAATTTTTATTTTAAAATTTTATTTTACTAGCAGAAGCTCAAAGTTCAGCCAACAAGAAGTTGAAATCATTCTAAGAGTCGCACATATATGTTATAAACACTTAGTTTATTATTCAATGCCATTCAAACTGTGTCTGGAAAAAATCTGGAAAAAAAAAAAATCTGATTTAAAAAAAAAAAAAATCTGAAGAAATAAAATCATAGCGGCCCTAAATTTGACGAGCGGGCGGTCGAGGACAACATAAATTTTTTTTGTTGCCAAACAATGCCTTCAATTGTTGAAGGTATCAAACTATAGCTAACAAAATATCCAAAGAGTTTATAAAGTTTGATGCCAATATGACTACGACTAAACAAATATCTAGCCTCTGTCAATCAACACATTTCCAGTTGAGAAACATCCGGAGAATAAAGCGATACCTTGATCAAGATACTCTCCATCATGTTGTCAGGGCTTTAGTCATTTCTTGTCTCGACTATGGGAATATTCCTCTATTTGGAGCTACAGAATATGAATCGAACAGAGAGCAATTATTGCAGAACAATGCTGCCCGGTTGATATGTTCCATATCCAAGCATGAACATATTACCCCAACTCTTAAGAACTCCACTGGCTACCCATAAGAAATATTTTTCTCAAATCATGTAAAATCAGCCATTTTTGAACCGAAAATCTGTTAAAAAATTGTTTTCACCAATTTTAAGTGGCTGAAAATCTGTCAATTTTCTTCTTTTTTTTACACATTTTTAATAAAGTTCATAATTTTTGCAAAAAAAGAAAAAAGAAAGATTGAAAGAAATAACCCCCGACCGATCCTACTTGACAGGTCCGTCCGCCTGTAAACATGTTTTTTTTCTTCGTCGCCTAAGGGAATGGATTCGCTTTAAACTCATTCCTTTTGTTTTCAAATGCTTGAACAATATACTGCACCTGCTTATTTATTTATCAGATCTATTGTCACCATACGTCCTTCAAAGAACTCTTCGCTCTGCACAGGACAGTTTGCATTCAACTTGTTGGGTTTTTTAAATTTGTTTTTGGGTTTTTTTTGGGTTTTTTCTTCTTTAGGGGACTCTGTTTGTATTTAGGCCAAAAAAAAAAAAAATGGTCTCAAATTTAGACCTGATCGTCATTTGTTTGGCCAAAAAGTTTGAATTTGCAAGATTTTTTTGAGAAAATGTAAAAAGAAAAAATAATTGGAAAAAAAAATTGAAAAAAAAAAATTGACCCCCCCCCAAAAAGCTAACGCGGGCGGTTTCGGAAATGCGTGCGGGTCATTTGAGACAAACCTTTTTTGGTTTGGCCTTATTGTCTACTAACCTTGTCTATGTCCAGTCCCCTACCATTCCATTACTGCAGTGTAACAGCAGGCAAACTACCAGAGCCACCACCAACATACAGGATAGGATCTGTAAGGAGCGGAGCACAGTTTGCATCCGTTGACTACGACCTGTAGAATATAAAATAAAAGTAAAGTTAAATTGAAAAATTAATATAATCAACAATGTAATGATAAAATGATGAAAGGAACACACTTAGGGGTTGGGCAATTACATAATGTTCACATACCTACATGTACATTATATATGTTAACACTTGCCACGCGGGTATTAGTTTTACCATAAAATTAGCATAATCAAAGAAGTGCAACATCCTTAAAGCCCCAGGCATCTACTAAATGGTGGACAAACTGTCTGTAAATCTTATTAGATATTATTTACAAAATACAGAATCTATGGTGTTAATTTGATAAAAAAAGAGTATCGTCAAAATTACATTTTTTAAGTTTCTTATCGTTTATTTTTGTTATACCAACTGATTTATACGAACATTATTTGTAAACACATTTGACCATATTTTTGGAAAGGAATCGGAGTCTACTGAACATGGATATCAAGAGTAAAAGGCATTTAAAACATTTGGTATTGCAGCGCCCTCTATTGCTCAAATGTGTCAGATTGGCAGATTGGCTGGGTTAAGCCACTGGTGGAATGAGTAGATGCCTGGGGCTTTAATTTAAAAAACATTGCTTTTCTCCTATTTCACTTATGGTCATGTGTTTTAAGCTCGCCTCCTTTCGCGTTACACACAGATTTTGGCTTTCGCGACATGAATTTAACTTTACACATTTATATTTGCTTGTATACCCCCCTGAGGTAGTAAAAGTATACATTTTCTGAAGGGAAATTGCATGAGGAAACCAAATATGTCATTACAATTATAGTACGACCAAGAACTAAAATGGTATGATCGGAAATGTTCGGAAAATATCAGAGTTTTTAAATTTTTAATTTGAGATCCATATATTTTGTATACCTATCCCTATCATTATTTTGTTTACATATTTGAATTCCTCATGAAATTACCCATTAGATGATATATATTTGTCAAAGTTACTACGTCGGTATGGTAATTATACCGGCTAGTGAATATCTCAAATTTTTATTTTATATATTTTTAGAATTTTCAGAAATATTTGTTTAAGGATGAACCCTTTCATGATATAAACTGCATTTCTGAATTCCTCTAGTTACAAGCTTTCCAAAAATGTATACTTTTGCTATCATAGGTTGAAAACTTTTTCTGTTATAGTCATTTTTATAAATCCGGTAAATTAAGGCTGATTATTCATGTTGACTGTGTAGCGAATAGGAAGAAAGCTGATGATCATTGTCTTATCCATAATTAATTAGTTGTTAATAATAGTTGACAAGTCTATTGAACCACATACTTAATGACTACTAAATATCCTTTGAAATGGGACCAAAATTGTGTTTTTAACATTAGGGGATGACTAGTTATTGTAAAAAGAACAAAGCATGGGATTATCCCCATTGAGTTTGTACAGGCAGCACCCCTTCCAGATACACCCCTTCCAGCACCACCCCTGGTCCCCAAACATCAAACAGCTGTATCTCCCTTTCTGTATTAGCTATACCAATGCCATTTGGCAGGCAGATAGCTTGTTATTAGGGCTTTAAAATGATACCAAATTTGTTGAGATAGCTTTTGTGGTTTTAAAAATATTTGAGGAAAATGACAGCATGAAGCTAAAAAATGTAACGGCACCACCCTATTGGGAGGCGAGTTCATAACGCGTGACCTTATATGGAGTTGATCCATTTTGGAACATAGCTCTTCAATATACAAAACAGATTTTTTTTCAGAAACTTTTCCCAATTTTCAAAGTGTATCTCAAGAATTATTGAACCAATACTAGGCATGTTTGTATTCATTTTAATTTATTTCTCATGGCGATTCCAAATATGGTAATGAAATTCAATAATTATGACTTTTTGAAATACATTGTGAAATTTTGGATTGTCGTCTGCCGAGTGGTAAGTGTTAAAGCATCCCCTGACACATAAAGAAATTGATACATACTAGCTATATCATACTTTCACCTACTTCTTGAAACTGTTTTGACAACAAAGTTTCTATTTACATCACAATTCAACATAAAGAGGCAAAAACCGAAATCATGCCATTTGGGGCCATTTTAATCTCACTTTAAACGATTTGAAAATGATATAAATCAGGGGTGGGGTGGGGTGGGGTGGGGTGTAAAGATTGAAGAATGAAAGTCTGGTCAAAATGTGAACTTTAAAGTGCTCGAATGTGCTTTGGTACCAGGATGTTGTTTGTGTTCAATGGAATTGGGTTCAAACGTGCAGTTCAAACTTAGCAATTTGGATTTCCCCGTTTCACAATATTGTTATAGGCTCTCATCACATCATGTTTCTGCAGTCAGTTTCCTTTCTGAAACTACTGGTAAGGCCTAGATTATGTCGTTTTCATGAATTGATTTCCTTTTTGAAACTTATAATGTGTTGTTTTTCTTAAACGGCCCCATTCTGCGGTTTCATACAAACACGCAATGTGCCAGTGTTGCCTGAAATGGAGGTGAATACCCCTATTAGCATGATAAGCTAGAATAGATTGATTAGTTGTAATCATAGGGGAATTCAAATTATTGTCTTCCTTTTTTAACTTGAAATACTTTAGTTTGGCAATTGCTATTGCTAGATTTTAATCAAGGTACATAGCCAGCCTTGTTTGTGTATAGTTGTAGGTGCAAACCACACATTGAACTCAACATCCCTCCTGTTATCAGTAGGTTTTGTCTCAAGCTCTGCCCTATGTTATTTTTCTGCCATCCCAATTTCACCCTGAAAATGTGGGATGAGGGACAGTCTGCCCCTTGTTCCAAATTGAGATAATTATTAAGTTGATGAATAATAATCCTCTCATGTTACTAGCATGCCTGCCCTGACATGTAGCTTAAAGGCTATTTCTGAAAAAATAAGGAGTGTAAATATTAATTTCACGTTTCATCTACACAATTGTTTTACGGACATTAGTGGGCTACTGGGCTTCTGTCTGAGCATACTGGCAACGCTGCTTATTACTTGCTAGTTTTAATGACATATCGGGGAAAGTTTTTCGGTTTCAAGGTGTGGTGTCAGTATCGGATAAAAGGAAACAATGCCTATAGAACTTGGCAGGCCTACAACTCATAGTTCACTGAATAAAAGTCAATTGTTTAGAGAAAATATCTTTGCCTACATCAGAATATGTCTGGGTGTGTTTTACAGAATTCAAAGTTGAAAAGGAAGCGCAAACTTTTGTCAGTTCTAGAAGATATAATTAACTTCATGGATCAAAGAATGTATTCAATTCTATGGGAAATATTGTTGCCTTATTTTCTGACTTTATTCCCGATTTCAAAAGGAAGCTACAAATTTGGCATACAGAATAAAATAGGATCCATGGATCACTGAATATCAAATGATTTAAAAAACCATTTTTGGTATTTTTGGTTTCTGAACATTCTAAATGTGGTAACATTTCTCTTTGTGAGTGTTTCAAGCCAATGACTTCCAGTGTTTAATGAGTCAAGACTGTTTGTGAAATCAAAGAGATGTCCCTTGCTTGGACTATACAATTAGTGGTAACGTTTGTCAAAATACGATTATTATGTGTCTTTATATTTAAGGCAAATAGGTGAGGGTATCAGGGGTATCAGAGGTGTTATGTCTATTCCTCCAGAGAACCTAAATTATTCCCCAGAGCAGATAAATAAATAATGTGACAGTCGTCTGACCAAATCCTTCCACAAATTCAATCTACAGCTGCCATCCAACTCAACATAAATCGACCATTTGAACATATAATTAAAAATTGTCTGTTCAAAGCGATCAGATAAGTTAAAATGACACAGTTTGACACAAATTATAATCAAATACTATACCAAATACTGTTTTTAATTATACAAAATAGTAAAATTATCCCCCAGCGTTTGCAGTGCGTAACGGAAGAATAGACATCTCTATGGAGGGTATGAACACAAAGAAGAGGAACATTTCACCCTCAAGGAAGCAGCAGTAATGACCATTAAAAGTGACCCTGGTCAATTA
Source organism: Ophiura sarsii (assembly GCA_035610835.1). Taxonomy (NCBI): domain Eukaryota; kingdom Metazoa; phylum Echinodermata; class Ophiuroidea; order Amphilepidida; family Ophiuridae; genus Ophiura; species Ophiura sarsii. Next base: position 58,502,533 of record CM069454.1, read on the forward strand.
TATTATGCCGGTCAACACTGATTTGACACAAAGATGGAACAGAAAATAAAAATTCAAGAAAAGTTCAATTTCTGACAGAATTTTAACAAAAGATCAAATAAGGTGGGTGAGCTCATGGGAAACTAATGATCCATTTCTATTCATATCCATTAAAATTGAAATTGAAAACCCATTTGTGGTAATGTCACGGCTTTTAGCCAATAAATAAGGAATAAAAGGTCAATTTTTGAATAGGGGCCTACATGTAACTATTTGCAACAATGGCATATTTCCTTTAGGTAAAGTTATACAAGACACAAAAGTTTGTTACTGTTCTTTCAGACAGGCACTGCTGGAATACAGTTACGTGTACAAAACATGCTGTATTGAATAGCTGCCTGGTGTTTTATCTTGATAGTCTGAGAGAGAATCACATATAAACCTATACAATATACCATGAAGCAGCTATACATGTAGTAAATGGCACATAATTTCACTGAATCTTTGATATTAGATCAAGGGTTTAGTCAAGTGTGCAAGAACAACCAATATGAATAGCTGCCATGCGTTAAATATTGATAGCCAAAGACAGAATCCTTAACACTTTTCATGCAGCAGGCGTCTGCAGACTACATTCCAAAAGTTCATAACATGTTTCAAAAATGCCAAAGTTATTGAATTTCATTACCATATTTGGAATCACTATGAGGAATGCATTAAATTAAGTACAAACATGCCTAGTATTGGTTCAGTAATCCTTGAGATAGACCTTGAAAGTTGGGAAAGATTCTGGAAAAATATGTTTTGTTTAATAAACCATAAGCCGCGTGGAAAGTGTTAACTCCACACCTTGTACCCACATGTAGAGAATTAGTTAGGACAAACAAAGAAGGTATCTGTCTCAGAAGCCCACCAGCAAGGGTATGTGAAATGAGCTACCGCTAAGGGGAGGGGTTTCATATTTTTGTTTCCATTTTTTTTCTTCATTTTTCATTTTTCTTTGTTTTTATTTTTTTATTTTTTTTTATTTTTTTATTTTTTTTTATTTAAAAAAAAAAAGTTTAAAAAAAGTACTCTGAAACTTGGATTTAAAGAAGAAGAAGAAAAAAAAAATCGCATACCTCGTAGCCCTTTTTCTAAGAAAAAATAGAAAAATCGCACAGCACTTAGCTTATTTGTAAAATGTTTCTGAGACAGACAAAAGTACTCTGAAACTTGGATTTAAAGAAGAAAAAAAGAAAAGAAAAAAAAGAAGAAAAAAAAAATTCGCATACCTCAGCCTTTTTCTAAAAAAAAAATAGAAAAATCGCACAGCACTTAGCTTATTTGTAAAATGTTTCTGAGACAGACTATCTACTTTGTTTGGCCTATACTTGGCAGCTATAGCACATAAAGTTTCTTGCACAAAACTTTAATATATCAAACAAAACCCCAAAAATACAATAAATGTTACAATTGCCGCCTTACCTTTCTTGTGCACGATATGGTCGGGATTTACGACAATGTGCATCGCTCCATTGCTCATCGCCATGACTGCCTTGGGTGACATTGATGGATCGGGGATGTTGATAACGAAATCCTTCAATGGTTTCGTGCAGAAATGAGATGGTAAGCCACGGACTGGTTTAAAGCTGAGTGGCACTGTCACAAATCCGTTGTCGCACAGTTCTGTGAAATTATTGAATAGAAAGAAAAAAGTATGATTAATAATATAAATCCTTTGAATATTTTTAATGACATAGCGCAAATCTGTGAAGTATTTGGCAGGAAATACAAACTTTGTAATTTTGTAACACTTTTCAATTTTGCTGATTTGCTGATGAACCCTAATATTTGTAGACAGATCTACATGTACATAGCAGGTTACCTGCCCGACTGGCTGGTTGAAAATGTTTTTAAAATTCCAGCCCTGTAATTAATGCACTTATCAATTGCAGTCCCGGCCCCGGGGGACCCGGGGCATGGCGGGGACTATCCGGGGACCGTACGCAAACGTACAAAAAACGTTGCCCGGCTATGCGGGGGCGTGTAGCCGATATTTTATTGAAAATGTTTGTTGTTATTATGTTAAATAAATATCACTTTTTAAAAAGTAATAAGCTTACTTTATGAGTCCATTTTCTTCTCTGCATGAAAATATATTAATTTTGAAAGTTATCCCTGGTAGAGGTTTCATTATTTGCATTATATTCCAATTAATGTCTGCCGTTTTTGACATTTTTTCCCGGGCATTTTTTTATACCGAAGAAATTATTTCTTTCGTGTACGCGCGGCCATCTTATATACATCCCCTAGTCGATCTTGAATATTTCCGTATGGAACATTGATAACGAAATTGTAGAGGGCGGCATAGTCTTAGTCTACCAACCGCCGGCGGCAGTATTTTGCATTGCTTCATGGAAATGATCTGCGTCATCGAAAAGAATTGGAATAACCACGTGCGGTTGGTGGTACCCATTTTACAGCACGACGTAACATGAGAAAAATAACATACGGGAACCAAATTCTGTTTACATGATGATTGAAAGGTATTCCCCGAGCCAAGTTCGCATTTGGTACGATAGATCGAAGTATTTTAAATGACATTTCAAGATTTTCTTGCACTATTTATGGTCGATTTTTATGCACAAATTCGAAATGTAGTTACAATTCCGCTAAAGCTCGGGATACTTTGAGAAAACCGAGGGAATACCACCAGAACGACAAGTGTTTTTCCCCAGCATGGTAAAGGTTAATAATAATACATGAATATCCATCTCTTCATCAGCCAAGGTCTGAACGCATCATAAAACAGTATCATAATATTTGATCGGGATGTTCAATGCTTGTAGAATTGATATAAGTCGGATTCTGGACCGTTTAATATAATGACTACCATTAATTTTGTACTAGATTTTATAGTCCTACCGCGCCGTATTATTTATTTAAAGTGCTCGCTTATCATGACCCTTGGAAGTTTATAATGAATTAATGATTTATTTATTTTTGTCCAAAAAACTGCCCGTCAATAAGACGGGTTGGGGATATTTCCACCCGTCCACTTTAGAAACTGCCCGTCCAAAAGACGGGTGGACGGGTGGCTGGCTAAGACCTTGTTGGGGGTGGACCCGGTGGTGTCAGTCGGTGGTCAGTCGACATTGACTTTGGGTATGCATGATCATTCCCAAAATCGTGGAAAAGGGGGAGTTTTCCAAATACATGTATCATGTCCGCGGACAAAGTGTCCACGATTTCCCCAATTTACCCCAAATTAGGTGTTTTTTGAAGCTATGTCCGCAAACAAAACCTGGTAGGCCTATTATATTTGAAGAGTATAAAGACCCCATGTCCGCTCCTCTGTGCATAAATTGTAAAAGGGTATTTTTGAACCAAATGTGTCCTCGATTTTGCGTAGAAAAGGGGGACTATTTAGAAAGTGTCCTTGAAATGGTAAAATAAGAGATATTTTCCATCCAGACAAAATGTCCTCGTTTTTGCATGAAAAAGGGGCCAAATGAGCTAAATTGTCCTTGAAACACCATCAAATAGCTGGTATTTGAACCTCCTGGCACGATCTTGTGTTACCCCTCTGAATACAACTTTAGAGAAAACACTGGGGTGGGTGGTGGAAGGAGTGTGCAATTGTGATTGTTAAAAAGAATTATTGACTAAAATGTCTTGTCCAAATAAACAGAAAGCATAAATGTCACAAATATTTCACTTTCATACTAAAATATTTATACATTTTAGTAAAGTCTTGCCGCCGTAATACTTGGCAATATGTAGGCCTAGATGTATGTACAAATGTATGACAATAGAATCACTAGTGCATTCAGGGTTGGAAAAGTATAAAATATGCCAGTAAGAAAAAGCACTAATTTTGGTTTTGAAAAAGAGAGACTATCTTCCAATTTTTGTTTTTTATTTTTTCTTAATCCAAAATTTCCCTCCAAAGTTCAAATACCAAATTTCCTGCAAGAAACCACTGAATTGCTTATTTTTTTCAGACCTGGATGCATAATGGGCTATTCCATTTGAAATCCATACACCCCCTATGGAAGACACAACTTTAACCATCCCCACAGGGGGTAGAGATTTCAAATGGAGTCACCCATGCAAGGTAATCCCCATTTGAAATTCACACTCCCCGTGGGGGAGATTCGGGTCATGTCTTTAACAGAGGGTGTAAGGATTTCAAATGGAATAGCATAATTTACTCCTCATAAATAAACCTACCCTCATCTTGGCTATGTCCATTCTGGCTAGTAACCTCTTCCACAGACTTGCTGGGCAGCTTTCCCGTTGCCATCTTGTTCTCCACTATGCCTTGTGATTTGACTGGGGTCGACGACACTGGGACTTGTGGTAGAGATGGTAGAGAATCTGTTGTACATATGGAAAAATGATTTTATAATTTTTTATTGACACATATAATTATACAGGGCTATGATAAAATATACATGGTGAAAAGGGTTGCAGTAGTCTTACAAGTTACATCGTACATGTAATTTGAGCACTATCTTTGCCCGGAGAATGGCATCCATAATGTATCACTGGTATTTTGATACAAAAACGCATTTAAACACATGTGACAAGCTTTATATTCAGGCTGGTTTAGGTTTTAGGATGATTGATTTATAACATGATATGATATTTGGAATTATCTAATGGCTATTTGCTAATTGCTATTATGTTTTTAGTATGAAATGCTGATTTTGGCAAATGTTGCCCATATATGTAGTGTATCTGTTTTTTCATATGCTTGAGGAATACACAGCCTTATAGTTAACACACAAATAAGGCCAACAAAATTAAACACTTTGTCTCAGCGCCTTTTCGCTAAAAAGCTTCGTATGCAATTGTTTACATTTTTTTTACCAAACTAAGTTATGCCATTTGTTTTAATTTTGTATAAGAATCAAAATATAGTCAGTAGTTGTGCTTTTGTCTTTTTAATAAGAGTAATCAGATATGATCAATGCACATTGTATGCTTAAATGTTCTCTTTTCTCTTAACTTCACAAAGTCAGTTGAATGTGTGTTCTCAGTCACAAGGTTTCCGAGTATCACCGTATCTTACTAGTTTATATTTTTCAAATCGAAAAAATAAATAAATAAATAAACACACGAAAAATTGGCTGCCGCGCTTTAAAAAGCAATACGCGCGGGCCGCTGAGACAAAGCATTGCATGTTGACGGTTGGTCATCATTCCGCTATATACATGTATAGCCTATTGTACATCATTGCACATTACTAATTTGTAAAATGCAAATGACGACAGTTGTACGACACTTCAGGACCCAATTAGTAATTACTGTAATTTACTGCCATTGTTAGAAAAACAGCTGGAAAACCGATTATTGTTTCTGTATGGAGCTGAAATTATGACAATTTTGTTAATTTTCATGAATGTTTTTTTGATGAAAATGTAATATGGTGAATAGCTTCTCATAACAGAAAATACTTTTTAAAATGAGGTTATTATATTTTTGGAAACTTAAAAGATGGGAAATAATTAAAATAACAAAAATGATAAAAATTGTTAAAATTATGAAAATATTGTACTGTATTTTTCCCAAATTGTACCTTCTAAATGCAAGCAAAAACAACCTATTCTACGGGCCTGATTTGTTAACATTTTTGACAAACTTTTGAATTTAAAATAAATAATTGAAAACAAATTTGAAATTCTTTGAAAATGTCATAAATTGTGAACACAACCAACAACGAACAAAAAACGCCAGACTGACAGACCCTGAGAGATCCATTTTGCTCGTAAAATAATAGGAACTGTTGCTTAAAATAACTTAAAACAGATGTCACCCAATTTATTCTTCAACCAAATATACTTTTTGTTCATCTGGCGCCACCGCCCACCAAGCCCTAACGGCCTTGTATTGATTCTTCCTTGACCAGCGAAGTCCCAATTATTGATCACAGATTAATATTGATTTGATTATAATCATACATAGGAAAATGAATACAGACCAACATAGTTTCTGGATGTGAAAACAAAATCTTGCCATTTTTATTTGTTCGTAAATGTTTGTTTTATTTTTCAAGGGACGGGTATATTGTCCAAGTTTATCTGTCACATATTGTAGAATAATGTACTCAATAATGAGTACATATTTTAAGTTTCAGTATTCTGGATTCAAATTTGGTGTAAATTGGTCTTAAATGTGTTTGCTAATAAAACATATGACCCCCATCTCAGGAAAAGGGCTTTTCAAAATGTGGACAAATATTGAAGGCACATACTTCGACAGAATCCCATTCCCTGCAATGTACACATTTTTTAATTTTCTGAACCTCAAGAGAACAGAACATAAGAAATCTAACATTTAATAAATGCCTTACCTTGGAACCCATTTTGCATATTCTTGAGGGCTGTGGCAATTTCTGCTGCCTTTGGTCTTCTGTTTGGCTCCTCATTCCAACATTGCTCCAGAAGATGCTGCAGCGCAATGGGACAGGACTCTGGAATGTCGGGACGAAGTTTGTGAATCTGTACGGACCAGATGATGTTCGCGAATCCGCGACTCGCATACGGTATCTTACACGACACGAGTTCCCAGATCACGACACTCAACGAGTACACGTCCGTTGCTTTCGTGAGCGTCAACTCAACGAAAGCCTCCGGGGCCATCCAAGGAATGGTCCCCAGTTCAAAATCCGTACACACCGTTTTAACGACGTTCTTCGAGATACCAAAGTCACACAGTTTCAAAACGTTGTCCTTGCAGATGACAAAATTCCCAGATTTTATGTCGCGGTGCAGAATTCCACGGTCGTGGATGTGTTGGATGGCGTTCGTCGCCTGTAACGCCCAATCGTACACTTGGTATAACGGTAAACTCGTCTGCTCCTTCAGGTAATCGAATAGAGACCCGTATCTGGCATATTCCGTCACTATTATCGTGACCGGACTGAGGACGGCGCAGAAAAACTCAACAATGTTCGGATGTTTCAGTTTTCTTAGCAAATTCAGCTCTTTCGTTTGTGATTTGACTTCCTTCTTCTTTGAGGTTTTGAATTTCTTCGCCGCTGCTTCACACTGTGTGCCATCTTTTTTGGTCCATATCACTTGGTGGACGTCGCCGCTTGTCCCTGATCCCAGCTTCTTCAGGTATTTCAAATCGGTTTCTTTTATCTCCCAATCCATTTTGCATTATTGTGTACAGGCTGTGAATTGAAAAAATATATGCAAATGAAATGATCAAAAGAAAATCACACATTTCAAGACAAAATGTCTTTTGATCATTCAAATTCAATGAATCAGAATTACAACCTGACTCTTCGTGCTCTTACAAAACCGAGTAGGATACAATGGCCCATGGTATATAAACTGCTCAAAAAAAGTTTGGAATATTTTTTCAAGCACAAGATTTTCAAATATCACGGGATATGTTCATTATTATATCCATGTAATGCTGATGTGTTCATCTTTACAATGATATCCAATTTGAAGCAATCCCTTGTTCCAGTGCTCAGCCACATGCTTGAGAACATGGGGGAGGTCGCAATCTGAAAGTGCCAAAATCAACACTATTTTGTGCTTTACAATGGATATAACACTTAATGAACATATCCCGCGATATTTGAAAACCTTGTGCTTGAAAAAATATTCCAAACTTTTTTTGAGCAGTTTACATAATTTAATTAATACAAACCCTTCAATTTTTCCTTAAACAATACAAATTAGCATTTATAAAGCGCCTTTTCATCAAGATCAAAGCGTGTGAGAAAAGCAAACCCAATGGAACAAAAGGATAATGAACAAACAAACATCATATAAAGTACAATATGATACAAGTTACGCAACATTTGGATACAAATGACAAGACACTCTTTTTGTCACCAACAAAACAAAACATTTCAAAATTAAAATATCCCATGTGAAGCTCAATTGCCAATTTCCTGGAAAACAAGTTGACTTTTATCTCCCATCATAATAAGGTTAGGGCTACCACTAACAACATTAACTTTTAATGGAAGGAACCAGGAACAGGAAGAGTCATTAGGGCCCGCCATTTCCATTTGAAAGTACCAATTGATTGAAATTTAGACACCTTTTAAAGTACAGTATTAAACACACACAAGCCCTGATGTTATTCAGAGTGTGGGGTTTCGCTTCCTATTTTCCCGAAGTAGGGGAAATTGACATGAGCCTCTCTCCCCCCCCCCCCCCCCCCCCCCATCACATCATGTAATTTGTGACATTGGACCATGTTGCCGGCTACATGTTTTCAATGCAAATTTACATACCATAATATTAACGATCATGATTGAAATTATTATACATGTAGGAAGGGATAAATAGATCCATTTGATGTATGTTGTCTGAATGTTCAAAAATATATACTAGTAGTCTGATATACCAATTACCGTGTAAACGTTGAAATTTTCGCGCATTTCACGCTCCAGCGAAAATAAAAACAAGCAAATATATTTATTTTGTGTAAAAGTCTATGTAATGAGTTATAAAATTGCAAATATAAAAAAAAGCAAAAATGGTTGAAAATCAGCAAAGCGCAAACATTTAATCGCGCGAATATTAGCAATTTACGGTAGATTACAATATAACCAAATTAGATTACATCCATCCATGACAAACCACTTCCACTGTAGTATTGATATAGGCTGAGAAAAAAAAAATCAAAATATAATACTATTACCTTGGAATAAATGTATACAATACAAAGTTTTCGTTCATGATTTGAAAAAAGTTCCCTCCATCAATAAAACTTTCCATATCTTCTTCTTCTTCTTTTTCAATGACAAAACATAAGATAAAGTATTTCCCTTCAAGACGGTAATTAGACCAATCAATTCTTGTGGATATTCAATAACAATATGGTTCCCATCTACTATATCATTTTTTCCCAGAGCATGAATTGTTGCCAGGCATGTGCAATTTGATGTGCAAAAAGTTACATTCATGATTTGGCAGCTTGATCTGAAAGCTATAGCTTGTAATTTGTAGTGGTGTATAAGATAACAGAAAATGCTCAGTCATACTACAAATATAATACATGTATGTAGGGCAGGCCCACAGCTGATCGACCCACTTCGAACCTGATCTATTCTTCATCAACTATGCCTACTGATAAATGATCATTACAGTACTATATAATTATTTCATGTATTAAAAATAGGCCTATATATAAAATAACCATTTTACACTTACATTTAGATATTGAAAATGTATCTTTTCCACTCCGTTGTTCAGTTCACACTACCAACGTGCGATGTGTATCAAAATCTTAGTAGACAAACAAATGACTACCTTTCCAATCTCCACCACAAAAATGCACCTTTAGCTCTCAGCACGATATTGGTCCTAAAGTCCTTCCTCTCTCTAAAGGGACGATGAGTCATCAATCCAAAAGCCAAAATTCCATTGATCTATTGGTCAATTTTCCAATAAACAATTGTATTTTCTCTACCTCACACCACTTCCTCCTGTGCACACAGCATACAGCCAATGAACTAACAAAACAACAACGCTATAGCTGCTAACCAATGCTGATAGTGATATTGAATGATGCAAAGCTCCACGTCATACACTCATCAACAAAGCATGTGAACTTCGAACCCCATAATGCACTGCATACATCAGTAGATACTGTGTCTGCTGAAATAATACTGCTCAAACAAAACAGCAGTTTTTGCTATGAATTTGTTGCCCATATTTATTTATCCCACCTTTTGAAATAGGTCAATAGTTATTGAGCAGTGCATGCATAAATGATTTCTTAAAAACCTGATTGTGTTAGAGCATGGTTAGAGGAAGTGATAATTTTGGAAGAAATCATTTTGAGGATCGAAATGATACCTAATTATTTAGTCCCAACCGACTAGTTACTTATTTTCTTTGAGCGCAGGGCATTTCAATGTCAATACAAGTTCAAAACTCAGGTTACAAAATTTGCATAATATATATTATATCACTGGCATGGTGCCATCTTTTTGTCTGCTGTCCGGGCGAGTTAGCTAGAAATAGCACATTAATAGCGTGGGTAAAACCCAAGGTATCCTGCTGGCCTGCTTTAAACTGAATAGTTTAGCGGGTGGGCAGGCTTAAAGAAAAAGGTACCCGAAAAATGGAAGAAAAAGAACAAATAAAATGGCTCAGGAAAAAGAAAAAAAGAAGAAAAAAGAAGAAGATAGGCTTGGACGGTAATTATTCTAGGTCAGTGAACTCCCAGCTGGCCATTTAATGTTTTTTAACATGAAAAAAACATGAATCGGGTGAAAAAAAGTTTCAATATTATGTTTTAAAAATATATTTTGTGTGGAGTTTTTTATGGGTTTTAATAATGTTTCCATGTGTTTTAAAAACGTTAATATAACTTGAAAATAATTATTTTTAATTAATTGTTCTATTAAGATGTTTCAAAAACGTTTTAAAAACATTTTTAAAACGTTTCACAAAAATGAAACCCAATTTAACCCAATTTAAAACGTTTTTGAGGCAGCGTATATTAGGTAATTGATATGACTGGCAATTGAAAGAAAAATTCAATCATTTCGCTTTTTATTAACATTCTCCAACAAAAGTGTTCATGTGTACAGTTTTTTTGTGCATCTGCATCTTTATAAAATGGTGCATGATGCAGATCTAATCATTTGATAAAACATATAAATATACAATCCATAGTGTTAGGAAACCAATATAACCAAGCTAAGTGCGCATGCATGGAATTGCCCACGTTTTAAAACAGTTTTTAAATCGTTTCCTAAAAACAAAAATATGGTCCAGAATATTTTGTTTAATTAAGGTTGGAATATAACGTTCTTTAAACGTTTGATTTCGTTTCAATTATGTGTTTGACAATGCTATTTTAACGTTTTTATAATGTGTTGATAAAACAATTAGCAATAAAAACATGCTTTTAAGCTGTGCCATTTTAAAAACAATTCACATAAACGAAACCTAATTAAACCCAATTTAAAACGTTTTGTGTTTACTGGGCTACTACTATTTTAATAACGGGTCCCAGTCAAAACTACTATTTATAGTGACAAATAAACACAATTATCTGATAGGGTGCATGAGTCATGTGTTATTTGTTTACTTTACTGGAAATAGTTGTTGTTATCATTCTCTTAGTTGATACAATATTAGATAACCTTTTCAAATTGATAAAATTGTCTTTATGGTGGATTTTGGCGCATCTTTTACCAGGCCCGGGGTTTTAAATGTGACATTTTGCATTGTTGAAAATTGGGCCAACATTGAGAAATGTCTTACATGTGACTAAAACAAAAAGAACCACTTCAAAAACAAATAAACAAAAAAACAAGAATTTGGAAAAAATTAAACACTTTTAAAAATCCATCAAACAGCGTCAGTGTGGGGCAACTCACAATAGAGGGCAGTATTCCAATTCAATTGTAATCAAAATTTGGTCAGATCTGAAGTGTTTGTTCCCAACCCAACATAATATGATGTTTTTATCAATTATAAAGTTTGACATTTGGGAGTGCAACTATTTGTCAGGGCCAAATGACAGGACAATTTTCACCTTAGATAGGCTTAAATACAAACATCCATAGCAAGATTCTTTACACAAAATATGGTCAAAATTGACCTTTTTGGTAAACAAACGGTGGAAATGACCAACATTTCACAAATGACAGGACAATGTTTCACCTTAGATAGGCTTATAAATATAAAAACATCCATTGCAAGATTCTGATTTTTTCCCCCAAAATATGGTCAAAATTGACCTCTTTGGTAAACAAATGGTCAAAATGAATAACATTTCACAGGTTAGGCCAATGTTGTGAGTGGAGTCAATAAGAGTGACATTTTTGGAATCAGCACATATTTTTTTTTTACACACAAGATAGGCTTGTCAAACCTTCCTTAGGAAAAATTCTGACTGTAAACACACATTTTTTCTGTCTGTCCGATTAGGGTTATGTTAGTATGAAAGCAACTACCAGGTACTCAAGTGAAGTTTGTTTTTTTAAGTTGAAATAAAGTGAAGGTACAGTCAGATCACCAAAATCCAACTGAAAGTTGAGTCAAGTCAGTTAAATAGGTCAAAGTTTTTGTTTGTTTTTTTGTTTGCAACTAGTCAAGAGTTTTAATGTCAGCCCTGTTATTGGAAATGAGAAAAGAAATTCTTAATCCAATCTCATTTGCCAAATAGGCTTCATATCAAGTAAAATTAAAAATTTCCACGCGGCAGTCGTCTGCAGACGATTTCAAAATTTCCCCAAATGTTTTCAAAAATGTCACCTATATTGACTTTCATCATCATATTTGGAATAACCATGAGAAATGCATTAAAATAAGTACAAACATGCCTAGTATTGGTTCAGTAATTCTTGAGATAAGACTTTGAAAGTTGGGGAAGGTTTCCGACTCAAAGTCAAGTCGTATATGTGACATGTTCTACCGAAACCAGACGGAATTGGGCAGAGCTCCAAACTGAGAAATAGCCCAAAACATAATTGAGGGTAAATTTTGGGGGAATTTGAGTTTCTGGTAAATAATTAATCTTCAGATTGTTTATAACAATATTGTGAAAGATTCAGATTAAAAAATCATCCTAAATGTATATTTCAGTGATTTAAAAAAGCCTAGTTCTAGTAAAAAGCCTAGTAACTTTAAAGGGCGATATTTCAGTTTGGAGTTTTCATAAAGACCGTAAAAGACAAATTTGAAAATGATGTAACCTCGCTTTGGGAAGTCCGATTAAAAAAAAAGAGAGGTACCATTGTAAAGCTGAAGATCTCTTCTTTAATAATCAATTACTAACTCAATTTTGATATCTTGCCCAATTCCGTCTGGTTTTGGTAGAACACGTCACATATTTTTTAGATCAGAGACTTGTGTCACATTATTTTAAAAGTTTGAGCTTCAGTTATCTGTCACACTAAGTGAATCGAATCAAGTTGAGTCATTACAAATGGTGACTTAAAGGGATATTTGGGGCGGTGGAGAACAATTGCATGTAACAAAATGTAAATATCTGCAGGAAAAAAAATTATATCACTTCGTACTTAAAGGTGTATGTTTTTTTATGGCTATGATTATTTTTTACATCAAGATATTTTGATATCAGAAGAATCCCCATATTTTTCTCATTATGTCTGTAAGATCTTAGGGGCCAGACATGTTCCATTTAGAAATTATGGAATAAAATGTGGTGAATTACTGCCAAAGGTGGTTAACCACCCGCCAGTTTGTGTGCTACTCCACGGGCAAATCTCTTGCGACCTTGTGCTTCTAAAATAAGAACCATTGGAGTTTATGGAATGCAACAATTTTAAGGATGACCTTTCATGTATTGTAAAATAGAAAACATCAAGTTGAAAATTGGGCCAGCAATCAGAACATCTACCTTTAACATGCTGAACTCATGAAACACAAATTTGAAACTATAATTCTTTAGATGGAAGTGATGGTCGGGTACTTTCCTGTGGACATGAAAGAATATTTTGCCAGGGATTTTGCTGCACAAAATAAGATATTGTTTAGAATAAAATTGGAAAATTGGAAACAATCTTGAAATTTATTGTGGGCATAATGTTAATTGTATCGCCATCACAAAATACCCCTTAATAATATGAAATTTATCAAGCGCTTTAACTTTAGAACTATTAATGTGGTATATAAAAGTATTCATTTTCAGAAAGGAAATGATTCAGAAAATCCATTTCTGGTATCAAATTTTTCTAAAAATGCTGATTTTGTATTTTTGAGGTAAAAATATCATTTTTTTTGGTACTTTTTGGTCAACAAATTTAAAAACTGAACATTCTTAATGAAAAGAAGAAAAAAAATCCCAGAAGTGTCTTAAGATGATTTTGGTGCAATTTCTGCATTAAAAAAAAAAAATGGTGACAATTTAAAAAGAAAGCATTTTTTATTGAAATTTGATACCATAAATGGTTTCTCCGACTCCTTTCCTTTCCTAAAATGGTATAATTTTATGTACATCACATTAACAATTCAAAAGTTGCAGCGCTTGATATATGTCATATTATTAGGGTTAACACCACCAAGTTCAAATCAAATCATTGACAAGTGTAGTCTCAACACTGCTTTCACCAACCTGAACATTGCGTAATTTGGGGACTCCAGGTTGTTTACTAATACGTCCATATTGACGTAGGTGAAAGAAATGACCCAATATATCACCAATACATACTTCCTGGGTAGATACTTATCACAATACCAGGCTTATATTCAGGCGATTACCATATCCTGTTGTCTTCCAATAGGATTTCTGAGCCTATAATTACTACATGTACCATCTTTTCCTTATAGGGTGAGTAAAAATACCCTACAATAGTGGAAATAACATATCGCAACAAAAGTGAAATTATTTAGCACCACCTGTGACGATTTTGCTGTATGGCTGTGAATCCTGGGTGATATCTTAAGATATGGAATGCAAAATAAATGCCTATGCTACCTCTTGCTACAGGATAATGCTTAAACACAAGGATCATGTCCCATACACCACCATTTATGACATGACTAAGACGGAGCCTCTTATCAACCGTGTAAAAAGTCACCAGCTGAGATTCCTTGGACAAATTCTCCGTCTCCCTGATGAAGAGCCTGCTAGAATGTATGCCACTTACATACATGTACCAACACATGGCTGAAGGAGACCTGGTCGTCCAAGCACATCATACTTGAAGTACATACAGCGCTTACTTGGTGACAATGAAGGCATGATTCAAGAATGACAGATAGCCATTCTTGCTAAAATCGCCGTGCATGGCGAAAACTTGTGGTCGCCTGCTCCACAGCCAAAGGATGATGATGAGTGGAAAGAAGCCATCTTGTTTTCTAAACCAAGTTAAAGTTTGATATGTTGCAAGAATAATACAGCCTATTTGCTATTAATGAAGTCAATCACATTTTCCATTCCATTTTTCTATGGTGAACCTTTTTACTGCACAACCCAATTTACGAGTTGTCCATGAAGCATAGTGATTTTCAATTAACACTTCACATATTACATGTTTACACCTCACTATCCTGCCAAAAAACATGGATAATTTCATATTTGTATTTAAATTTAGAACATCATAAACAATTGACAGCATAGATAAGGTAAATTGATTATGTAACTTCCATGTAATCAAGAAAGGATGTATTTAATTCCAATTACATCACACACATTAACTCAAGTTTTCAAATTTGAATCAGCAGTGCACCTTGGGGGCATAATTCTGTTATACCCTACACACCAACATCGGTAGTATGCGTCGTTCTTAAAAATTATGCACTATGAATACCTCTGTGAAGGGTATAACAGAATTACTCCATTTTGGGAATCTTTATATCCAGGTTTAGGTGTCTTGTGGACAAAATGTAAAATGGGGGCATCGGTAAAAAAGGTTCACTAAAGGCAAACCGAAAATGCTATTGACTTCATTTTCTTGCACAAACTTAGTAACAGTGCTATTCTTATAACATTTAAAAAAAATCAAATATCAATTTGGTTTTGAAAACAAGATGACTTCTTTCCACTATTGCAGTTTTTTACTCACCCTGTACTTTCACTTCATTCAGTTAGCTTGTCTGGCCCCATCATGACCCAAGCGTGTGCATACAGGGTGAATCAAAAACAATTGTGCTCGGATTGAAACGGTCAATTGACCTTTATGTGTGCATTGAACCATAGAATCGTGGTTGTTTGTATAAAGAGTAGTTAATCTAGTTTATCTTCCCCCAAAAATGACATTAATCGACTGGAAAATGAGCAAACTGTGACAAGTTTTGTAAGCTGACCACATTTTTTACCATTACAATGGGATTTGATTCACCCTGTATATGGACTGTCCATGTAAAAATTACAGAAACAAACAAGTCAAGTTACAGACCTTATGTGACTTGTGTCAAGTCTAACTTAAATTTTCTCAAACCAAGTCTATCCAATAGGAAAAAGCAAGCCATAAAAATCACCCCAATTCAAAAACAGTGTAGTAGGGAGGGGCAGGCAGTCTCTGTAATTGAATTTGAATTAAGCCTAATAAGATTTTTAGAAAAAAATAGCTGGCAGTCCACAGGTTTCATACCCTTTTTGTAATGGATCAGTCCTAATATAAAATTATATCATTAAAGAAATGTGTTACAAATTTAAGAGTAGCCAGAAATTCAATAAATTATCAATGGCAAAATGAATTGACAAAATTGATGATATTTTTTTGTTTTTGATAGAGCGCCATTGAACCGCCATGAAAGCAACTACTACGAGCGCTGCAACTGACTGCCTCATATAGGATGAAGGTTCTATGAAGAGGTAACAGACCCTACTCTTAAAGATAAGGTCTGCGACTGTATTTACGTGTTTCAGGGTGAAGCGTCTGAATACACAGGACCAATGGTTTTACGTGACTTTCCGAACCACGAGACAATTGAGACTAAGTACCTTGCCAAAGTACAAACACGTTGACTGCATCGGGGCTCCAACTCACAACCCTATGATCGTGAGACCTGCTTTGATCCGCTGGACTACATGAGCTCTAAATCCTCCCCTATAGGCATGATAGGTAACCCAGGAGATCCACTTCTGCCATTGACAACAAAGCAACTAATCAGTTTGTATGCTATACTCAACCATAGAGTAGATCGATCCAAGTGATCACTTTAAGTCGTGTAAGCGACATTTGTTTACATTTGCAAAAATCGTAAAACTTGGACATTACACCTAAAACAATATGTGATAACTGATATTCAGCATTTTGTGTAAAGATAATAAGATGAGCATGTAGGGTAACCCGTGGGCAAATATTTTAGGCGATAACCCTGTTGAGGATTCGGAAAAAGGTCTGCATTTTGGCTAATTTTAGCGATGGTGCAATCTGCAATTTGTCGTCTGAGCTGTATTTGTTGTCAACGGAATGTGACGTCATTCCGGGGGTAAACCTATTCTACAGGCCTGATCAACCATCTGTTTTTTGAAATGTTGACATTTGTTTTTACAATTATTTTGAAATTTTCACAACAATTGGTTTTGTTGTTGTTGAAAAGTCATTAACATTTTCATCTTATTTTGCAAAATAACCCCACAAAAATGTCTGACAGAGCGACTCTACCTGAGGGGTCCATTTGCCCGTAGACCAGGTTTTTTCCCCTTCGCCTAAGCTACGCTTTATAAAATACCCTCTGATGTTACATTAATGGTAGCGGCATGGTGTAGAAGTCCAAGTATGCAAATGATCTCACTGAATGCAATGTCATGCTCTACCACACATCTAACACACAGCTTAACCGTGTTAACGGAATAAATCTCATAATCCTCATTTGCATACTTCGGAATTCTACACCGTACCCTTACCAAATAAATATACATTAATTGATAAAATGTCATATACATCTTTGCTCTACTTTTTTATTGCATAAAAGTCACCGTTTAATAATTCTGACAATGTTGAAATATTGCAAAAGCCAAGAATTAACCAGTTACATAAGGCTAAATAAAGAGATGTTTGGTTGTCTTCCGTCTCCTGCTTGTATTTTTAAAATTAGCAAGTTTGTTCACAGTACAAATGTAAACCTGCCTTAATTTTTATCACATTCCAGAAAAACGATATTACTAATGAAAATGTTGACATCTCAATTGCAGGGCTTGTAAATATGTGATGTGATCATCAAGCAAAATGAGTCGAAACTCGCAAATATTGATTTTGAGATATAACCAAACAAAGGGTAGAAATTATTTTCTATTCTTTTGTTTCGAATAACGTTCAGTTGATAATAACTTTGGAATTAAGCGTCCGTTTAGAATGGTGTTTTGTGCAAAATGTAGCATATCTGTGATATTTTTGACTTCAGACTCATTTTGCTTGATAACGGTTGCTTGCATTATTGCACACATTTGAATATTTGTAAAAGTAGTAGAATATGTTGGGTACCTTTCGGTAAGTTGACACATTATTTGATAATTCACATAAAAGGTAAGAACAAATTTATCCACCTGCCTGCTCCTCAGGACAACCAAACAATTTATTTTTAGGCCTAAAAACAGCAACAAAATCATTTTACTTTATATTAATTTTCACCCTTTTTGCACACCACACTATTTACATAAAAATTAAAGGATGCAACTATATTTCTCATAGTGTATATAGCTTAATCAGTTCCAAATTGGTGAGAAAAGCGAATCCAAGCATTCACGAGCTATTTTAACATACGCAAGCGTCACGCATACGATTCACAATGCGCCATGTTGCCCTGCGTGCGTTTTGCGCGCCCACGCACTTCTGAATTCTTTCGCTGCTGTAATAAGGTTCGCTAATTTGGAACTGAATGAACTATAATAGGTACCTTAGAAATAGAAAAGAGAATACAGATAAAGGTTGCCATTGCTTTAGTCCATGCCACCTAAAATAGTGTCCCCTCCACAAGTTTTGGTCTGTTTTGAATGTGCATTGTGTGCACAAGAAATTGCTTGATATTATGCATATATTGCATTGATGCATTTTATTATAGGGTAAAGTGTACTATAGGTCCCAGATTCTGGACTGCAAACTGGAACACCCAGTATCGTTCGATACTGGTACAAAGTCAGTGTTCCAGTATCGGCCGAAAATGGCACACACAATATGTTCCAGTATCGTTCGATACTGGAACATAATTATGAACCAGTATCGTTCAATACTGGGACAAATCTCACTGGTATCATCTGTACCAGTATCGCCTGATACTGGAACATAAAAACATTCCAGTATAGCTCGATACTGGAACACAATTTGGTGTTCCAGTATCGACCGATACTGAACAGTAAAATAAGTAGTGCTCGATACTGGAACACCAGTATCTTGGACCTGAAGTACAATTTTTCCGTATTTTGTACCGAGTACACATGGTCGGGCCAACATCGCACCTCAAAGGATACATTTCCTGCGCTGTTTACTATTCAATATGGGCTATTCAAAGGCATACCTTTTTAGACACCATAAGGCATGGTGGCAGTATACGGAAGTGCACAATCTCTATTCCATTTCCATGATGTACAACAATGTTATGAATTTACAAAAAGTGGCAAGAGTAATCTTAAGTTATTAAAGTGCTGAAAATTAAAACTAGCAAAGTTAACTATTTATTTACAATATATTTTGAAGAAAGATAAGTTTACATTACATAATTTTCTGTAACACATGCATAAAAGTTTTTATACAAATGGATCTTATTCTGAACAATGGTAATTAATAAACCTTTTAATAAAATATAAAATACATTTGGTATAGATAGACATGATATTTAAATAAATTTAGTATATTGTATTTACATAATATAGAATAGATATAGACTTGGAAGGAATTTAATTAAAGCAACCATTAATAAAGCAAGTACAGAAATACAATGAAAGGGAAGAATTGATAAGCCACAAATGTGACCTTAACACTTTCCACGCAGCAGGCATCTGCAGACGACATTCCAAAATTTCACAAAATGTTTCAAAAATGTCAACATTATTGAATTTAGTTACCATATTTAGAACCACCATGAAAAATACATTAAAAAAGGTACCAACATGCCTAGTATTGGTTCAGTACTCCTTGAGATAGACCTTGTAAGTTGGGAAAGGTTTCTGACAAATCTGTTTTGTATTTTGGTAAAATCAATAGCCGCATAGAAAGTGTTAAAGACTTTCCGCGCGGCGATCAATACCATAAATGCAAAATAGTTCTTTGGATCATAACAATTTTCCAACTTTCAAAGCCTATCTCTATAATTACTGAGACAATACTAGGCATGTTGGTACTTATCTTAATGTATTTCTTGTGACGATTCCAAATATCACAATGACATTTAATTATTTTGAAATTTGTGAAACATTTTGAGAACTTTTGTTACTGCTGTCTGCAGTCACCTGTCCACGGCTGTTTGACTGTCCGATTTATAATTAAAATTATGGAATAAAAAAAGATTACATAGTGGCCCAGTTATGGTTTGACCTGATTTAGGTAGCGCTAATGAATACGAGTATATGGTGAAAATTTCACGAAAATTGTTAGAGCCGTTTTTAAATTATCGGCATTTTCTACTTTACACACATTTTACATGTAACTCTATGGGAAATACACACATTTTACATGTAACTCTATGGGAAATACACACATTTTACATGTAACTCTATGGGAAATGTGGCCGATGAGGGCGCTATTATAGTAAATAATAATATTCAAAGCTCTATTTCTCAGAAATGGCACCAACAAATGTTCTGAAATTTCTACAAAAGAAGGCCAGTATATTCAGGTACTTGAATCAGTTAAAACCAGAACCGGGTCAGCAAGTTACGGTGTTCTCAGAATAAAACGGACAAATTAAGTGGGATCAAACAGCCGTGTGTCGCATGGAAAGAGCGAACTTCTGGGTAACAGATCTTACATGGCATTCACGTAAGTTACATCAACAGTCAACACAATGAAAGTTGTAAGTCTCCTATTTTCTATTTCTATGCAAATTTAAAACCCATATACATCATATACAATTTCTAAATCACAGCATTCAAATCAAAGGGGCATCGAATCCTGGCTTACCATTGAGGTCAATGAAACTTGATTTATATTTCCCTCTTGAACCCCTGCCCGAAGTCAAAATCTCTCCGCAGTGTCAGAAAACCAATACGATTGGAATGATTCATTACTTAATTTTTTTAAAACCGTTTCACTTACAAAAATCTCACTGAACTGAATCTTTCTGATTCTTAAAATAAATGTTAATGCATGAAAACGTAACCACAGTGAAAATGTCAGCTCTTACAGTACTTTCTTAAACATTCACGAAAAGGGACCGTTAAGTCGGCAGATCAAATTTTGAGATATGCTCCATTACAATAGAAAACAGAGGATTTCTCAACTCTTTTATTGATTTTTTTCTGCCAAGGTAACAAAGCATTATAGACATGTATTATATTATTTGAAATCTATTTGAAAGAATATTCCTGTTCCAATATCTCAAAAATTGAATACTGATACTGTAAAAGTGTACATTTTTTCGCGCGTGTAATTTTTCCACGCTTTGCCCATTTTGAACAATTTTGCTTGTTTTTTTCTCGAGATTTTGAGCTTTCGTACATAGACCTACATAAAAAATGAATATATTCGCACGCTTTTATTTTCGCGCTTGCTGATTATTGTCTGAAAATATGAAAATAAATGTAGAGCGAAAATTTCCATTTATAGTAGGCCGATTTTACAGTCCATTTGTGGTGGATGGTCACATTTTCTATTTTTTTAATAATAAAGCGAAGCTGGTGTATACACTGGGTCATTAATTGTAAGCATAGATTCACATTTTATGAAATTTCACCAGAATTTTTAATCAGTCAGATTAGCAAAATGAGTAATGATAAATCAGCTGGACTAGATCAATTTAGTGTCAGGTTTCTTAAATTAGCTGGACCATATATTTCTGAATCGCTTTCTTATATTTGCAATCTATCATTATTAAGTTCCGTTTTTCCAGATGATTGGAAAAAAGCTAAGGTAACGCCTATTTATAAATCAGGTAGCAAATCAGATGTTGGAAACTATAGACCTATTTCAGTATTACCAATTGTATCTAAGATTATTGAAAGAGCTGTTCATGATCAATTATATGAATATGTTACTAGTACAAATATTCTCTCTAATGCTCAGTCTGGTTTTCGAGCTAAACATTCAACAACCACAACTCTTCTTGAATTCCAAGATGTTATTTTAAATAATATGGATAATGGTTATGCTACAGGGGTTATTTTTCTTGATTTAAAGAAAGCATTTGATACTGTCAATCATGAAATATTGATTGACAAACTAAAACATTATGGAGTTCAATGTAAAGAACTTTCGTGGTTCAAATCATACCTAAGTCATAGATTACAAGCTGTAAATGTTAACAGTAGCCTTTCAGATTTCGAGCACATAAATATTGGTGTACCGCAAGGCTCTATATTAGGTCCATTACTTTTTATTATATTTGTAAATTGTCTGCCAAATGCTGTAAATTGTAAAACTATTATGTATGCAGATGACACCTCATTATTATGTAGAGCCAAAAACCCTGATAATCTTTCAAATGACTTAACTACAAATTTGAATCTTATGGCAAACTGGTTGGAGGCTAACAAGCTAGCACTAAATGTTAACAAAACTAAAGTAATGCTTTTTGGTACCACCTACATTTTAAATAGATTTAGTCATGTTACTCTCTCCTACAAGAATTCAATTATTGAAATGGTAAATGAATTCAAATATCTTGGTGTAAAATTTGATAAGAATATGTCATGGTCATCACATGTAGATTATTTATCTAATAATATCTCAAAAAGAATTGGTATTATTAGACGTGTTAAGCATTTTCTCCCACATAATACTCTTTTGATGTTATCAAATGCTCTTGTAATGCCTCACTTTGATTATGCTAGCCAAGTATGGTCTAACTGTTCTCAGACGTACCAAACTAAACTACAGACTCTCCATAATCGTTTAGCTAGAACAATTTTATCTGCTGATATTAGAACACCTATTAATGATATGATGACTTTACTCAAGTGGGTAAAACTAAATGAAAGATTAGAACTGGCAACACTGTCCATGGAGTCGTAAACAAATTGTTTCCGTTTGCTGCCGTGGAATTTGCTGTTTTTTACCATATAGACTAGATATGAAGTCGTTATAATTCCAGTTAAATAAGCCCTTATAATGCCAAGATCAAGGGGAAGGAGAACTGAGCAAGCCGAAAGCCGGAAATCAGGTGAAAAATATCGGCGAGTTTATTCTACTGATACGGCAGACGAAGAGGGTGCCGAATTCAACAGACTTAACATGGACGCTGTTGGCGTTGAGCGCAGCGGAGACCATGATGATATGAACGACATGAAAGATAAGCTTAACGCCATTATGAGTAAGTTAGACAAGTTAAGTCTTTTGGATAGCATTGACAATAAACTGGACAAACTGGAGAACGAAATGATAACTATGAACAAGAAAGTGGAAGACCTTGAGCAGAGCCAAGAGATAATAAATGCTGAACTTAAAGAAAAGGTGGATAAGACAGACTACAATAAGCTAGCTGCGCAAGTCGATGACCTTATAAACAGATCAAAACGTAACAATTTGGTTTTATTCAATGTACCTGAGGGTGCAGAAGGGGAATTGAAATGTACTGACTTCGTACGCAAGCTGTTCCGTGAGAACCTTAAAGTTACAGAAGCTATAGATATTGAGAGGGCTCACCGCACGCCAACATATATTGATAAGCCTAGAGCTAAACCCAGACCAATCATAATTGCCTTTTTAAGATTCTCACAACGACAGCAAGTTCTGCGAGCAGCTAAGAACCTAAAAGAATACCCCCTCTCTGGTGCAAAGATAATTGTAGCAGAGGATCTCAGCAAGACCTTGCAAGAAGCCAGAAAAAAACTGTGGAGAAAGAGATGGGAACTGTTGCAAGAGGATCCAAGCAGGAAAGTCTTCGTAAACTTCCCCGCTACCCTCCGGGTGGTGAATCCGGATGGTACTTTCTACACAAAAAAAGCGAGTGATTTCTAAATCAACTTTTGGTTCTTCTTTTCTTCGTGTGTCTCCACGCAAATCTTCTTTGTAAATACAAATAACTGACAGTAAAGTAAGTGACTAAAGTGACTTCAAGTGTTCATATTTATTTCCACGAGAGCGTACGGAACATTGGATATGTGTCCATAAAATCCAGATATATTCCCTTGCAGAGCAGAACTTTCATAAAACCATGGTTATGGTCTATGCAAGGAAGTTAATGTTGTTTTGTTATTATTGTGTAAAAAACTACAAGTTCTCGCTGTCTTCGTCTCTTCATGTGATACCATCAATGGTGCTTATATTGTGTGACTCTACAAAACTCATTTATGACTGATTTAAAGTTTGTGACTTTGAATGCTAAAGGGCTTCGCGATAAGAATAAGAGACATGAATGTTTCCTTTGGCTACGTGAAAAGAAGCCGGCAATAATTTTTCTACAAGAGACTCATAGTGTTTTAAATGATGTTAAATGTTGGACAAATGAGTGGGGAGGTAAAACTCTCTGGAGCCATGGTAGTAGTAATAGCAAAGGTACTGCAATTTTATTTAATAGTTGTTTAGCCTTTTCCATTGTAAAGTATAACTGTGATCCAAATGGCCGTTTTGTTATAGCTGATATTAATGTGTCTGGTAAAATATTTACGGTATGTAATATTTATGCACCAAACGATGATTGCCCACAATTTTTTAAACAGATTGATATTATTCTTAACCAATTTAAGTGTGATTCACTCATTTTTGGTGGCGATTATAATTGTGTGCTTAATTTAATATTGGATAAAAAAGGTGGTAGAATGCCGACTAATTTTAAGGCACAGAAAGAAATTTTGGATATGATGAAGAGAAGGTGTCTGATTGATATTTGGCGGGATAATAATCCTAACAGTAAATGTTACACATGGAGGTCAAATACAAGCCCACCAATTTTATGCCGTTTAGATTATTTTTTAATTAGCAAGACTCTTAAAGGGTGTGTTGAAAATAGTTTAATTTTAAATGGGTATAGGACTGATCACAGTATGGTTTCATTGTTGTTGAATGATAATTACGAGAAGCCTGGCAAAGGTCTATGGAAGTTAAATGTTTCTTTATTGAATGACATCGAATATGTTAATATGATAAAGGACAATATTGATATCGTTACCAATGATAATAAGGAGGCAGATCCACAGCTTTTATGGGAGACTGTCAAATGTGTCATTAGAGGAGACACTATAAGGTATTCCAAGAAAAAAGCCAGGGAGCGCAACAAAAATGAGAATGATCTTGAAAAGGAGATTAATAGACTTGAAAAATTGTATGGTCATTTCATGAATCCTCAAGACCTTGTTGTTTTGAATACCAAGAAAATGGAGTTGGAATCCATCTATGACCATAAAGCTAAAGGTGCAATGATTAGAAGTAAAGCTAAATGGGTCGAAGATGGTGAGAAGAACTCTAGTTATTTTTTAAATCTTGAGAAGCGGAATTTTTCAAAAAAAAATGTTAGCCGGTTAAGGAATGATAGCGGTGATGTAATAACTGATAGTGATTTAATTCTTAATGAAGAAGTTGATTTTTATTCGAAGTTGTATACAAGCAATATTGACTATAGTATAGATGAAAACATTCTTCATAAAATTGATATCACTGTAGATGACATTCCTAAAATATCAAGTGACGAGGCGAACATGTGTGAAGGTGTTATTTCGATTGGTGAATGTGTAAATGTTATTAAATCTATGCCAAATGGTAAAAGTCCAGGGTCAGATGGATACCCAATTGAGTTTTACAAAATATTTTGGAACCAGATTAGTCCAATTTTAGTTAAGTCGTTTAATAGCGCTTTTCAATCTGGTCAGCTATCTGTAAGTCAAAGAAGAGGGGTCATAACTTTAATTCCCAAAGATGGTAAGGACGAGGAGCTGTTAAAGAATTGGAGACCTATTACACTACTCAATGTTGATTACAAAATAGCTACCAAAGTGATTGCAAATAGATTAAAGAAGGTATTAAGCTCTGTAATTTCTAATGATCAAACAGGTTTCTTATCCAACAGGTATATTGGTGAAAATGTGCGGCTAGTACTTGACATAATTGAATATGCAGATGTAAACAATATGCCTGGTACCCTTTTCTTCATTGATTTTGAAAAAGCCTATGATAAATTAGAGTGGAAGTATGTTCAAAAATGCCTGGAGTACTTTGGTTTTGGTAATGAGTTGAGAAAATGGATAGGAATTTTTTATGCGCAAATTAATAGTTGTGTAATTAATAATGGTCATGTCTCCAGATATTTTGATTTATCTCGTGGTGTGCGGCAAGGATGCCCGCTGAGTTGCTATATTTTCATTTTATGTGCAGAATTGATGGCTATTTCTATCAGAAATAACAATGATATTAAAGGTCTACAAATTGATAATGAGACTCACGTAAAAATAACCCAATTTGCAGATGACACCACAATTATTTTAGATGGTTCAAAAAAATCAATTCTGAAAGCAATTAAAGTTGTGAACAATTTTGGGTCCATATCTGGTTTACATTTAAATGTTGATAAATCTGTGTTCTTAAACATTGGTTCATTGAAGAATGATAATGAGAATACTTTTCTTGATGAGAAGTATAAGTTTACTAAAGGTCCGATTAGATTTCTTGGTGTTATGATCTCACTTAACAGAAATGAGCTTTCTGAGCTTAATTTCGAGCCACAGTGTAAGAAATTGAGCTCCATTCTTAATATCTGGTCCCAACGTGATCTCACGCCAATTGGTAAAATAACAATTATTAAATCTTTAGCTTTGTCCCAGTTGACTTATTTGTTTTCTATTTTGCCAAATCCATCAATGAATTTTGTTAAGAAGGTTGAGAAAATCTTGTTCAAATTTATTTGGAACGGGAAACCAGATAAAATCAAACGGGACGTACTGTACTGTAATAAAGAGAATGGTGGTCTGAAAATGACAAATATTTACCATTTTATTGATTCTCTAAATATTGCCTGGGTTAAAAGATTTTTGAATAGTGAGAATAAAGGGAAATGGAAAATTTTGTTTAAGAATGAATTGTCAAAAGTTGGTGGTGATTGGATATGGTCATGTAAACCTGCAGCTCATTCTGATTTTAATTATGATAAAATTTGTATCACATTTCTAAAAGATGTTTTGAAGTCCTGGTTTAAGTTAAGAAATGCTTGTCAAGGTAATATTGATGATGTTTTATGGTATAACTCATATATAAAGATTAACAAAAAAACTGTGTATTTTAAATCATGGAGCATCAAAGGTGTTAATTTTATCTCTGATTTAATTCATGATAAACATTGGATGCCATATATTGACTTTAAGAAAAAGTATGACATTGATTGTAATTTTTTGAAATACTTGGGTCTGATTAATGTGATCTCCAAACACTATAAAGGCTATCTGACAAAATGTAAACAAAGCCAGACACCCAAGGTATTGATTGACCTGGACAATGCAGTGAAAGGAAGCCAATTTGCATATAAATTGTTGAACCAGAGTAATATCACACCTACCGCTCAGCACAAGTGGGTAGAGGAGTTTGCTAGTGTTACTGATAATAAAATCAATTGGAATGAAGTTTACTCTTTACCTTATAAGTGCACAATTGATGCACATTCTCATTATTTCCAGTACAGATTTATTCATAGGATTCTACCAACTAATGTGTTTCTTTTTAAAATTGGTATAGTTGAGAGTGATAAATGTACTTTCTGTAAGGATGAGAAGGAAACTGTCAAACATTTAATGTGGTTGTGTGTTTCGGCTTCTTCCTTTTGGAAGGAAGTAATCAAATGGTTAAATGAATTGAAATTCCAAATTATTATTTCATATATCACTGTTTGTCTTGGGTATTATGAGGTAAACAATACCAATTTCATTAATATGATTATCATATTGGCTAAGAAGTACATTTATAGGTGTCGAGTTCAAGAATCAAGGTTGGTTTTTATACAATTTAAAGAATGGGTCTTTTCTGTGCAAAAAGTTGAAAAACAAATTGCCATGAGTAAAGGAAAGCTGGGAGGCCATATTAAAAAATGGGAGCCTTTATTGTAAAATAATTCTGTATTTATTATTGATTATGTATAGTGAATGTTGTCATTACAAAATACCGATTGATGGTGTGTTTTTTTGTTTTTTTGTGTGTGTATGTACATGTACATTGTTTATTATATTGTCTTTTTATGTTGAGAGCTTGTAAATAAAGACCCTCACGGGCATGAAATTGAAAAAACTAAATGAAAGGTGGACAAAACAAATGCTTACCATTGTATTCAAATGTTTAAGAAATATCAGTCCAGATTATTTATCATGCCAATTTGATTTTGTACATAATAGTCATACTTATACAACAAGAAATCATACATCAAATACTCTATTGATTCCCAAATCTAATAGCAATTCTGGTAAACGTACATTTCATGCCAGAGCTTCTTCTCTTTGGAACAACGTTTCACCCAAAATACGTATTGAGTTAAGGAATATGTCACTAAGTCAATTTAAGTCATGTTTCACTACTTCAAACTAAATTATAATTATTTAGTATAGTATTATATATTTATGTGTATACCTTTTCTTTCTTCTTTGTAAATAATCTGTTATGTATGCATAAAATGAGGGCTTACTTGGAAAGCAGTGTTTGTACACTGAAGTATCTTACCCTCAATAAATAAAGCATAAATAAATAAATGATCCCAATCTTTCCAATAAATATCTCTGATTATTTAACCTTAATTCCTACAATTTTAATAATAAAATATATATTACACAGAATTTGTGAACAATG
Organism: Ophiura sarsii; assembly: GCA_035610835.1. Taxonomy (NCBI): domain Eukaryota; kingdom Metazoa; phylum Echinodermata; class Ophiuroidea; order Amphilepidida; family Ophiuridae; genus Ophiura; species Ophiura sarsii. The sequence goes on from CM069454.1 coordinate 58,530,809, forward strand.
TAAACATTGTATAAGCATCCTTGGTGCTTGGTAAAATGGGTACCACCATTTCATTAAATGAACATTAGGTGATTATCAGCTGCACCCTTGTATTGGTTTACAAGAATGTATTTGCTTGTTTAGTTTTTTGTTTGCCCTAGCATTTAAATACAAATATCACCCATCACATCGAAACCAACCAGTTGTTGGCAAGGCTCATCTGCCGATAATAAAAAAGGAAGTTGAGAAAAAAGTAAATAAAATAACAAGGATTTTCAACCTTTCGAGTTGCATAAAAAAACCTGTGTTCCATGTTCATTTTGACAAATTATGTGTCATCTTAAAGCTAACAAATAGTTCTTTAACATCATTTCAAATCTTAATTTACAAATCTGGAGACAACTGGTATGTTACGATGTGATGGGTCACAAATGTTTTAAAGTGTTAAGCCAAAAGTCACTTTTCAATTTATTTTGAAATTTGTTCAATCTCTAATTTCTATTTTGTTATTGTTTTGGTGGTAGATCTACAAGGAGTAAACATTTTATTGTAATTTTCAAATTTTCAAATTTATTCTGAATTGTCCAAATTGTTGGCAAGAAGACAAATATTTAGGAATAATAGTTCAACAAATGAATGGAATGTATTTTCAGATTTTAGGTACTATAATTTGTAGCGGGCCCATTGAACAAGGTTCTTTAGGCGACAAACAAACCCAATCCTGTTCTACGGGCAAACGGACCTCTCAGGTAGGGTCGGTCGGTCTGACATTTCCGGGTTTTTTATCTGGTTTTTTTCTTCAAACATTTCTAGGTAAATTTAGGTGAACTTTCAGCTATTTTCAAAATGTTCAAACATTTTCAAAATATTTTAAACATTTTCAAAATATTTCAAACATTTTCAAAATATTTCAAACATTTTCAAAATATTTCAAACATTTACAAAATATTTCAACATTTTTCAAAATATGTAAAAAAATTCAAAATATTTAAAAAAATCTAAATATTTAAAAAAATCCAAATATTAAAAAAAAATCCAAAAATTTCAAAATAATTTCAAACATTTCAACAACAAAAAATCTAAAATTTTCCACAAATGTTCTAAAAAAAAGATTATGGGTCGGTCCGAACCGTAGAACGGGGATGGGTTTTTTCATGGCCTCATCGCTTAATATTTATTTTGGTCGTTTCATCTTCCCTTGTTTTCATATTCCTGCCTTCATCTTCACCAGAGTAACAGCGGCATCATGCACATGCCTACAGCGGCTCCGGCTATGAAATCATTGTTGTTGTTCCTTTGTGGCTGCTGCTGCTGATATATGATGGTCTGATGGTGCTGTTGCTGAGGATCTGTATGGGGGACAAAATAACAGATAAGGATTATAAAATTATGTTAAGGCCAACAACAACAAAAAAACTTTGTCTCAGCAGCCTGTGATGCTTGCTTTTAAAATGAGATATAGCATGTAGCACTACGCGAAAGCGATGTTTTTAACTAGTTTGTTTCGGCGATACTCTGCAACTTTATCATATGGGCCATAGCTCATATTCTTAAGTATACAAAATAATCGCATAGGACATAGCTGATTTTTGTAAAAAAAATAATTAAAAAAAATAGCACAGCACATAGCTTTTTAGCCAAATGGTGCTGAGACAAAGTAATTATATTTAATTTGTTTGGCCTAATATGGCTGTATGGTGATTTTAACTTAACTTGGTTGTGAAGTACTGAAGCAATCTTTCTGATATAAGTGTGTACTAAGTCGACGAAAAAAAGAAACCCTGTTCTACGGGCCAGACCTACCCATTTTTTTAAAAATCAGTGTTACATTTTTCAACATGCAATTGAAAACCGATCCTAATAATTGGTTTGGCTTGTCAAAATACGAAAAAAAGTTATAAAAACAACAACAACAACAAAACCTCCCGACCGACCAACCCATCTGAAGGTCCGTTTGAAATCATCATAACTTCAAATCATCATGAATTATCCATTCGATCTTTATGATGAGGTTTCAAACTAGGGAGAAGAAATTTGCTCTTTTAATGTATATCTCAGATTTTTGGTACCGATTATTGATTTTGGATAAGCCAACATGAAAGCACCTGGTCAGGGATTTTTTGTGTGCTAGGTTCACTTAAAAACAGAAAGTGGTGCATTATTATACAGGGTTCTAGCTACGGTGGGCGGCACTGGGCAGGGCCGCTGGGCAGGGCCGCCCGGCACTGACAATATCCACCCAGCACTCTAAAAAAAAAAAGTTAAAAAAGTTTTTTTTAAGAAATTAAAAAAGTTTTTTTTAAATTTTTTTATTTTTTTTATTTTTTAACAATTTGTGGATAAAATCATTAAACTGCCTCATAAAACAAGAAATTATATGGCAGGAACCCTCAAAGTGCATTAAAAAACCCTAAAAAGACATTAAGAAGGCCCCTGGATCCCATGCCATGATCCACTGCACTTCGTTCGCTACACTTTCTCCGTTCGCCGTCAGTAAATTTACCCGGCACTAAAATGGTCCTGGCTAGAATCCTGGGTGCATACAAGTGGTACTCAAAATGTGAACTGAATTGATTGTGTATTATTATTGTCTATTAAACAGATCTGCAATGGATTCAATGGATTTAAATTGCTTTTGTCATGGTAACTGCTTAAATCACCGATTAAAATTAGAAATGATAAAAAAAAGCATTTTTGGCTGGAAAATGATAAAATCAGCCCAAACTGTGTTCATTTGTTCATATTTCGAAAAGGCCAAATCATCACTTGAATGTTAAAAGGTCATAATTTACATTTTTGGCAAAACAGGCTTTGTTACATTTTAGGCAATGCCCACATTTTATGGTATGGTATGATCAGCGTTCGAAATAGCGGGTATCTGAAATGACAACATTTACTGGCGGAAAACCATTATCTGTGCTGATTATCTGATGGATAACCAGGGTTTTAACACCATCAGAGTATAAATGCAGATAAAAACTAAAATTTGTGGCAGATAACCAAAATCTCCAGCTGTGTTGTCTGGTGGATAACCAGTTTATTTTTCTAATTTCGAACAAGTACAAGTCTGAAAGGATTCATGGTATTATCATTTTCTATGATAGAAATAATACTATTTAAAATAAAAGAAACCAACAAAAGAAATTTGAGCATGTAAAATTGATAAAAAAAAGCAGATACGACCATGCATTTAAGTGATGATAAGCAATCGATAAAATACAATTTACAATAACCACACTTACACAAAAACATTCTGGAAAACATTCCATAGTTGGTTAGTAGTACGTGTACTGTTGTGTCACTTGATAAGCTACAATGTGCAAAGCAAAAGATAGGAGAGGAGAGGAGAGAAAATAAACGGAAGCGAAACGTAAAGTTAGGTGTGAAATCCCATGTCACCAAGTGATGTTAGAAAATAATAAGCGGCAACCAGTGTTCCATTTAAAACATAAGAAAAATCTTTAAAAAAATTATTAAATTCATGGTGAAAAATAATGTGATTCCGATTACTGATTTCCAATTAGCTAACATTAACACTTCCCACGCGGTTATTATTTTTACCATATATACAAAAACATATTTTTCAGAAACCTTTCATTATTTTCAAAGTCTATCTTAAGAATGACCGAAACAATAATAGGCATGTTTGAACTCAAGGATAACAGTTTTTTTACCAGGAGCTACTTTTTTTTCAAAGTAGCACCCGGATCATGGGATTTATTGAGAACCAGGAGCTACTTTCAGTCTCCCGGGAGCTAACTTTTTATTAAATCATATTGTCAAATCGAAATTCGATGTTTTGGGCAATCTTCCCGATCGTCAACGGGCGCTGGTTTGGACAAAATATCAGTGCTCGGTTGTTTATTTTTCAGCATTACCGGGCGCTATTGCAGGAAGACCGAGGGGTAAAAATCGCCCAGCGCCCGCTTATCTTGAGCCTTGTTTGAACTTATTTCAATGCATTTCTTATGGTGATTTCAAATAATATGGTAATGAAATTCACTAATTTTGACATTTTTGAAACAATTTGTGACATTTTTGGCCGCGTGGAAAGTGTTAACGCACCTGGTCAGAATTTTTTTGTGTATTGTGAATTTTTGGCAATTTTCAAAATGTTCAAAAAAGTGCCAACAAATTCCAAAAATTCCAAAATAATTTTCAAAAACGTCAACAATTTGTATTTATCTACACTCGTCCAAAGAAGTTCCTTGCCACTTAGTAAAGTCCAAATATTTCAAATTAATATTTAATAGAATATATATAATTGTATATCAAAATAAGCAGAAAGTAATCCTCTAACAGCTTAACATGGAATTTGATCACTCATGCATGGCAGATCCCATTCACTTGACAATGGCAAGGTCTGTGGAAGAAGATTGCAAAAAATTGGATAATCCCTCCATTCAAATGTTAATGTGAATGATTGAACAATATGAACCTTACCCCCGGGGTGCTCAGTGGTTATTGAAAGTGGGGTATCATGCGCGTCCAAGAAATCACGTAATTAGGGTGGTTTTTGAAGCTGGGGCACGATACGTACGTAACGTGTTTAGGGTATCAAAACAAGGAAAATCAGGAAAAAGGGTATACTTTTCATACAATGGTCTTACGTATTTAGGGTCCTTATTTTCTTGTATCTATGAGAATCTTTAAAAATAGCCGCGATATATTCATTATTTTGTTTCATTCGTCTGTGATTATATTCTTTCGGGTTAGGCCTAGTTCAAGAGCGGGTTCAAGAGATCTGATCTTAAACACCATTTGTTTCATACTACTACAGTGCCTAGAGCCAGGTTTAGAGTGCGTGCATTGTTTCTTATTAGGATTTAAAATATACAAATTTCGTGCTTAGGGTACGTTAGGGTATAAAAGTATTTGGATTACTTGTTTAGGGTATGAAAATACTGAAATTACTTGCTTAGGGTATGTAAAACACTGTCCTTACTTGTTTAGGGGGTACTTTTTCACATTTATGCAATTACTTATTTAGGGTACTTTTTGAAAGTCCTTGGACGCGCATGATACCCCCTTGTAATAACCACTGAGCACCCCGGGACCTTACCATTGCTTAATGAATGTGCTCAGCCATGCATGAATGCGTACATCTTAATTTCATACAGACATGATAGAGAATTATTGTCTGCTTATTTTGACATGCAATTGTTTAATTTATATTAAATATTTATGTGAAATATTTGAACTTCAATATTTGAACTTCAATGAGTGGCAAGGAACTTCTTTGGACGAGTGTATAAAGGAGGTGTCCTGCAAGCACAACATTTAGAGAATAATGGCTGCGTAACAACTGTTTTCGTGAATTTGTTTTGAAATCAGAGGTTTTTGTTTTGGTCTGAGGAATTCCGAATGACCAGAACAACAACCGAGCCCTGCCCTTCTTAGTTATTGAAATAGTCCAAGTCGGGTCATCCCCTCATCCAACCAATCAGAAATAAGCTTTAATCATGTTTTCTCATAACTCGTTGAATATTCAGTTTAGGGGTGTGAGGCTTTAATTTGATTGGTCGAAAATGACCAAAACAATTGAACACTTTGGTGCAGTACTTTCGGGCAATTATTTAGTAACCTGCACGTCCTCATCTAACGATTACTTTTATTGGAACGCACTTGGTATGCAGCTATCGCGCTTATTCATGAAGTAATGAATGTCCATTATATGGTAGAAAATGATTATCGAGCCCAATTCTCGTAATTATATAGAACAAAACATTATACTTATGACCAAAAACGAATACAAAACGTCCAACTGTCAACATGCAATTTTTAAAATTTGCGGCATTTAAAAGTCCCGGTGTCGATGACGTCATGGTTATTGGTGCTCAAATTTGCTCAAGTGAATTGTATAACTATGACTTCATCGACACCGGGACTTTCGATTGCTGCGAAATTTAAAAATTGCATGTTCACAGAGATGGCGGATTATATTCGTTTTTGTTATAAGTATGATGTTTTGTTCCAAATATTTAGGCAATTTGGGCTCGATAATAATTGTTCTTAAATATATGATGCACGATGTTGTGCTTGCATGCCCCTCCTTTAAGCTATGTTTGAGAAAAGAAGGAAAAAAACACCATATATTTGCCCAATGGAAAAAGAAAACAACATATAGTGCAGGCAAAGTGATAGGGTAATACAGCGTGTCCCAAAAAAATTGGTCCAAAGAGAGATGAACCAATACAATTTTTTAATGAATCAATCCGACAAATTAACATCATATTTGGGAATCTGAAAGATTATATAGTCGACTTCAATTGTGTTAAATTTTCAAAAAGAATAAGTTTGCAAATTATTGAGATACATGTAATATGGTCTGTAAGCAGGATTTTTTTAGGGGGAGGGGTGTTTTTTTCTGGAAAAGATACATTGGTACCCAAAAAATCGTTAAAGGTTGCCCCAATTTTTTTTTTTAGTCATCCGAGAAAAATTTGAAGGGGGGGGGGGGGGGGTGGGGGTTAGGACATACTTACTTTTAATCCAAAACAGCCTGAAAAATGCTTTACACAATGGGAAAGGAGGGCGCTTTCCAAAAATGGGAGGGGGCGTTTTCACAAAAACAGGTTCATTAGTACAAAAAAAGGTAGATTTGTACACAAAAAAGGTACATTGGTACCCAAAAAAGGACTGTTATCAGATTTATCCCCTAGTTATGGGCCTGCATGCGATGATCACTATTTATCAACAACAAAAAAGAAGTAAAAAGATTAATCTAACGGACGCAGGAACAAAACACACCAAGGATCAGAAAACTGATACAAGAGGATATCTCGAAAATGTAATAAAATGTATCAAGTTAAAATCCATCAACAAAGTTATTATCTCTCTCCGATTTTGGACTAACTCTTGGGGACACACTGTATTTGTATAGTACAGATTCTATTCAAACATTCTGTGCTGAAAACTTACTCTGTCCTGGAATCACCGTTGTATTTGTGGGTGCCCCATACGTGGTGTACGTCGTCTGTCTAGAATCTATAATATGCAAAGCAAAAGATAGGAGAGGAGAAAAAATAAACGGAAGAGAACATAAAGTTAGGTGTGCAGTCCCTATGCTATTTCCCGGCATCCTGGCTCCCCCGAGCCAACTCATCCATAGGTGCAGGTACAGGCTTCGCAATCCCCGGCCGCAAACGCCTCTTCACGACATTACATTGTCGCTCTGTTATGACATAAGGTAAATAACGATCAACACACTGTAGCTGAGATACCGCATCAAACGCCGAATGCATTGTCGCGCTGCCATAGCTATGGCGCGATGGGGAACACGCTATGACATGCGTGTGAAGTCCGGCGTTGTGGTGAGGCCAATTACATGTGTAGTTTGTACCAATCAGCAAATTGTAATCATTCTAAAGCGTGAAGCTGTCTTGATCGAATTTAATTATATTCAATTTGTATCGCAAATATAAACACAAGCAAATTTGTTCAAAATGTGCAAAGCGCAAAAAATTATACATACAATTTCCACATTTACAGTATTATATAGCTGGAACACATTTGTAATTTGCATACACATAACATGGGACATGCAAACATGGTTGCCTTAAGCCATGCTTGAGAAGAAAACCCCCAAATCACCACATATCCCCGCCCCCCCATGGAAAAAGAAAACAGCATGTATTACAGCTAGAAAGATAGGGTAATATAGTGTGTCCCAAACAAATTTGGTTCAAAGAGAGATGAACTAATACGTTTTTAAGCGAATCAATCCAACTATTGACATTGTATTTGGTAATCTGAAAGATCATATAGTTGACTTATTTTTGAGATACATGCCATGATTAAAGGTCAACAAATGCGTATGTGTTGTTTCGAGAGAAATAAGAGAAATCAATGCACGGGCGCTGATGTGTGAATAATGGCACAACCCTGCAGGGGAGTGCTATTGTGCCCATATCAAAATTTGCGCAAGTGCATTGATTTTTCTAATTTTTTGAGAAACAAAACATACACATGTATTGACCTTATTCATACAAAACACTATATAAATCAAAATTCACAATATGAGTATAATTTTGATCTATGTAATAACGAATAACACAAGTTTGTTAACACCTGCAGTGAAAATCAGCGAACCCACGATGCCTGAGCAACAAATCAAAACAAAGCGTGAGGTGCGCTCATTGAACGGTGCACATGCATAGTGCATTAGGCAATTTCAATGCACTCCACATTGTTTTCTTATTGGTATTAAGAGTGTATGAATTACTACTTATCAACAACAACATAATGTAAAACGATGAATCCAACGGAGGAACAAAACACACCAAGGATCAGAAAACTGATACAAGAGGATATCTCGACAATATAATCAAATGTGTCAATAAAACATTATGAAGTGAAAATCCATCAACAAAATTATTATCTCTCTGATTTTGGACTAACTTTTGGGGACACACTGTACTCTGTTCATAAATTCTGTGCTGAAAACTTACTCTGTCCTGGAATCACCGTTGTAGAAGTGGGTGCCCCATACGTGGTGTACGTCGTCTGTCCGGGATAGCTATATGCCGCCGTCTGCACCGGGTACATACCATTATTTGCCGGGGGAGTCGGGTTGTTCTGCATCACTATCACTTGTTGCTGTGGCTGGCTGCTATTACCATTACGATACGTTGTCGTGGTGAGGGTTTGTTGGCCAACGGGAGCATATGGGGTCGTGGTGACGGTTTGTTGGCCAGCGGGAGCGTATGGGGGTGGGGCTTGAGCGTACGCTGGGGGCGGTGCGGCATAGTAAGGTGCTCCCTGAGGCGCGGCTGGGTTATAGGGCGGGGGCGCTCCTCCGTATTGTGTCGCGGTGTAGGTGGTAGTGGTACCCGTTGGATTCTGAAAGATACAATATTTATACTTGGTTACAATATGTGATGAGATCTGTGAAACCAATTTTTCATATTGGAGATATATATATCATAAGAAAGCTAAAACTGTGCTGATTACAGAACTGTTTCGATCATTTTTCTACGATCACTACAAAAAAAGTTGAGTGAATGATGATTGTGATGTCATAAAAAGCTACAATACAAAAAATCATGAATACGGGCCAAAAAAGATCCATAATTCAATGAAATAACATTATAAGGTTAATAATAAAATTAAAGTGGCTTAAGTAAGTTTTTGAAGGTGAAATTTCATGAAAGATGATGACACAAAGTATTAGAATTTTAATTTTACACATAATCCCTAGTTCACATTTTGCGACATCCAACAGGTTTTCACAGATCGCATCACATATGTTCTTGGATGAAAATGCAATTAATGAACTCTCTCTCCATAATGATATTCAAATTTGAAAATATCTTGTTGTTGTTGTTTTTTTCCTTCAAAAATCCAATATCACAATCCTGTCAAAAATAGACTCCTCAACCAAGCACTGGGATCAGTGTTCCTAAAGTGATGTATGTGGTCACCTTCCTACCAAACAGCTACCTATACTCATCCTCTGAAATGGACCTTTAATGGCGCCAAGCACCAACACATTTTCGACATAATACACACAAACCCAACCCTAAAAGGCCTAACTTACACTCACACAAATGCCAGTCAGTACATCTCCAAAAACTTGTAAATAACCTTAAGTCTAAGTAAAATGTTACTAAAATGCCCCAAAACGGGATGAAAACAAACAAACGAACTTGGGAGTGAAAAAACACCTTGAAACTGGCATCTCTTGCACCGGCATAATCATATGAGGAAAATTCAACACAGAGGAAAACTATCAGGACAAAGATACAGGCAAACACATTGCAAAATGTCTTCTTTTTTTCTGTCTCTCTCCATTAGTCGCCCATTCTTAATCTCTGAATCTGATTGAATACTTCGCAACATTCCTTTTCGGAATCAAACGCGAAGGGGGTTTAAATACACAGGACGTGTTAACTGTGCAACCCCTGCCCTGTGACCTAAAACTGATGTGTGTTATACAGCCACAGACCGGGATGATCCCCTACTCTTTACGAGTCTGTGACCTTTTAACATGCTCAGATTTTGCTCTTCCGATGCACGAGACCCCCATTTCTACGTGACTTCTGAACCACGAGGTAATTGAGACTAAGTACCTTGCCCAAGGATACAAACATGTTGGCCGTAGCGGGGCTCGAACTCACAACCTTTTGTATTGCGAGACCTGCGATCTATCCACTACACCACACACGCTCTCTATTCAATTACTTTAATTTTAAAAAGCACCCCCTTTTCAAATTGAAGTAATATCATGACCATTTTCACGCTTTTTATGGACGGGGATAAATTCGTCATTAAAGGAAGGGTCCCACAAACTTAACATTGAGCATTATTTGTTAGAAAAATAATTATCGAGCCGAAATTACATTATTATATAGAACAAAACACCATACTAGTCACAAAAATGAATAAAAACTGCCATCACTCAACATGCAATTTTTAAAATTCGCGGCGATCGAAAGTCCCGGTGTTGATGACGTCATGGGTATCGGTGCTCAAATTTGCCCATGTGCATTGTATAACTATGACATCATTGACACCGGGACTTTCAATCGCCGCGAATTTTAAAAAGTGCATGTTGAGAGATTGCGGTTTTTATTTGTTTTTGTCATAAGTGTGGTGTTTTGTTCTATATAATTACAAAAGTTGGACTCGATAGTTATTTTTCTAACATATAATGCACACTTTTATGCTTGCGGGACACCTCCTATAAGCAAAGTGCCCCCCCCCTCAGGTACTTACATGGGCCTGTTTAGTTTCTAACATGGAGGTCTTCCAAGCGTGTACATCGTCGCTGGAATCGGCACAAAACACAATATTGTTTTCTGGTGTCTTCACTAGAAACACACTCTCCAAATTGAAGCCAGCTGGAGGTTGCACCTGTTCAACTTGCTTACCAACCTGAGTGGGGAAGGGAGAATAGAATGTGAATCAATAATGTAATGCAAAAATTGTGCTTATTAGCCAGGGGGAATTTTCAGATGTTGCGCTTTAATAATTATTTTGATTTTTTTTTTGTCTTTTTGATTTTTTTGATTTTTTTTGAGATTCTTTTTTTTTATTTAAAAAAAAAGATTTTTTTTAAAATTGTTGAAATGTTTTTCTTTTTCTTTTTTAAATAGATAAGCCAGGGGGAGGTTGCACCTGTTCAACTTGTTTACCAACCTGAGTGGAGTAGGGAGAATAGAATGTGAATCAATAATTCAATGCAAAAATTGTGCTTATTAGCCAGGGGGATTTTTCAGATGTTGCGGTTAATTATTTTGAATTTTTGAATTTTTGCTTTTTTTTGGTGAATTTTTTTGAGATTTTTTTATTTTATTTAAAAAAAGAAGATAATTTTTGAATTCCTGTGATTTGTTGTTGTTGAAATGTTTTTCTTTTTCTTTTTTGAAATGATTTTTTTTGTCAAGTCAGATTCGGCACAAAACACAATATTGTTTTCTGGTGTCTTCACTAGAAACACACTCTCTAAATTGAAGCCAGCTGGAGGTTGCACCTGTTCAACTTGTTTACCAACCTGAGTGGGGAAAGGGAGAATAGAATGTGAATCAACAAACATTAGAGAATAAGGCTACGAAATTTTGTGTTGTCACCAAAATATGCAAAAATCAGGATTTTTTAAAATAATGTGTGAAGAAGAAAAAAATTGACAGATTTTGGTCCAATTTTTTTTGTGTGAACAAAAATGTTGACAGAATTTCGGCCCAAAAACGGCTGATTTAAGGTAGCTATATCGGCTATGGCGTCATGCTCAGATTTGCTTCAAAATTATACAGGATGTGTAGATTGACAAAATAAACTCACATGCCAATTTTTCCATCAAGCCGTTTTCAAACGGCGCAATTTTTTGTCTTCAAAAAACCCCATAGACTTTCTGTGTGTTAGGTTTTTGGCACGTTGCCAAATTCCCCCAAATTGCTTCTTTTCTCAAAACACAATCTATTTAGAAATGATTTTTTAAACCCTTTCTATCCTTAGGATGAACTTGTTTCTTATATTATCTTTTTGCCAAAATACCAATGCACAATATTTAATATCATTATTTCCATATTTACAATCATAACATGGATTGAATGGAGTGGGAATGTTAGTACTTAACAAAAAAATTGTATTTTTTCTAGAAACACTAAATAGTCAAACTTTGTGAATATTTTTAAAGAGAAGTAAAGCTCCTATTTCAACAAACAAGGGGTCATATGAAAGGTAATTCAATTTAGAAGATTCTCTCGCCAGCTTTTTCCATTACAGTGGTTCTAGTATTTGTTGTGTCAATTTGAACTTTTGCCTTTAAAAAATCCCTAAAAAATTAATTTTCTCAAAAAGTAAACACTTTATTCACAAAAACTGGCGAGAGAATTTAGGTAATATGCTTATTAACCATCCCCCAAAGTGACAGACCCATAGCAGTTTCCTTCTTGGCTGAAAATATTCAAATGTCCAAAAATTTAGGGAATTTTCAAAAAATAAAGAAAAACATAAGAAATATCCAAATTACTGCGAAAGTTCTCAAATAGGTAGAGCAAAGACTTGTTTGTGGTCTCAAAATAAAAAGTATAGATATAATTCATTTGGCACAATAGTTGTTTTTCTGCAGTGGTATAATAGCCGATATAGCTACCTTAACATGATTTGAGGGGAAAAAAATCTTCTCCTCGTCTAAAGGTATTGTTTTTAGACCGTAACCGTGTTATATTGTCTGACATAAATGCGGGCAGTAGATTATTATTAAGTGGAACTGCGGCGTCATGGTTTCACGCACAAAATAATACTACCGCCAAATTTATGTCAGACAATATAATATGGTTACGGTCTAAAAACAACATCTTTATTCTCATTGTTAATAGTCATACTTTAGACATTTATTTAATCAAAATTGTAACTTTTATTACCCACATTTGTCAACTTTTACTCCGGTTAGTGTTAGTATCGAATAACCCAAACACATTCCATCCAATCCCGCGCGCGGTGAGTACACCATGCGTCGGCGTAATGCGCCGCATAAGCATGCAGGAAATCGCATTAGACGCACTCGAGCGACGTAAAATCGCCTTGGCCTGCGACCGAAACTAGGTTATCGGCATTACCAAGTGTGACCAAAGATTATCCACACCCCCCCCACCCCCCATAAACCTGTATTTCCTCGGAGACCAAATTATCATATAAAAGTGTTTTGTGAATTTAGACCCCTTGTGTAACATGCCCAAATCTCAGAAAACACATTGAATAAAAAAATAAAAACATGCCAAAATGTGGTAGACAGAAAATCTCACAAAACTATAAGTATCAATAATTACATTTATTCCATAGCAATTTTTCAGTTGCAGCATCCCCTCTGTCTCCTTCTGTTTTTCTGACGTGTAGTAAATGAATCGACCGTCATTGTGCAGGACACAAAAGCTACGCTTCCAGCGACGCAAGAAATCACCTGGGAAAGATGACACAACAATATTGTATTAATGAAGAAGAAAATAACGGTAATATTTTCAGACCGTTACTGTGATACAAGTACAAGTAGTATATAATATCAAGTAGAACAATGATGGCGGATAATTTTTTTACCTTGAAAAATATAGTGCCGAGTACAGTAGGTGTTTAATATGATATGGTGGTATTGGTAAGCCTACATATAACATAACATAACATAACATAACAACAATTAATATTTATATGGCGCTATTCCATATCATAGCGTAGTCTTAAGACTACAACAAAAAATTTACTTATTTTAATGCATTTCTCATGGTGATTCCAAATATGGTAATGAAATTCAATAATTTTGAGTTTTGAAACATTTTGTGAATTTTTGGAATGTCGTCTTCAGATGCTTGCCGCGCGGAAAGTGTTAACAAATACCGTACTGGTCCGAGTATAGTCCCACTTGTTTTAACTTGAAAAAATATCGGAATTAGGGGGTGGGATTATGATCGGACATAATGTGTGTCCGGCGAAAAAAAACCCAAAGTTTGAGATTTTCTTGATGATGAAAAGTATTTTGGAGACTTACTTTACATGAATTTATAACTGAAATATAAAAAAATTAAAGTTGAATGGTTTTTTTCTGGAAATTGAAACGCAATTTCGATCTTTTTAATGGCACATGGAAGCCGCCATCTTGGAAATTTTCCGGTTTTAAAACAGGAGCCTAGGGGTGCTTTACCATGTTTACCAAAAATCAAAATGGAAGGCAACACTTTCCCACGCTATTTGCCGATAGAATCGAAGCAATCAGATTTTATAACAGTTCTAGAATGAATGCAGAGGTGTATCTGACTATCCCACAAGTTATGTTAATAGTTGCATCAACTAAATCAGCATTGAAATATGATACTGGTACTTTAAATAGATTAAAATATATGTTGAAAAAGTCATAAATTCGCCATAGTTATAGTCTTTTTTATTAGGGTGTTGAATTCGGCATCCTGGAACTTGTAAGTTCGAAATTTAACATGGGATTTCAAACGGATTTCCCTTGAATTCCTGTATTTTCTTAAAAGTTAGGGGGTGGGATTATAATCGGGCATGGGACTATACTCGGACCAGTACGGTACTGTCTAGAAATATATTACCAATGTGTTATCATTAGGTCAGTGAATCTTAATTAGTGAGTCAAGTCATAGTCATACCATAGACAGATAGAATAGGCAACAAAAAAACGCTTAACTTTTTTTTATTTTTACAATTTTTTCAAAGTCACGTATATGGCCTTAATTGACCCTCACGTGACCCCACACAATGTATAGTATTAATTATGTAAGTTATTTTGGGTCAAGTATGGGTCATCCAAAAGATCTGACATGGTTCAGAATTTGGAGTACTGGCTAGGACTGGGCAACCACTAGCAAAACAAACAAAAATCCAACCTAACGACCCTACCTTTTGAGGACCCTCTGGACAAACAAACAACTTTTTTTATAGCCTTAGTATGACTCAAGTAATGCCAGGTTAGTTAAAGCGATTGTTTAGACAGAAACAGTCATACAATGTTATGTAACTGCAGTATTGGATACTATACTGTTGTTGACATCGTCACTGTCGACAATGATGATTTCCCGACATTTCAATACGGATAATGCATTGTCGATATATACAAATTAAAAGACAGATGAGCGATATGCATGCATATTACATGCGATAAAACACCAAAGTAGTTTCGACGTCACATTTTATTTTGGCGACATGTCACCAAGGAAAAATGTCATCGACAACCGCCCTATATTTGACACACCCACCCCACCCCAAAAAAGACTTTCAACTTATGACATTTTTTCTGAGAGCCAATAGGCAAAAGCCAAGCATCAAATCATACCCCATGTTTAGGGAGTTTGTGCAAAAGAACGACCCATATGCGTATAACTTATACACCCATAAGTCACCCACCCCCCCCCCCCCCCATCCGGAGCATCAAATCACTTACTTTGTCTTTGTAGCCATCCTGACTTTACAACACCAGTTCCAAATGCTTGAGCACTTGTAGTCATACTGATTCGGGATATTACAAATTAACACAATCTACGTTTTTTCTCTGAAAAGAAAATATCAAAAACAGAATAGAAACATCGTCAAAATCTTTGTTGACAAGACGGAGGTCGGTTTATTCAAGAAAAAGGAATAGAAACACCATCGTAATGTTCATGGCAAGATAACGTACTGGCGGCTGGTTTATCTACAGAGGTTTAAAAAAACCACCCGATTTACACACAATAGATACCAAAATTGTGGGTTCAATGGGCAAACAAACCTCTTAGGTAGGGTCGGTCGGGCGCATTTTTTCTTCACAAAAATGTCAGGAATTTTCATTTCCAACATTTCCCAAAAAAGATTTCAAACATTAAAAATAAAAAATAAAAAAATTACACAAAAATCTGTTGGTCTGTCAGGCCTGTAGAACAGGGTTTTTTCCGGTGCCATTCATATTGAAAAATTCTCCTGTGAAACACCCAATAATTACACCTTACAAGCTCTGTGATGTTGGAGTATACTTGATGTCACATCCCAACATGCACACAGCACACTCATACATAGGTGTGACCTTCAACAATCTCAAGTGGCGCCCTCATTAGCCTTTGGTGAAAATGTTATAATATTTTGGGTGTTTCACAGGAGAATTTTTTAATATAAATTTTCACAAATTTTCATTTTCACACCTCAGATAATGCGCTGTTTTTCTGCTTCCGTTGTTCGGTTTTAAAAATAAGGTAGGTAGGAATGCACTCTAGGAAAACGTATTACTGATAATCTTATTTGCAAACGTCTAAATAACCTTTGCGGTGTTCAAGAAATATTTCCATGTGAATTACTCGCTGCTGTGACACAGTTGTATCGGCTTGAAAACCAGGGGCTATGTCAAGCAATTGGTACGTGAAGTTAGGTATACTCAGAATGTATTTTGATTTATGATCAGAAATACAAATCTGTAAGAAAATCTGCGCTTTCAAAAAAAAATCAAGGATAGAGGGCTTCCTCTGGAAAAGATTGCATAATAAATTATAATAAATATGCCTTTAATTCGGCCCATAACTTTAAGACAACTTAAAAAGACCCGTCCCATGTCTTAAGGCAAGCGTGTGCAACCTGCGGCCTGCGGGCCACATGCGGCCCGCCGACCTCTAATCTGCGGCCCGCGAAGCAATCCTAAATTCCCATTGATGCGGCCCGTTTTAACCGGAACTCCCTAGTTTTACACAAATGCCGGATTGATTTAGTGGTGTGCTCCCTTATAATTAGTAGGGACTGTAGGGTGATGCGCTGCATTAAGTAAATATAACTCAAGGCGTGATTGGTGATAAAATCCCTGGTTAAAATGACGTTTGCAGCAGCAACAGCGAGTAAAACGAGGAAATTACACAAAGAGAAGCGGGTATTTTATGAGCAATGGACTTCCCCTCTCCCTATTACTCCTCCTCCGGACGTGTTTTGGAATGTTTGACAATCACTGCGGCCCGCGAATAGATCTCAAAATCACAATGCGGCCCGTGTGGTAGAAAAGGTTGCACATGCTTGTCTTAAGGGCTCAGCAGACTCCACAACACTTGAACTCTTTGCGCTCTCACACATGTGTAGTAGCCCCACAACAAAATAACGCAGCCTGATTGGTCAACGGTGCAGTGGTCAACGCTTGCGCTCAGCATTGGAGCGTTGTCATGGTTCAACTTCAACTGAACAAAAATCACCATCAAACAGTTCCTCATCTCTCATGTGAACTTTGGAGTCACCTTAAGGACTTGGGTATAAACAACCGCTGTCATATTCCTCATAAGAAAAGAGGTGGGCGCCGGAAGAAAGCTTTCATCCCCCATGAGCATGTTAATTCTACCGAAGTCCCGCATTTTTCACCTGAACCGAGACTAATTGATAACTCTCATATAAATCGCGATAACATCTCTGCTAATTTCACCAATCTCTGTGTTCTCAACACACAATCTGTTTGTAACAAGAACGCTGTAGTTTGTGACTACATACTGGAACATGACTTTGATATTATTGCTCTTACGGAAACTTGGTTGTCAAACTCTGACAAACATAAGCAAACCGTTGGAGAGCTGACACTTCCTGGATATAACTTTTTCCATGTCCCTCGTCCAATTCGATCAGGAGGAGGTGATGGTATTATTCACAAAGAGTCCATAACCAGAGTTGCCAGCAGTCTATTCCAAGCAACATCATTTGAAAGTCTCTGCTGTGACCTTACTTTTAAAGGTGATATATTACCACTTAAAATTGTCATTTTATATAGACCCGGGTACAGCAAGAAGCACCGCGTAACACCGAGGGTATTCTTCGAGGAATTTTCTGCATATGTTTCATCATTATCAACATCGGTTTGTAAACTCTTGATAGTCGGAGACTTCAATTTTCATTGGGATATACATGTACCATCAGACCCTGATGTCATCCGCCTCGCTGATATTCATTCATCATCAAATTTAACCCAGTTTGTACGCGATCCTACCCATATTGATGGACATACTTTAGACCTTGTTATTTCGCGTTCAGATGATGATATCGTTGATTCTGTGACTGTTCCATTTTTGTTTACTGATCACGCCGTTATTCATTGCCAGCTTGCTTTACAAAAACCTAAATTTGTAAGGAAAGTTATTTCTTATCGCAAATGGAAATCCATCAACAAGGATAATTTCGCGAAGGATTTACAACTTAGTGAATTGATAAGCAGCTCATCAGATCTTGACACCTTTGTTGATGAATATGACACTATTCTTCGCAAAATTCTTGACAAGCACGCACCTTTAAAACATAGATCCATTACTATTCGCCCCTCTAATCCATGGTATACTCCTGAAATTGATACGGCCAAAAAACTTCGCAAAAAACTTGAGCGAAGATGGAGAAAAACCAATCTGGAGATAGACAGACAGCTATTCAAATCACAACGCATGGTTGTTGTTAATATGATTAATGATGCCAAATCCAAATACTCCGAAGACAAAATACTGCAATGTAAAAGCCAAAAAGAAATTTTCAAAGTTGTCGAGAGTCTCTTACACCAGAAAGGCAATGTCAAGCTACCCTCGCACGCTTGTCAAAAGGAACTTGCACATCGATTCAATGATTATTTTGTCTCCAAAATTTCTAAAATACGTCGTGATCTTGATACCATTGCTCAAACTGCTCCTGTTCTGCCTACTGAGAATAATGTTGCTACATTCATGATGTCTTTCACGCCTGCCACTGACGATGAAATATATAAGCTTGTGTCGTCATCACCCTCTAAATCGTGTACATTGGACCCAATTCCTACATGGATGTTGAAAGATCACATTAACATCATGGTGCCCGTCATTACTAAGATTGTAAATCTCTCTCTTGAAAATGCAACATTTCCTGACCATTTTAAAAATGCACTTGTTTCTCCACTCATAAAGAAGCCTTCTTTGGACGCAGACATTTTGAAAAACTTTGTATCAAAAATTGTTGAAAAGGTTGTAGCGCATCGTCTTGCTGCTCATTTATGTCTAAACAACTTATATGAACAACATCAATCAGCATACAGAAAATATCATGGTACAGAGACTGCTCTTCTTAAAGTACACAATGACATTTTACGTGAATTGGATGGTAAGCGTGGCATTTTCCTCATTCTTCTCGACCTCTCCGCCGCCTTCGACACCATTGACCATGATATTCTGTTCAGGCGCCTTGAGTCAATTGGTGTCAAGGATTCAGCTCTGAAATGGTTTCAGTCCTACCTCAAAAACAGAACTCAAGCAGTAAACATAAATGGAACTATTTCTACACATGTTCCGCTAAGATATGGCGTTCCTCAAGGATCTGTGCTTGGACCTATACTATTCACCATCTATTCCTCTCCCATTGCTAGCATTGCTCGCAAACACGGATTAAATGTTCATTCTTACGCGGACGATACACAACTATATGTGCCTTTTAATTTAAATGATCGCAATGATGAAATGTCGGCCCGTCAACGCGCAGAAGCTTGTATTTTAGAAATCAAGTCGTGGATGTCTGTAAACAAGCTGAAATTGAATGATGATAAGACAGAGTTTTTAATTATGACCTCCAGATTCAATCAACGTAAAATATGTGATCATCATATCAATATTGACACTTCTTCTGTTCTTGCTTCAAAATCTGCTCGGAACTTAGGAATTGTGTTTGATAATAATCTATGTATGGATGTTCAAGTTCGACGGATATGCCAATCAGTGTATTATCATATACGGAATGTCAATAGCATAAGGAAAATGTTAACATTTGAAACCGCAGCTACTATCGTCCATGCTCTTATAACTTCTCGTATTGACAATGGCAATTCTCTTCTTTTTGGCATCACTGATCACTTACTTTACAAACTACAACTCGCTCAAAATGCAGCTGCTCGCATTCTCACTAAGACCAGGAAATTTGATCATATCACTCCAATTTTGAAAGATCTCCACTGGCTTCCTGATCGCGAAAGGATTCATTTCAAACTTCTTCTTTTAACTTGGAAAGCTTTGCATGGCACTTCACCAACTTATATTGCTAATCTTCTTGTTCCATATCATCCAAAACGTACTCTCCGGTCATCTGATAAATTTTTACTTGTTGTTCCACGGACTACTTCTTCATTTGGAGATCGCGCATTTTCGGCTGCTGCACCAACTCTCTGGAACTCACTACCTTATAATTTAAGATGCTGTGATTCACTTGACTCTTTTAAGAACTTGTTAAAAACAAGATTATTTGACTCAGTTTATAATTGATTTCTTTGTATACATGTACATGTATATGCAAATCATCCTTGTTATGTATTTTTCATGTTTATTTGTATTTTTGTTTTATATGTTGCGCCTCGGAATAGTTTTACCTAGATTAGGGATGTTCATATCATTGACTATAGAGGGCGACATTTTTTTTGGGAAAAAATTGTAGAACTATGTAGAAAACTCCATGTTTACCTCTTTTAAATACAGCGATGTAGTGCGCTGTGGCTAGGGTGTATTCACTGATGTCTAAATAACCCCACACAAGCAACTAGACATCATGAAAGTAAACCCTTAATTACCTAAAATGGTTTTAAAATGTGCATGACTTGCCCAGTTTTCAGCATATGAGGCAAATTTCATTTGGTTATAACTTTTTTATTGTTCTGCCTGCAGACAAGGTTGAACCATCATTTTTTATTGTAAAGTACTTTGATTCCATGTAATCCATTTTCAAAGAGATAATTTTATTTTCAAAATTTTATGAACATGCCTACATTGACGGCGCATTATAAATGCCATTATTATTATTATTATGGTTGTCGAGTCTGCTGAGCCCTTTTTATCCTACCAAAGACTTCTGACCAAGACTACGACCTATTCTAACACATTCTTCCCTTGGACGACCATTCATTGGAACAGTCTCCCTCATACAAATTATCCTGGACACCGTTAACCACAACCCCTTCAAAACAAAGATCCAGAACCACTTCAAATTCAACGAGCACTAAATTAAATCTCAACACCAACAACTGGAAAAGCGACCACCCAGCCACACCAAACATGATGTCATGTCAACTCAAAACTCTAACGCGATGCGGATACCCGTTTTGCTGGAGTATAGGATATACATTTACAGATCCAACTTTCAAGTTTTATCCAGATCCAGATTTGATACGTTGCCAAATTTTGCACCCCTTTTCGATTTTATTTTTATTATTGATTGATTTCGACTTTATTATATATGATTTCAAACCAGAAATTACTGGCAAAATATAGAGTTCAGATGAAAATACACTAATTTATAAGTTAGAATTCATTTCTTGCGGTATAACTTTTGATTTTCTTACCAACAAAACCGGCGTCCGTATAAATTTAAAGACCGAAAGGGAAATAACGCATCAGTTTCACAAGTTTATTTACCTTTTTCTGCGCTGATTGGTTTGCGCATGTTGGATGACGTCATCATGTATATATTGTTATAAAAATATATACTTTTGACTCTAAATTCTACATATTTCCATGATAATAATTGTATTTATCAATAATTCGGATTATATTTAATATTATGATAGTTTCTTTTCATTAAATTATTTTTTATCAGAAAATATAATATATTTGATATCATTGAACGAGGGTGCATACAAAATTCGGGGACACTGCTGATTTTGACAGAACCGCAGCCTAAAATATCCATTGTAACACTGGTTTTGTCTAATAGGTAAGAAAAACATTGGGTGCATCATAGTGCTAACTAATCAGGTATACTACTGACCTATTTTGAGTGTTTTTGGCTCTCAACTTTTCCTTTGAAAGCATTTAGAATCGAGACCGAGATTTCGCCATCGTCGATGACGAAAATCACCGTCATGAACTGAATGTCAACAATAAGCTTTTTGAGATGGACTGCGCCCATATCGATATCAATCTGAAGATGTAGAAGTACAAAGATTTAAACAAGATCGCGGATTGAGTATAGTGCCAAATAAATTCCGAAGTGGATTGGCATCAGATTGAGTCTGTGGTTTAAAAGATGAAAAGGAATTCGTGAATTGAAAATTCCCAAATTTTCGATTTTCAATTCAGACATTAAATAAATAATTCAATTTTTTTTTAATCAATTTTTTTAATTCACTGAATGAATTCAAAATAGAATGTTGTATTGATACGGAATATTGAATTCAGGCCTTAATAGAAAGTCTTTCATGACAGATATCCGTAACAAGAAAGGTTTAAACAAGTATGTCGTTGGATTGGATGACTTTTTATTTTTATATTTATTTCTTATAAAAAATATTAATTATTCACATTTTGTCATTGGTCCAATGGTCCACCTTTCGTCAGAGAATGGCACTGACTTCATCAGTTCGACCAAGGAGTTAATAAATCCTAGGTTCGACCAATAAATAATTCAATGGCATACTTGAGCTCTTATATTAAACTCGCCCAATTGCTTGTGTTGTGTGTTGGATTTCGACAGGAGCATGCGCAGATGCGATGTTTGTGTACAATGTACATCCCCGCTACACGCCCCGGCTATAGGTAAATTAATATTTGAATGAACACAACTAAGCAGCGTATTGCTAAGCTAAGGGGTTTCCCGTGTTCACGGTATTCATGCCGCAATTCACGGTATTCATGCTAAAATCATCAAAATCGCGGAATTTGTAAACAGTACCGTAAAATCGCGGAATTGTTATTTCAGCCGCGATAATTGTCCGACAAGCCGATTTTACAGTTTTATTTAATAGCAAAAATCAATTTTCTGAATTCAAATATTTCCTTTCAAGACGATATCAACGCACAATGTACTGTGCATTCAACTCTAGGCCTACTTGACACGACTGATTGAAGTTCAATTGTATAATATCGAATTTATTTGAATGAGATAAACAAAATACCGTCTTCTTCTAAAGAAATATAGGTAGGCCTACTTCAAACTAAATTCAAAAGAACGAAGAGATTGTTTACAAACGCCACCCCCTTCAGAAAGGTTGTTAGTTGATAAAAAGTTAATCCAGGGCGTTCAATGGGTGATTATTCATTCATATCGATTGCATACAATTACTGTTGTAAAGAAAATACGGTACCGAAAATACTACACCCCGGGAAATACACGCACGTGCTAGTATTAAATCATGAACGGCGCCATTGTAGACAACAGCAACATTGACATGTGATGATGAATAAATTACAATAGTAATGTTGTAAATAGATCGGAGTTCTCCGATTGGTTGAGATAAGGTTTGCCGACAACAGCAAATAAAATTCATTGATGAAAATAAATCACGTGATGATGAATAAATTACAATAATAATGTTGTAAATAGATCGGGGTACTCCGATTGGTTGAGATGAGGTTTGTGTACGTGCGACTATAAATGTTTTCAGGTCACGTCATGACCTCTCGCAAGGAAAAACAAAATAATAATTTACATACAGTAACTTAAAAAACGTAGTATGAAAAGTATTAAAAACATGTTTATTGGGCTATTATTTGTACAAATGGTTGCGCAAAACAGCTTTATTATTAATATTAACATCGTACCAAACATTTTGTTTGCATTTAGTACGAAAAATAGAGATTTTATTACTACTTTCATGCGAAATTTCTAACAACACGTGTGTCATCAACGCAGCTACGGGCTGTCTAAGAAAGGCCGCCTAGGCCGCCGGGAATTGGTAATTGTTTCGAATGCCTAAAAATACGACCGCCGCTCCGTAAATCAAGGAATTTCAGCGCGGTTTTTTCTTGAAATCTCAATAAACACGGTAAATCGCGGTTTTCACAAAAATTGCCCACGGTTTTCACCTAAAAAATTCACGGGAAATCCCTAAGCTTACGTATTGCGTACATTGCGTGAAGCGCGCACAACCATTCGCGTGATAATTTCGGGCGCGATCATCTTTGTACTGCGTTCGTGTTGTTCGTTCAATTATTAATTTACCTATACTAGTGGGGGCACAGTTTGTACGTCCCCGTACACTCCCCTGCATAGCCGGGCACCGTTTTTTCCTCAAATGGTGCCTAAATAATGCTGTTTCTGGTACCTAAATACAAGTGGAAGTGCTGTCTGTTTAATTTCAACTGTCTATTTTTCAATTAAAAATTACGTCTAGGCCTAGGCCTACTCCAATTCAGGGGAAAAAATTACAAAAGCTTACAGACAACAAATAACCACATCATTTTACTCTAGGCCTACCTAGAATTTCAATCAAAAACCGTAAAAATTTGGCGTTCCGAAAATATCGCAAGAATATTTTTGAAAATTCTGTTACTTTTGACTGGCTTGACCAATTTTGATCGGGTAAAAAGTATGTCAATATATCGACTCGCCCCAATACAGAAAAACTGACACGAGGGCAATCAATGGCTAGCAAAATCTTCTGCGCAGCCGTACAAAGTACGAAGTCAATTTAGCCTACCAGTGAATCGATTTGGAATTTTCCGCCAACATCGGGAAAACCCCAATGATGCAAGTGACAGGCCTAGAAATTCGTCTCCAAGTGCGGGAATCAAATTTTCTAAATTTGATAATCATTTTTGATTCCCGCAGATTAGGTCTCGCGCGAATCATTGATTCACGCAAACCGCATATTAATTGATTATCGCAACAACTTTGTGTGAATCAATTTTTTCTTCCCATATTGATGAGTCACTGAAAAATGTAATGAGACTGAGTATGACCTGTTTTGTTTCCCCTTTGTAAGTATAAAGACAGTCAAGTATCAAGCCATTTAGCCTGCCACTTGCCAAGATACAGTTAGCTAGCCTCTTCTACCCCCAAAAAATAAAATAAAAATGTATTCATTTTTTTTAATTATTAATGTCTATTTTCCATTTCCTGGTTCACAATGAAAGACAAGCTGTATTTAATGTTCGTTCCTGCATCTCCAATTAAGACGTTTATTAAATTAAGATTTTGTTGATTTTGAAATTAAATTGTATTTTTACATAGAAAACCGTGTTGAAAAAAATCATACTTTTGATCAGAATGAATTAAATAATTTAGTAAAAGATCTTGGGTTAGGAGTTACTATCCCTAATAGTGTGGGTCAAGGGGTATTATTTTGGTTATTAAGGGTTTTTGCAGGAATCAAACGTGATCAGATTTGATTCGCGCTGCTTTGTTCGCGCTGCTTTGTTCGCGCGAATCGATTCGCGGATTCGCGCCGAATTTCTACCCCTGAAGTGACGTTTGCCTTTTAATGAGCGGGTCCTTCGTGAATTAGCTCATTAGCATAATTTTTTGTCTGTGAAATGTATCACACAGTTTGATAAGTGTTGAGAGAGAGCATGTGTGGTCTAGTGGATATGACGCAGGACTCACAATTATCAAGTCAAAGGTTGTGAGTTCGAGCCCCGCTACGGCCAACATGTCTTGGGCAAGGTACTCATGGTTCGGAAGTCACATAGAAATGGTGGTCCCGTGCATCAGAATGGCAAAATCCGAGCACGTTGAAAGGTCACAGACTCCTTCGTTAAGAGTAGGGGTCATCCCGGTCTGTGGCTGTACGCACATCAGTCCTAGGTCACAGGGCAGGGGTTGCACAGTTAACACGTCCTGTGTATTCAAGCCCTTTTTGCGTCTGATTCCAAAAAAGGAGATGTTGCAAATTATTTATTCAGATTCAGAAACTTGTTTAAACCCTAACCATCCTCAATGCCGCAAATGTGCACGGCAAAGTCTGTCTGTGCCAGCTGGCGTGGCACTTTTTCGATGAAATAATGGCCCCAGGCTACATAGTCGGGCCAATACAATGGCCCAAGTATGGTTGGCCCCCGTGGCGCACTGGTAGAGCATTCGTCTGGCAACCAAGGGATTGTGGGTTCGAGCCCCGGTGGCGGCGCCACTCTTTTGTCCACGTTTTTGTCGTTGAAGAAAACCCTCTTCAAAATGTGACTTAGGAGGTTAGGGTTAATTAAGCTTTCTATTTGATTGAAATCACTCATTGTTCAAAATATCGCTTTTATCGATTGTCTGAGACAACCAAAACTGCCATCGGACACATCATGATAACCTTGAACCCCATGATGACAACCCAATTGACCAAATCAGATTTCTTATAAACTGCTGGTTGAGTTAGTTGAGGCCTTGCTTCATTAAAACAGCAAGCGGCGCAGCGGTTAGGAGCACTCGTACTATGCTTGATGTGATAATTCCTTTAACAGCTGTAAACAGCAAAACTGGAATGTTGGTGCAGATGTGACGTCAAAACAGCCAGCCGTCAAAATAAAGTAAAAGTGGTGGTGGGGGCAAAAAATAACAGTTTTAATTGCAGACAGTGACAAATACTGGACGAGACTGACGACAAACTTGTAGAAAATACTGACGAATACACGAAACTTGCTGAATATACTGACGAATACACGAAACTTGCAGAATAAACTGACGAATACACTAAACTGTTTACCGTAGTTCTGTTAGTTGAGCGTGAATTCTATAAGATCTGCACGTCCCCATGCCTCCTTCAGACTGAAGTACGTGTAGTGCACCGTGGTTCGAAAAGGGCTAAAAGGTCACAGACTCCTTCGTAAAGAGTAGGGGATCATCCTGGTCTGTGTCTGTACACCCCTATTCCTAGGTTACAGGTCATAACTCCCTTGCAGAGTATTTAAATGGAGGAAACCAAGAAGGAAACCAAGAATCAGGCGATTTAAAACAATTTGCGATAGTTGAAGACCAGTGCTAATTCACTACTAATTTGAAGCATGAAAAACTTACACAGTAATTCATTTTCTACAAACAGTTTTTGTGTGTCAGTTCCTTGAGTTCTTTCTTACCTTGATAAAACCCAAAGTCTTGCTTAATCAAACCCCTGACTACCACTGGTAAAAATCGACAAAGTTGGATATCCCGCTGCTTTAGCGACGGAGGGGTGTCTGAGGGTGGCTACCCCCCTCAGAAGCTTGAGCTTCTTGGAAAATTAAGGTCCAATTGATGCTATTTTGTGCATCATTTTATTTAATATCGGCTGTATTGCTCTATACGCTCAACAAAAATCGAAAATTAAAATTTTAAAAAAAATTGGGGGGGGGGGGGGGGGGGGAATTTCCCGCGAGATGGTAACATTTCCCGGTAAGGAGCTTGCCGTTTTGCCCTCTTTTTCCAGCCCTGCCAAGAATAAGAAACAAGCAGCCTGGGTTTCAAGGGTAGCGATGATTTTTTTACAAAAGAAAAAACTTCACACAGTGAACAGATGTGTTTGTAGATATTTATAGGCTTCTAAATTATAGAATAAACAATGCCGCTCATATAAATTTTCGTATTAAAATTAATCATAAAAACAACCACGTTATCAGAGAGCGCGGTTTGGTCAATCAGAGGCTTAATTCACATGTGTTCAACCGCGCCTTTCACGATGAGTGCGAGCACATGGCCATGCGTTTTGAACTCGCCACCCAAAAATGGTGGTGTTGTTACGTATTTTCAAATTGTGATCTGTTTAATTCATCATATCTCAGCAAAACAAAAAGCTATAGTCATGTTTTTGGTCTCATTTAAAAGCTAATTAATATGACTAACAAACCTGTAAATATGAACGATATAGCTTCTCAATTAACGAAGTTGTGGTTGATTGAATTGCGACCCGTCAAGGTGGAGGAGGGGGGGAGGAGGTACACATAAACTCTATGGGAACGGGGCGTTTCGCGTGTGTAAACTTGATTAAATTCACTACTGCTAAAGTACTACAGGGGCTACAAACTTGATTTTGGTCTTAATTTACAGCTAAACAATTCTGCTAATTGTTTTTAATCATTTTGAACTCTTTATGATTGGTTTAGTCTATAAAATACAAACTTTTACGTACGAAACTACCCGTTTTCACATTGAACACTGTAGTAAGTATTGCGGATGTCTTCAAAATCTAAAAGTTGCTGTATTTTTTTAACTACTTATCCTATCATAGTCAAAGTATACATTTTCTGAAGGGAAATTTGATAAGGAATCCAAATATGGACTTACTTTTTCAGTTGGGGTTAGGGCTAAAATGTTTCAGTTCAAAATATGTTGAATTGTAGAAAAAAAATAACATAATTTGGAACACCCTGTATTCTGAGATTAACAAACAACTGTGATTTTTCTTTCTCCAAAGTCAGTAGGCTTCCCCCATCCTCTAACTATATAAACATTGTTTACTTTCAGTTTATTACTGTAAGTTAGTAATAAGCAATGCATTAAGTAACCCACTTTTTATCCGGAATTTATTTTTTCCACCCTGTATAATTTCAAGGTCACCCTGTATAATGAGTTGAAATGTGTATATTTAGATTGCTTGTGTCTTCAGCTTTCCAAAAATGTATACTTTTGCTAGTTTAGGGTTGATAATTGTGGAGATATTCTAAATTGAAACTCAATTGGTGTAAAAATTCATAATATTTGTGATGTAACGCTATAGGGTGGCGAGTTCATAACGCATGGCCACATGTAAAAACATGACGTCGCCATTTATTGGCATTACGTTATTTGTATCGGGTTTCGGAAAATGGAATAAAGCCGAAGTTAAATTTGTGAATGGAAAAATTGTCACACACATGCGGTAAGGATGATTTTCGTAGCATTACATCATTTGTATCAGGTTTCGGAAAATCGGATAAAGCCGAGCAAAATTTGTGAATGGAAAAATTGTCTTTTCCCACGATAACACGCATGCGTAAGGATTTTTTTCGTCAATTAAAAGATGGCGACATCGGCCAGCTACTACAGAATTGGTTCATTTTAGTGTTCATTAAACGTTTTTAAATGACTTTTACGGCCAATTTTCCAAGTCATTTATTGGTGGGGTACATCATTGATTGACAGATATATTTCCCCCAATCCCGCTCTGATCAGGCTCTATCTGATGTTTTTGATTGGTAGTTTCACAGAATTTAGAAACACAAGTTATATATCGATAATTATTGACATGTCGAAGGTAATTTTGTATCGATAACAGCATTCAATTTTAGGCCCCTCAAGTGCCAAAAATCTTGGAAGGTCTGGTCAGTCGATTGATTTTCCTTTTTTTATCTTCTTTTTTTCTATTTTATTTTGCTGACAAATATTACTGACAGACCGTGGTTCATGACAAAACAAAATTGGTAAATGTCAATTTGACTAATATTTCTAGTGTAATAATAGTTTAAAAGCAATCTATTCAAGCAAACTTAAATTCATTTTAAGCAGAAAATAGTGATATTTTGACAAGTTTGGGTATCATTTAAATCTTAAATAAAAAGAAATTGCGACCCTGATTTTTGAGATTTTAGGGTCGGTTGCTGAGGGCAACACAACTATTATTTTTGGCCTTAACTGCAGCAGTATGTGAATTAATCAATCAGAAATCAATGCAATCTTCTGCTTCTTAAAATTAACCACAGAGATGGCTTTGCAAGTACGACTGATGAGTAAATGACATTGCATAGCTTGGTAATATCGTAGTAGTGATAGAATTGTGGTTGTTATCTTTGTGTTGTTTTTTTCTTCTTCCCCAAACAGGTATTTTTAAAATGTATGGTCCGGGACAGCTCCCTCCCAAGCAGTCTATGCCCGTCCCTGCTGCAATGCCCCACCCGGCTTCTCGACCTGCAGGTAACTTGTCTCATCATAGAGTGTGATTAACATTACACATCCATACAACTACTTACTTATATAATTACTTACTACTTACTTATATAATTACTTACTACAATAGGCCACTTTTGGTGCTCAGGGTATACTATTTGATCATTATCCATGGCATACGCATGTAGATAGTAATGAATGTCGTTTAGAACTTAGGGAGTGTTCATTTAAATACTATGGTGGTGGGGGAGGGGGGCTGGACAAAATTGAGCCATGGACATCTTTTTTTTATCCCCCCCCCCCCCCAAAAAAAAAATAAAGAAATAGGGTGTTTTTTTCTTGACCCCCCGCTTTTAAAAACCTTCTTTTTTATCCCCCAAAATAGGTGGTTTCCCCCCTTTTAAAAACCTTCTTTTTTATCCCCCCAAAATAGGTGTTTTTTTCTGATCCCTCTTTTAAGGACCTTATCCCCCCTCATTTTTCCAACCCCACCCCACCAAAGTATTTATGAACACTCCCTTAGTTGTAAATATTTTAATCCGTATCGTCGCTGTTCTGTTATTAAAAACCTTGTATGTTTTTTCTGGCCCTTCAGCATGTATAAAGTAAAACTGTCCAATGGATTGCATAGGAAGTGTTGCTTTATTCATGTTCAGGGAAAAGAGGACTTGAAGTCACAAGGGAGGTTATGATGATGTGTTTTCGGCCCTTGAACATGTTTAGAGCAGATTGCCAAAAGGGAATATATAGGAAGTATTACTTATACATGCTGAAGGGTCGGATGGAGATACAAGTTTCGATACAGCGACGATATACTGAAGGCTTTTACTTTTGAACTCTATCAATCATGTTAGCTCAAGTCGAACTGTCATGTTATGTAGTGCTTTACACACATCCTTTGTCTTTTTCAATACTTATGTATAGGCAAGCAGGGTCAGAAATTTGAGGAGAATCTGAGTATCCATTCTTGCAAAGATTCTCCCTGGTAAAGTTGCAAGAATCCATGTTAATCTGCAGCAATTTCACTGGCTAATATTCTCAAGGGTGAAAAACTAAATTGATGGCCAAAATGTGTGCTGGTTTAGTGTTTTAGGCTGTAAAACAATGGAGTTTCCAACATTTTTCACTCTTGAGAAAAATTTAGAAGGATGCAAATCAAAAGTGAAGGGTTTTTCACCCTTTGTATAGGGTGAGTGAAAACACTGATCTGTCTAACACACTATTTGAATGAAGGAGAATCCATAGATTCTCGCCAAAATCTAAATGGATTCTCGCAACCTTTTAGGAACTTCTGACCCTGTACAAGTCTTCTCAAAAGATTGGCCAATTAGATCAATTTCTTTCTTTCAATGCTATAGTTTTAATCAGTTCAAAAATTGGCGAGAAATATTCCGTTTTTATCTCTCTGCGCGAAAAAGTAATTCAGGCGTACGTGAGAGATTATGGCCACACACCTGCGGTTTGGTTGCACGCACACGTCACACATATGATGCGCAGTGCGATTGTTGCCTTGATGCGTACCCGCATCCTTATTCATTCGTTACTGTTATGAGGCTTCGCCAATTTGGAACTGATCAAACTATATAACACCAAATTTTAAGAGATTTCCCCTATTTTTGCTCATGTGGTTAAAATATTGGTTTTAACTTTATTATCCTTTCTAACTACATTTTTGTACAGGTAAGTCACAACTTGCAAAACTACTAATTAGCACTTTTAAGGTCGTTTGTCTCCATTTAACACAACAACTCAGCAATTTTCTTCTCCTGGGTGAAGGTCTTTTTGACTCTATAAAAAGAACCAATTTCATCTTCGCACATAGCCATTCGAAATAATACCTGTTCACCCTCAACCCTTCATTTTATGTATTTAATGTTTAATTAATTTTGCTTTGTATGATTGTATCATCCTTCACAGGACAAATGAATCCCTCGTACCAACAAACCTCCATTCCAGGGTACCCAGGAACTGTACCACCAACAGGTGAGATCGTACAGGGTCAAGGCAAGTGTCGTAGTACAAGGGTGTCCCAGAAAGATTTATACCGTGAATTGTTATTTGTTGTGTAGGTTCTCTTGATGCCCATGACCTCCTGAAAAAAGAGTTGTTTGCAAGGCTCAAGATAAGCGGGCGCTGGGCGATTTTTACCCCTCAGTCCTCCTGCCATAGCGCCTGGTAATGCTGAAAAATAAACAACCGAGCGCTGATATTTTGTCCAAACCAGCGCCAATTGACGATCGGGAAGCTTGCCCAAGACATCGAATTTCAATTTGCTAATGCTGCCACGCTGGATTTAATAAAAAAAAGTTTGCTCTCGGTAGACTGAAAGTAGCTCCCGGTTCTCAATAACTCTCATAATCTGGGCGCTACTTTTGAAATAAAGTAGCTGCCGGTAAAAAAACTGTCATCTTGAGCCTTGGTTGTTTGTTTGTCAATAGAGGGTTCTCAAAAGGTAGGGTCGGTCAGCGTTCGGATTTTTGTTTTGTTTTTTGCTAGTGGTTGTTCTGGCCCAGTTCTAGCCAGTACGCCGAATTCTGAACCCTGTCAGATCTTTTGGATGACCCATACTTAACCCACAATAACTTACATAATACTAGACATGGTATGGGGTCACATGGGGGTCAATTAAAGCCATATAGGCGACTTATGTTTGGGGAAAAAACTTTACACGGTCGGGGCTTTAATAGTACACGGTGGGTCAGACATGGTGGCCTAATCATTGACCATGTTCGGCCTGAAGCTCAATTAAAATCATCAAATGATATGCATTTTAATTTCCACTACACATTTGATACAGTAGATATCAACAGTACGTGATATATAATTATGAAGCACTATTTGAATGGTGTAAGGGAATTGTTCTGCTTAAGTATTTTATATTCTTTTTTAAGCGGCAGTTTTGAAGTATGGTGTGGGCTGGGTTCCGGTTTTATAATTTTTAAAACAGGTTTTCGACGAATTTCAATAATGTAATGCCATTTCGGAATGGATAAAGATATTTTGATTAAATCAGAAACACGTTCCCCCATTATACTGCAGGCATTAAGTATGGACTGCAATGTTATTTTTATATTTCTATTATTTTTTCAAACACGGTATAAATCATTCTAGAACACTAAGGAAGAGATTGAGTCCCAAGAAAACCGAGTCCCCAAAAGTTGGACATCGTTTCGACAAAAGATGGCGCCCTAACAATCAGTCCAGAGTCCCGCCTGAAATATTAAATTGAGTCCCAGGAGTGCATTTCCTGAAATTCCCAGCCCTAGGCTATAGAACACCTTGTATTTCTCAAAAAAATAGACTCTCAGAACTTACGATCTACTACTGTTTGGTCCTGTCATGACTGACAGCTTGTGACCTTACAGATACTACGCCACAGATAACAATTTTCAGCAAAGGAGTAACAACAACGGAGAGGGTGTCTAGTAATCAATTTTAAATTAATTCATGAGCGTGGGCACATACAACACTCGCAGAGCGCAACTGGCGCATTGTGAATCGTGTGTGTGATGCTTGCATGCCAAATTAGCGCATATGCTTGGATTACTTTTGTACGTGGACAGCTAAATTTCCGCATATTTCTCGCCAATTTGGTCCAAAGACTGAGCACATATCATATATCACACATATATTTTCTCAGTTTTTGAACATCCCCAACCCTAAAAAAAACATAGTGGAAAGTGGCTCAGGATACGGCCTGTTTACCCAAGAAATTCTTATTCCATGTTAAAAAACTGGTCTGGACAAAAGTTATATGAGAATTTCTACCTCTCCTCATTTTCAACCTCGGCTACAAAGGAAAAGGTCCATTAGTGCCAGTTCTTGTGTAGATTAGATTGAGGTGGCATGGTATTTGAAATTACCAATGCAATAGAAAGTTATTTGAAATAGCCACAAGTTTTCTTCAAGGACTTCATTTTGAGAATTCCCCTCCCCACATAGTGTGCTCTTATGCAAACATTTTGAAATTGCACACAATGCTTTCCTAAAATATTTGCTTAGAAAACATAAGATTTATCACAGATCAAAAATAACTGACACCTTTATCTTAAGTATTAAAGTGGTCTTGATATGTATGTCATGAATAAATATATTTTTTCTTTCAATTATACCCTTGCAGCTTATGCTAGCAATGCTTCAAGCCCAAGAGGTACTACACCGCCCTCTAGTGTTTATAGCGCTGGTGTGTATCCACAAGGCACGATACCCTACGGATACGGAGCACGTAAGTATATCTAGGTTCATAACAGTGTTGCCAGCCCTGCAGCTAGGCGGCAGATTTGGGCTACTATGTACAAAAAGTTGGGCTACCAATATATTTTCGATTGGATCAACAACAAAAAATGTGTCTACTTTCTGTCATGGACAACGGCCACGGTTTGGGAGAAATTTTTCTAGTTATTTTTCTAACATATAATGCACACTTTTATGCTTGCGGGACACCTTCTTTAATGATTGTGAAATGTATTGTTTTCTTCTTTTTCAGCAACATACCATGGTACCTCCACTTATCCGTACTCTGCAGTGTACTCAAGTGCCAGTACTCCGTCTCCTTACAACCCTTCCAGTTATAGCCAAGTTACACAGGTAAAATACCTCATTTCCTTATATTGCTTATTGCTAACCAGCCTCAGCGTTTATTCCATAATGCTACAAAATATATATATAGGTTTTCTTTTGTTCAGATCTGGCGAGGTAAACTATGAATGAAGGTGTATGTTACAAAAAGCAGCCATAGGTTGGTTGAGGAATTGATCCCGGGATTCCTGCGTGGGAGCACTAGAGCATGGCTGGCCACTGTGCTACACTAGACTAACCAGTTTGGCAAAGTCTTTGATAAAGATATATTTATGCAGGGATCAAAGAGCAGCTTGAACTCACCCTCCTCAAGGGTCGTCAAAGATTCGACGCCATCTCGACGTCGAATCTTTAGATACAAATATTTTGGGAAAGGTGAATCTTTACCGTCTTTATTTTCCGACATAGTGAATCTTCATCTAGTTTTATTTGAAGCATGGTGAATCTTGAACGCACGTTTCTTTTTACCGAGTGAAACCGTGTCGAACACAAAAAATCGGCAATGTCGAATACGCGTCGTATCTTCACTCCCAGAGGTGAAGATACGACCCGAGATTTGTCAAGAAAACCTCGCCGATTTGCCGAAAATCATTCTTTTTTCGCTCCAACACTTGCATGATCCGTCGAAATAATGTCTACTCATCATGTTTATGATAAAGTTTTAATCATTTGAACTGAATTTCCAGTAACTAAAAGCCGATCAAAACCTGCTATCTTTTACTTTCCCATTGTTATTCAAACACACTGTGGGACCGTAGTGTTGTTGTTGACATGGACGCACGGCAAATTCGACAACTGGCTAAAGATCACGCGGTGAATGTTGCCGATAAAACAAAATTCTAATGTATATTCCGTAAAGATGGACAGTAGATCGCTTGTTTAACATTTTATCAAATACTCTAAGATATTATTAACAGACTTACGGAATGATATACTTATTATTTTAACTATAACAAGCTGTTGTGTTTACGATTAAGTTGGCCGCCATCTTTTTCGCACATGGCATTTAAACAGTGGTTATGTATTTTCCTCCCAACACGCGCGCGCCCAATACACGGGCGGAGCGTGCTTGAGGACATCATTGCTGGATATCAAGCACCCAATTTGGGCGCTATTCAAACTCAGTGAGGGAACTAGCTCTAAATAAGTTGGAAGAAAATTGATTTTAATTATTTAGTAACTAAAGTAATAATACGATTTCATCAGGGATATTTTTATTTTCTAACACATTATTATTTAATTATTATGTTGATTTGTAGGTGTTTTTCAAAAATATTCATCAAGCCTATTATGTTTGAGTTTTTGATAGCATTTTTCTGACGAAAAAAAGGGCGGAGATATCGACACATTTGTCAATACAATAGCTCCACTGTCTGACGTCAATATTTATGTTTGTTTTCTAAAGTTGACTGCTGAAAATTTGTCGATAGCTCCGCCGTCTGATGGCATTTTCCAGAAAAATGCCATCGAAAACTGTCAATATATTTTAATGTTTGTTTTCTAAACTCGAGTTTTCGATGGCATTTTTCTGAAAGATGCCATCAGACGGCGGAGCTATCGACACATTTTCAGCATGTCTGTAAATTTGTCGATAGCTCCGCCGTCTGACGTCAATATTTATGTTTGTTTTCTAAAGTTGACTGCTGAAAAATTGTCGATAGCTCCGCCGTCTGATGGCATTTTCCAGAAAAATGCCATCGAAAACTGTCAATATATTTTAATGTTTGTTTTCTAAACTCGAGTTTTCGATGGCATTTTTCTGAAAAATGCCATCAGACGGCGGAGCTATCGACAAATTTTCAGCATGTCTGTAAATTTGTCGATAGCTCCGCCGTCTGACGTCAATATTTATGTTTGTTTTCTAAAGTTGACTGCTGAAAAATTGTCGATAGCTCCGCCGTCTGATGGCATTTTCCAGAAAAATGCCATCGAAAACTGTCAATATATTTTAATGTTTGTTTTCTAAACTCGAGTTTTCGATGGCATTTTTCTGGAAAATGCCATCAGACGGCGGAGCTATCGACAATTTTTCAGCATGTCTGTAAATTTGTCAATAGCTCCGCCGTCTGACGTCAATATTTATGTTTGTTTTCTAAAGTTGACTGCTGAAAAGTTGTCGATAGCTCCGCCGTCTGATGGCATTTTCCAGAAAAATGCCATCGAAAACTGTCAATATATTTTAATGTTTGTTTTTTAAACTCGAGTTTTCGATGGCATTTTTCTGAAAAATGCCATCAGACGGCGGAGCTATCGACAAATTTTCAGCATGTCTGTAAATTTGTCGATAGCTCCGCCGTCTGACGTCAATATTTATGTTTGTTTTCTAAAGTTGACTGCTGAAAATTTGTCGATAGCTCCGCCGTCTGATGGCATTTTCCAGAAAATTGCCATCGAAACTGTCAATATATTTTAATGTTTGTTTTCTAAACTCGAGTTTTCGATGGCATTTTTCTGAAAAATGATCTGAAAAATGCCATCAGACGGCGGAGCTATCGACAAATTTTCAGCATGTCTGTAAATTTGTCAATAGCTCCGCCGTCTGACGTCAATATTTATGTTTGTTTTCTAAAGTTGACTGCTGACAATTTGTCGATAGCTCCGCTGATGGCATTTTCCAGAAAAATGCCATCGAAAACTGTCAATATATTTTAATGTTTGTTTTCTAAACTTCAGTTTTCGATGGCATTTTTCTGAAAAATGCCATCTTTCTGAAAAATGCCATCAGACGGCGGAGCTATCGACACATTTTCAGCATGTCTGTAAATTTGTAGATAGCTCCGCCGTCTGATGGCATTTTCCATCGAAAACTGACAATATTTTAATGTTTGTTTTGATCATATCAAATTTTGACTCGTAACACCTGTTAAAGTACCAACAAATTCATATGCGCATATTAAATTAGGTGCATATTTGTGAAAAAACCCCAATGATTTGTTATCATTCGAATCAGCCAATAATCAATTTTCGTAAATTAGTGATTATAGTAGTGGCAAACTATAGACAAGTCCCACCAGCCCGCACGAGTCCCACTCATGTTTTCCTAGGTTCCAGGGATACACAGTGCGACTATAATTACAATAATGAATTCTGCACTTATCCGAAGAAGAAGAGTCGGCCCGCACCCTCTGAGCTTTATAATACACGATTGTGCGCCATGTTTTCAGACTGGAAAATAAAGTCTAGTGCCAAACTACGGAAAATAAAATACCGTTCACTTGATGCATGAGGTGAACCGATGGTGAATCTTGACCCCCTTTTTTGTATATGAGGTGAATCTTGACCTAATGAATAAATCAGCATGGTGAATCTTCACATAGCTATTTCTTCGGGGTGGTGAATCTTGACCTAATTTTTGTTTTCAAGAGGTGAATCAATGGTGAATCTTGACCCTACGATTTTTTTGACAAGGTGAACGAGAGGTGAAGACTTGAGGAGGGTGAGTTCAAGCTGCTCTT
Organism: Ophiura sarsii; assembly: GCA_035610835.1. Classification (NCBI taxonomy): domain Eukaryota; kingdom Metazoa; phylum Echinodermata; class Ophiuroidea; order Amphilepidida; family Ophiuridae; genus Ophiura; species Ophiura sarsii. The sequence continues at coordinate 58,568,287 of CM069454.1, forward strand.
TGATCCCTGCATTAGTATGGAGTTATTCAAGCATTACAATTACATTTCTTACGCGTTGCTGATTCCTAACCTTCTTTCAAAATTAAACAATGAAGCGATTAGCATTTTAAACAATGAGATTTGTTCATTAGGACTCCAGCTTCTTGTGGATGCTGTTCAATCTCTAATCGCTTTCAGTATTACGTGCGCTAGGGCTACGAGAATTGAGTGTAAAATGTCGCAAGTTGTATGGTGGTTCCATGTTCAAAATGGTTACAGGCCGAAATTCTATGTGATTCGGGAAGATCAAGGCTGCTGTGTTGCTAACCCATCTTAGACACAGCATCCAAAATAGCACTGCGAGCATGCTACAGTATCTGGCATTGCAGAAGTACCAAGGCGTTCAGACAGTAGGAGTTGATACCACCTCCAAGACCCTTCCAACGATATGCCATGAGGGAAGTGGAACGGTTGGGCGCTCACAAAGCCGGTTTAACCCGCCAATGTCTGGTCTGGTCCGCAGCCCAGAGACCTCGGAGCATAGACTATAAACACAGATGAAGATATATGAAGATAATGAAGAAAAGCTATATTCTGCAACTAGGAGATTATCCCCCAAAAGTCATCTTCCAAGAGAATTACATCGGGAGTGCTCATCTTAAAAAAAAAATTAGGATTTGTAAATCACCTGAACAAAATTTAAGGAGGGATTGAGTAACAGACCCAGTCCACTTGTTATGTTAATCATATTGTTGTGTATCTCTTCTTTATTTCAGGCCGGTACGTCAGTAGCAGCATCAGCAGCAGCACAGTATCAAAGCGCAGCTCTAAGCTCGGCTTACGCTCAGCAAGTACAGCAAGGAATGGTACCAACTATGTCTATGATACAGGGTGTACCAAGGCCAGTCTATGTAACAGATTCAAGGGTGAGAAAATAATGCTTATTCAGTAAATTATTTGTGTAAATTCTATATTATACATGTGTATGTCACATGCATATCACATGAGCGATGCTCAGCAAGTACAGCAAGGAATGGTACCAACTATGTCTATGATACAGGGTGTACCAAGGCCAGTCTATGTAACAGATTCAAGGGTGAGAAAATAATGCTTATTCAGTAAATTAATACTATACTCCCTGTCATAATGCCTTGGACATAATTCCATCAAATCATGCATACGTTCGAGTTGCGTGCGTAGGTGCGCATTGGAATACGTAGGTGCGAGTGTGCGTAAATACGGAAGTGCGTACCAGTTCCTTTAAACAAATAATCACGCATCCTAATTGGTCTATCGTGAAATTGTCACACGCCTTGATTGGCGGCGCGTGACATTGTTCGCGCCTGTCAAGCATTTTGACGCCGCGCCTCGCAAACAACAACAGAATATGCTCGCGTAAAATAACGCAAATTATGCCCAAGGGACTATGACAGGGAGTATATGTCTATGATACAGGGTGTACCAAGGCCAGTCAATGTAACAGATTCAAGGGTGAGAAAATAATGCCTTATTCAGTAAATTATTTGTGTAAATTCTATATTATACATGTGTATGTCACATGCATATCACATGGGCAATGCTCAGCAAGTACAGCAAGGAATGGTACCAACTATATCTATGATACAGGGTGTACCAAGGCCAGTCAATGTAACAGATTCAAGGGTGAGAAGATAATACCTTATTCAGTAAATTATTTGTGTAAATTCTATATTATACATGTGTATGTCACATGCATATCACATGGGCAATGCTCAGCAAGTACAGCAAGGAATGGTACCAACTATATCTATGATACAGGATGTACCAAGGCCAGTCAATGTAACAGATTCAAGGGTGTGAAAAAAATGCCTTATTCGGTAAATTAATTGTGTAAATGTCACTGTTTTAAATTTAACATATGCTCCATGTCGCCTAGAATTGCAAAGTCACATGGCAACCTACAATCAAGGAAAATAATAGTTGGCACACTTGATGCAACTTATTACAACTATCCCTGTACTCGCAATTGAGATCAGACTTGGGATGTAGCACTGTTTAATAGAAAGCAGAAGTCTTCCCTGTCTTATTATCCTTCCCCACACCCCACTAATCAATGTTGGTGGAACTGCCAAGGCTTCTGACAACATGACTCTGATCAACATTGCCTCGGGGAGAGGTTTTATCTCTTCGCGCGAAAAGTAATCAAAGCATATGTACGCAATTATGGCACACGCACATGGTTTGCTTGTTGCCTTCATGCGGGTCCGCATCCTTCTGTATTCATTCGCTGGTGTAAGAAGGCGTTGCCAATTTAGAACTGATAAGTAATGAAAGAAGCATCTAATTATAGACACCAAACTGCTGTTTGAACACCAAGTTGTCTCTTTTTATTAAAGAAAAACCTTTATTTTTTTTCTCTTCATTTAGCAACCCACAGTAATGTCAGCACCTACAACGCCATCCCCCCACGCTGCCGCAGCGGCGGCAGCAGCAGCAGCAGGAGGCGCCCCAGCCGGCTACTACCCGTCGCCAGCGTCCTGGCAGCAACAGCAACAGCAGGCTGCTGTAGCAGCCGCGGCCGCCGGTCAACAGCATCGTACGGCCTACAATCCCCAAAACCCCTACGCCCCACATTGGTAGGTTGTGTTTGATGCACCTTCTCTTGCTGCTGACAGGTATTTGATACTAAATTGTAATACGGGATCAACGGGCAAAACGTCTGTTATGTACTACGGCATCGAAGACGAGGGCGCTCGAAGAGACTACACTCGTGTTCAGCCGGTCGTGGGTGACCTCAAATTATAAAAGCAGATGCTCAATATCTTATATATCGGCTATATCTATCAAATCTCACAGTTTTGATGAGATTTTACTTGTATTCTTATTTATTTTGTTTAGTCTGAAATATATCAGATTCGATAATAATCAGTAATCAATTCATCCGATTTATCAGATACCTCGTGTTGATATAATTTAGAATGATTTGATCACATTGAGTGATTAAAAATTGTAAAGCAAATCTTGATATTTACCGATACTTAGATGTTGAACACCTGTGTAACCTACGATCCCCCAGTGCCTGTAATGGGACGCACCTCATTCATTATCATGTACAGTAAGGAGGGTCTGGTGCCCTCCCGTGACCTGACTTCTGTAGGGTCAAAGGTCAAAAGTAAGAGATTAAAAGAGAAGAAAGAAAAAAAAATGTACCTAGCTTGTATAAATCACTTTAAAATGAAGGGATGCTGTTGGCAGAGCCTACGGTTTTAAATTATGCGAAAAGGTGTTTTTTTAGACTTAACCAACACCAACAACACCTAGTTTAACCATACTTTCTAATACACAAAATATAGGAAACATAAAAATGGTGACTCGAGTTTTAAAAAAAAAAAAGAATAAAGAAAGAAAGAAATGTGTATTGTGTATGCTGCAGGAAATAAACGGTGTTATACTTTCCCCCCTGATTGTACGCGGAATTTGAGTATAGTTCATTCCTGCCTGGGCTATTTTGTATGTAGTTGTATAAATTAGTCCATTTTAATTCTTCAGGAAACAAGTCCCAGAAGAAGAGGAAATTTTAGTTTATAATGGCTCCCTTTGTAGACAAAATCATGTAATCCCAGGGAAGGGGGGGGGGGGGGGGGAATGCGGTTGGAGTATCTGCGCTCATGATATACTATACAATATTTATCTTTTGTTTCCTAATCATGGTGTTACCTATATGAGTAAGCTATCACGAATTAGCCTTAGTCAGTATTTCAACTTAGAAAACTTTGTCCCCATTTTAAGAAAAATGAATTTGAAAGCAACGGTTTACATAACAATCTGAAGATACTGGGATTCGTATCCAGGACCTTTCGGTCCCATACCACAAGACCAGCTATGCTGTTCGTGCAGAGATAGCGATTTTGAATCCTACAGAAGAGGTAGGGTAGCCCATAGTCTACTTGCAATACAGAATATATCTGTATAACTCGTACAAAAGAAGTCTTTGCACTTGACTAATTTGCGATAGCTTACTCATAGGTAGAACTCTAATTATTAACAAGCTACCAAACATTGTTTTCCATCCATTTATGTTGCGCCCATTGAAGTAACCTAATATGAAATTGTTTAAGCTGTAAGCAGAATTATTTGTTTCGTGTCATGACTGGAGTCACTAATTTCACAAGGGCCAACCCTGTTCAACGGGCTCGACCGACCCATTTTTTCATATTTTTTTTAAAGAAATTTGTTGGAAATTTTTGTGTTGAAAAAATGAACAAAAAACAAAAATGACCGACCGATCCTACCTGTGCGGACGGTTTGCCCGTAGAACAGGGTGGTTTTTTTCGTCGCCTTGTGGAAATATCACAGTGACTTGAGTCACGACTCTGGCATAACCGGTAAACTTTGTGCATCCCTTTATGAAACTCTTATTTTGCACTTCAAATGAAGTTAATAAAAAAGGTCCAAGTGTTGCCCCAAATGATTACTTTGTATAATCTAATTTGGCTAATATTGTATATGACCATTTCTGTTAGCTGGTCTACTTTTTCTTCTCGTCTCATTGGGAAATCGATATCTTTAGGAAAAAGCTCTCAATTTTAACCTTGAATTGGGCCGCTCTGGCCGTAATTTTGGCTTCACTTCGAGGGTTTAGTGCAACAAGGGTCCATCTGCAATAGCTGCCAGATGTCATCACATGTGGTAGCCAATAGCAGACCTTGATAAACTATAAGTAACACAATAGGGCAGCTATAGCAGATAAGATATTTTCCACTTACATCTCAGTTATGTAAAAAGGCAATATCTTCAATAGCTGCCACATGTTATATATTAAGGGTGCTTTGAGATATGCCCTTGTGAAAACACAATCTAACAAATGGCAGCCATTGCAGATAGGACTTTGTTGCACTAAACCCTCGACTTATACTAGGTCATTGGGTAACAGGGTTATGGTAACAATAGTAGTATTCCCTCTTGAGTAAAACTATAAAAATCGAGAAAGAAAACGATATTCTTTTTCAACACTGTAGGATTGTATATAGATATAAATATGATAAGTTACAAAAGCAAATTAGTTTGTTTGCAAAGGTTTCTCGAGGACTACCCAGAATGCATCATTTCTGTCACATGACAAGGATTTTGTGTAAGATTCATTCATAAAAAACGGCGTTTTTGTTGGCAGTATTTTGTTGTGTACAGAGATGATAAAGATATACATTCTGAAAAGGCTCCGGAAATCTTTGGTTTTGTAATCGAAAAAAGTGATACCTGCTGTTGACAAATCAAGGCAATACTCATCAAATTGGACATCTGTATTTAAATTGTTGGTGGGGAGGGGGAGGACGAGGGGAGGGGGAATGATCGGTCACCTGTTATATTGTACATTCCTTTCCACTTAATAAGCGCCTGAAATTGGACAACTCAATGTTATTATTATTCGAAGAAAAAAATGGCAAAAAATGTCCTAAAAGCATTCAGTATTCAATCCTTCTTGTATTTATTTATTTTCTGGATATTATAGGGTATAAAAAAACGAACGGTGCTGCATTGTCTTGCGAAGTATGCAGGGTGTTCCAAAAATGTTCATACATGTAGTCGCTAACAGGGTTTTCTTTAAGCATTTTTCTGAAGCGGTACGCATATTTTTCTTTGACCCCTTTCACGTTTGATATTTCTCTCTGAAGGGGTCAAAATATTTTCCCAGAGGGTACATTCATTTTGGATAAACTTTTCAACAGTGCGCAAGTATTGGATTTCACTCAACTAATAAAGCACATCATTATCACTTTCCATGTGGTAGGCATCTGCAGACATTCCAAAACTTCACAAAATGTTTCAAAAATGTCAAAATTATTGAATGTCATTACCATATTTGGAATCACCATGAGAAATGCATTAAATTAAGTACAAACATGCCTAGTATTGTTTCTGTAATCCTTGAGATAGACCTTGAAAGATGGGAAAGGTTTCTGCAAAATGTATGGTAAAACCAATAGCTGTGTGGAAAGTGTTATTAGCATGGTGTCTTTCAAAATGATCGGTTCCATTGCTCACAAGAAGCAGAGTATGGCATGCGTGTCTATATTAAAATATGTGGGTAGGCTAAAGTCGCCTATTTTCGGTCAGCGTCAGCGCCTATTTTTCGGTCACTTCGCCCAAATCGTGTAATGAAAATGACCTCGTCGTTATAAACTGACGACTAAAAAAGAAAACCCTGGTTGCTAATAATAAGAAAGAGAACAGTTGTAATCGAGAATGTGCCGGAATTGATTGGATCAGACCGAGTTTTTATTGTGTAGGGTCACTCCATACGTGGCAATTATTTGTATTTAAAGATTTTCCCGTCAATTATGCTTATTATCTTAAACATGGAATAAATGTGACAAGTGACTATAAAACAAGTGTGATGAAATTTTGCAGACAATTTGCCGTAAATGATTGATCTGACTATTACACTAGAGCAGTATTTATACCGAGGTGAACTAGAGAGTCAATTTTTATCGGGACTCACTGTAAGATTCTTGCAGTATTATGAACAAAACAACTGATATCAACAGTAATGATTATGCAAATTATCTCGCATGAAAGAGTTTCCCAGTTAGAGATAAACAACTCCTGGTTGAAAGAGAAGTCCCTACACTAGGCGTGTAGTTGATTTAACAACTCCTAAAATCCTACTGTCTATTCAGTTCCAAACTGGCAGTGAATTAATACAGAAGAGTGTGGGCACATACAAGTCTCGCATAACGCATCAGGGTGTGCTGTACATGACGTGTGCGTGCGCCAAAATTGTGCGCATACATTTGGACTACTTTTGCCGGATACATATTTCTAGCCAATTTGGAACTGATTAAACTGTAGTTTACTGCCATAACCAATTCACTACACCTTCTCTCCATCTGAATGGTGAGTGTAGTTTACGAAACAACTCGGTTAGAGTGTTTGTTTAATACCATAACTACTGCACTATATACTCTGTATCAGCTCAAGTTGGGGATTTTTATTATTCGCCTATTCCTATTGGTTGTAAGGATGACAAGACCATGTATTGGGCCAATAAGAGCAAGCCACAGTAAGGATAGCAGCTGAAGGGAGGTTAAGCTAAACAGATTCTAGATGCTCTATTCTGATTGGTTATTAAGATCAGAATATCATGTAAATAACCAATCAGAGAAGCTGTTATATGATATTACCAAAGAATGTGTAAAATGATTGTGCCAAAAGTTCAAATATTTGCAATGTGGTTTTATATATAGCTACTCGGTGACAAAAAAACGCTGTTCTACAGGGCCCTACCAATCAACCCAGAAATTGGAAATTTGAGAATTTGTTTTCAACATTTGTTTTAATTGAACACCTGGCTAATCTCACTTGAAAGATTTATCTTTCTAGCACTTTCCACGCGACAAGCCACTGCTGACGATAGTAAAACAAATTCACAAAAGTTCCAAAACTGTCAAAACGATTTGCTATATTTAGCGCCACGATGTATTCAACCAATTGCCACGTGGAAAGTATTAATGCCAATAGAACATATTTGTTGTCACCTTAAGGAATTTGATTTGATTTGAAGAAGGAAAAACTGCTTTATTACACTGTTATATGAATGATAATCAGTAGGTTTAACATTATCTGTAAGGGACTAAACATAAGAGATAAAGCTCGATTAAGTTTGGTATCATAATAGAAAGAAAACTGTACATCCACAATCATTTTAAACCTGACAATGTAATCTATACTATATCTCTATCTCTCTAACTTGGACGTTATTTTATGTTATTTCTGTGTTATTTTATTTTATACTGTTTTATGGCTTAAAACCTAAATTAACCCCTTTTTTATGTTAATTTTTTTTTTAAAGGGAAAAATAATAACCATCGGTGGACTGTCAATTACTTTATAAACAATGTGTGAGCCTCGAATATCTCCCAAGAGATAATTTTAAGCAATATCATGTATTCAAAATTAATCTGTTGTATAATTTGTTAATTGTTGCCAATCTAATTGCATATAGCTAGTCACATACACACACAAAGGTCAGTTTGGATCAACTATTTACTCAATATATCTCTGTCCATTGGTACATTATTATCGAGAGAAAGCGTTTGAAATGTCATTAAAAGCAAATTTAATAATACACAAAGGAAGACAAAATTTCAAAAGCAATTGAATATTTTTTAAGGTATGTTCTGGTCAGTCTGGCTAGTTTATAAGAGGATGTTTTTGCATTGCGTGGAATGAATTAAGAGGGACTTAATTTGACTTTGCAGTCAATTTCTTTCAGTAGAAAAGGTAGTCACTTATGTAGAACTGGTTAGAAAAGGCTGTTATGGCTGATACCTATTCTTTTAATTTTATGTTACGACAAGCAAATAATTTATTTAGCAATATTCAGAATATTTAGTGAGGTGAGGCGAGTCCTTATAGTCTGTGAATTCTGTCTGTTTTTAAGCAAGTGAACGATTATCCTAAAAAGATAGTTGACATAAGTGCATTCAGTTCTTGTCACATGTACATCCAGTGTTTGTCACATGTATGGCGATGTACATCCAGTGCTTGTCACATGTACATCCAGTGCTTGTCACATGTATGTCCCATGTACATCCTGTGCCTGTCACATGTACATCCAGTGCTTGTCACATGTACATCCAGTGCTTGGCACATGTACATCCAGTGCTTGTCACATGTATGTAACATGTACATCCTGTGCCTGTCACATGTAGATCACATTTATGTCACATGTACATCCAGTGCTTGTCACATGTACATCCAGTGCATGTCACATGTAGATCACATGTTTATTCTGTACTTGTCACATGTAATTCACATGCATAGTCAGATGTACTTCACATGCTGACAGAACTAAACTCCGCTGCTAAAATGAGCTGCACATAGAATGTGTACCCATTCGAGGGATACGCATTGTCAACGTTGATGCAAGTTACAACTCACGGGTGATTATTCCAAGACAAAGAGAATGTAATGATTGTAATATGTATGTGTACAGAAGCAAGTTCAAAGGTTTTGGAATGGTCAATTGTATATTGTCAGGCTGAAAACAATTTTTTGGGCACCATTCTGTGATACCCTTCATACACACTATGTAATGTCATGTAAAATGTTCAGTGTGAAAGGTATTGCATAATTGTCCCAAACTTTTGGGGTATCTGTTTTCACCTCCAAGAATGCCAAAGGTATTGTATGTTGGAATTTCAGGGGCCGGTAACACACCCTATGTCTCGTCCATTAATACCATCTTTGCCAGATAAGCGTTTTAACTTGATTTGTAATTTTCAAGAATGCCATTTGTAACTTGTGTGTAAGTGTAATGTTAAAATAATGACAAGGGTTTATATTTGAATGCACTGAATGAAATGAAAGTTTGTACTTGGTTAGTAAAGGAGCACTACCACTCACCACAAATTTTGATTGGCTATCAAGAGAGGTATGTCATTTGTCTAGCCAATCAGATTTGTTTACAATGGAGACGTGTCTCTGATTCTGACTTAACTTAAGATTTCTGTTATGCCCTCCCTGATCACTACCTTTATCTGAATTTTGTATTCACTTACGCTTCAGGGGGTGAAACCTTCAAACTCTTCATCCGTCATAACACTTGTTGCTTCCCCATACTGTAGGTACAATGCATTAGGGTATTCACCCGTCTCTCGCATATCTGTGAAAGAGACTTATGTTATTATTCATATTCGTTAAAAGACCATGCACATTATTATGTACGAATACGAATGCGAAAGGTTATGGGTATATTCGCCCGTCTCTCACACATCTGTGAACGAGACATATGTTATAATTCATATTTGTTAAAACCGTGCACATCAATACATGTATGTACAAAGTTGAAAGGGTATCTCTGTAAAGCCCCATGTCCATATATGTAGATACATTCGGGTATACGGTATAATAACTGAGGCTGTGTAATCCTCACCTTCGGTGAATATTGCGAATCTTTTTATGTTATTTTAACAGCAGATTAAGCACGGTACGGTTACGCAGATTGATACAATAATTTGACTGTACAGGGCATCCCAGAAAAACGCATTTTGATAACCATTTTTTTTTTAGCAGTAATTCAACATGGGGGAGTGGGTAAGATGGGGTTAGGGGGGCCCATGAAAGCAGAGTTAAGTAGATAATTTATGTTTTAGATAACTATTTAGGTTGGAAAGGTGGTATTCTTGCGCGCAGAGCGTGTATATTCCTATAAATAGGGCTCAGGAGGCCTGCACATTAAGAGAGAAAGAAAGTCAATATCGTTTCAGTGTAAGATTGTAAACAATTTGCAGCGCGGCAGGCTCATTTTATACGAAAGGGACCGGGGGAATTTACATCAACTTTCAGGCATGGGTCAGCTCTAAAATGGCCCTATTTTGAGGCTTTGTTAGAATTATTAATATTATAATTAGTGGATACAATGAGAGAGCAGTGTTTTTTAAGATTTTTGTGAACCGATCTTTTGACAGAATTGAGGTAAAAAAAGGAAATTATGTGATTATGTCACAATTGTCAAGTTGTTTATTTAGCAGAAAATTCATATTTTCAAATAATAAAACACTGGCTAAAACCATTTTATATAGTTAACTGCAGCTCTCTCATTGCATCTTCGTATTTGTAATAATATTTTGATGACAAAAAAACAGAAGAGCAAATCATGGTTTTAAAAACAACACAAGTATTTGCTGATGTATTTTTAGACATTTTAGCTGCCTTGTTTATATTCAAGAGAAAATAATGACCACAATGCATAAAAAGAAGACTACCTGTTTTGAGTCGATGTGTATGAATAAAGAGAATTCTTTGTCACAAAATATGTGGTCATATTGTTTGTATTATTAAGTGTGTGCGTTAAAAAAAGTTTTGAAAGAGGATCTTTAGTTAAAGGTATATGTGATCTTTTCCAGGGAAAGCACTCAATCCTGGAAAAAAAAATTGAAAGCAGATTTTCTTGCAGATTTACAAATCTGATCATAAATCGTACATACATTCCAAGTTACAGTGTGATACGTTTCTTAATTACTTCAAGATCATGGTTTTAGAGTGAAAATAAACTGTCGGAGTCTGCGCCAACAACATATTTTTACTCTAAATTCACCCTTAGAGGTAATTAGGAATCGTAAAGCTCTGTAACTTGGAATATATTCATAATTATAATCAGAAATGTAAATCTGCAATAAAATCTGTTTTTTTCTCTCGAAGATTGAGGGTGTCCCCTGAAAAAAACCCATAATATATCTTTAAAGCCACCATCTGTTGTTTTTAATTTGAGAGAAAAGTTCAGATTTGATTTAAACAACAATCTCTGTGGGCCAATACCAAATGAATTGACCATGAAAACGATCTATAAATGTAAGGCCACTCAAAAAACTGTTTCTCGGAACCTTCCTCACTTTCTGGGATAAGGTCCATGTTTTTTATAAAAAAATAAAGAGTTTCTAAAACTGAAATGTAATTTGGTTGATGGGCCTCTTTTATGTGTTTTTATAGAACTCTAGGGCATAACCCTCATATACTTAAACACAAAAAAGCCTCATCGTTTTCCTGAAGCTGCTGAAAGATGCTGGCAATATAAATTTTGCATGAAAACAGCCATATTTTTAAATATGGCTGTTTTCATGCAAATAAAACGTAAGTGTCAATTTAGTTAACATTAAACTGCCCTCTTCACTTTTCGAAGGCAAGTGCTACGAGAAACGAATAATAAGTGGCCTAACTTTGTTGTAAACAATCCCTGTTGGAATGTTAGCACCTGGCCAAAAACATCATAGCTTCATACAACGGAATGAAATCCGCCATAGAGATTACATAGCGAAAATCGTAGAGATTTGCACTGCAGTCCTCTGTGTAGGGAGTGTTGACAAAAGCAAGGTCCTTTGGCTATTATGTTTGTGACGACTGACCCCGTTTAACAATCTTCATAGCTTTCATTAGGGCTTAGGTGACCTAACTATTGACTGTAAAATAAGAAAATTAGTCACCACCTGGCCAAGACAAATCGGACAGTAAAATGTAAAGTTGGCTTTGTTGGAAATATTAATCCGTATTGGACCACCTTTCCAATACAATAGGTTCTATGACTGAAATCACCTGTTGGATTTTGATGGAATGTGGGCGCACCTGCTGTCCAAAACTTCGTGTCGGTTAAATTAAGATCAGACTGTCCCCAGGGGTATGCCACTGAGCTTGCCGATCGGAGGCCACTTTTAAATTAAAATTTGGTCGGCATAGAACTGGTGGCGCTATACCGATCAGGCGTGATTGTAGCAGACGACACGACGCTGGCCACGCGTCTCTCAGACGACCCAATATAGCAACGGGAGTGCACTAATTTGAATTATTTTTAACAGTCATCGCCCAGTTAACGATGAAAATTCTTCTATATGATGAATTTGTCAAAATGATAAGATTAACATTCGCAATTACGTGTTATTCACTACGTATTCAACATTTAGGTTTCGCGTGGCCACCGTCGTCTGTGTAAATCCACAGCGCCCCCAAACCTATGCCAACCAAATATTACGTTAAACCTGGTTAAACATTGTTAAACGCGTTAAACGCCGGTCACCGACACATTCCGATGATTACCATAATTTATGTAAATATGCAAAAGGACCGTTTTCGCTACGTACGTTAGTATAGGACTTTCCTATCCCAAAATTAATAGTATCCCTGGTACGGGCTTCACTCATGCGTACCCGTAACAATAAAGGTACTCGTTCCTGTAGCTGTAGTAGTTGTTCAGATCAATTAAATGCACGACTATCAATACAATTAGCTATACACTTGGCGGGTTATTTTGAGCTTGAAACAAAGAGACAAGGTGCAATCAGTCCCGCAATCAGTTTGCCGACCCCATGTCCACAAAGACAACAACATATGCATCACCTGTCGTGGTGCGTACATCAAAAAGTTCTTGAAATCACCCAGAAGTGCAGGAGCTATATCGACTAAATTTTGTCAGTGTAATCACTGGTCCTTAAAAACATTATAGTGCAAAAATTGTCTCATAAGTATTAACTTTCTTTACAGGTGGCGCTAGATGCCAAGGCGATGTAAATTAACGACGTCTTCCAACGGTGCTGTGTACATTGTAAATTTTAATGGTCCAATAACTGATCCTTGTGGGACGAAGGAGTATGAGGCTTATACGTGCTGTCATTTACAGAGATAAACTGAGACCTACGAGTGACAAATGACAAAATTAAAAAATACATATAAGCCTAATATTCTTCTGGAAGGCGTCCCACAAGAATCAGTTAATTGGACCATTATAATTTACCATGTACCATGGACTTGTACACAGCACCGTTGGAAGATGTCATCGATTTACATGGCCTTGGCATCTATAGCGCCTCCTGTAAAGAAAGTAAACATACTTATGAGACCATTTTTGAACCATAATGTTTTTAAGGACCAGTGACTACACTGACAAAATTTAATCGATATAGCTCCTTCCCTTCTGGGTGATTTCAAGAACTTTTTGATACCCCTCGTATGTTCGCGGGACTTTTGAATAGGTAGCACTGTGGAATCGTGATATGGTAATGGTGAACCGGCCAATTCGAGGACCTTTGTCCCTACCAGCCTGCAATGTGAGGGAAAAAAAGAAAAGTGAGGACCTTTTTTTGAAGTCCTCTCATTTTTCATGCATAAAAACGTATAGGAGTAGGGTCCTCGCCCCCTAAGGGTGTATGGTCCTGTCCTCCCTTAGACGTCAATACACATACCATACAAATGTCCTTACATGTATGGTAAAACAAAAATGTCCTCAGATTTACTGTAATTTCTATACTTTTTTAAACGTGTTTGAATACGGGTCCTCACATGGGTTGGTGGTACTCGACAGAGTTTGTAGTCGCTCATCCAATGAAAAGACATAGGCCTACCATGTTAACTAAAGTATATGGACCGATTGATAATTTTGGCAGAGTATGATTTGCTTATAATACCGTATTTGATTGTCTTTGATGTACTAAAGGAAGAAGGGGCAGTCTGGGGCACTCAAATTGAACATGAGGTTGTGACTTATCTTTATTTATTTATCTTTATTTAGCTATACTTCGTGAAAACTTTGATTACCCGCATAGGCCCTATAACCAGAACATTTGAGTTTTGATATTTAATGCAATTTCATCGATCTCATTAAATTTGTCAAAATATGTTAATATTATCAAAACTGTATTACTCATTGGAGCTACACGTTTCTCACATATTCATTTGGTATATTACAAATTGCGCTTCCAATCAACAGTGCTTCAGAGCGTCTAGTAAAATTTAGGGAATTTCTCTCAGATAGAAATGTATAAGCAAAATGTATGCAGGACCTTCCAGTCGGTAATAAACCAGCGGCAGTAGCGTAGCGAGTGGGGGGGCGGGTGGGGCGAACTGCCCCCCCGGAGGGGCAAAAATTGGCAAAATGGGGACGAAAAGGGCGGAAAATCATGTTAAATCAGCCGTTTTTTGACCTGGTTTCTTTGAAATAGGGACCGTTATGGGGATATATGGGGATCTTGCCCCCTCGGAGTGGCTGGGCTGGCTACGCGGCTGACCAGCGGCAAATAGATTGCACACAGAGAGTACTCAGGAATGTCAAATCTATTGTAAAGTTGAATATCGCGTTGTGTTTCCATCTCCTCTTTTGTACAAGTTTTGAGCGAGTATCCATCGACACAGAGAATATTAATTCGTCAAAAATGTGGTCTTATTTGACAAATTAAAAACTTGTCATAAGAAATGGCAAGTTTGTGATTCAAGAAATATTCTGTAGTGCATGGTGTACATTTATTTGTGATGCTAAAAGAACAATTTAGAATGTTTCTAGTTAATTTTCATCGTAACAAACATTTTCTTGACTGAAATAGATTTAACTTTTAATGACAAATTAATGCATGACAATTGAAATGACAAATTAAATGACTAATTATCAATGAAATGACAAATTAAGATGAGTCATTTAATTGCCATTTAATTTGTCATTCATATTTAATGACTAATTATTGATAAAAAAAATTCTTTTTTTAATTTGTCATTTCTTTCATTTGTCATTGAAATACAAATATTTATGAGTCGTGAAAGTATTTGCTATGTTGAAAATTATTTTAAAATACTACTAATTGGTCATTTATCATTAAGTAATAATTGTTTAGCATTACAAAATATTTCTGAACTGACGAACCTTCCATGACAAATGTTTAATTTGTCAAATAAGACCACATTTTTGACGAATTAGGCCTAATCTTTGTGATGCGTGTTGGTCACAGATTAAGACATCTGTGGTGTTGGGCTTTTTAAATTCTGAAACAGAGTTTAGTTCCCGCAAATCAAATATGGCCGGCACATGGATGGTTTCTATTATAATACTATAATAGCTCTGGTGTAAAAAAATCCCCGTTGGGATGTTCCCACCTGTCCAAAACAATACATTATATGACAGTGCAAATCTTTGTTTTCAAAACATGTCAAAAGGCCGGTGATGAGGAGCAAATTTCGTGTATTAAAACAAATTTCAATATGGAAGTAAATTATAGGCCTAGTTGTTCTTGTATACGGAGGGCCCGGCGTTCTGTTTGTCCACCAGCATCTCAATGCATGGTAACTGATAAAGAGTCAAAAGCAACGAAACAAAATAATATTAGACTATGTTTGATTTTTTTAGCGCGCTTTATCAGGCAGAAATTCACACACAAAATAGCATGAAGCAGATTGTTGACAGTGTGTTCATTTTTGTTTTGAAACTAACCATGTTTGAAAGCAAAAACCCATCGACCGGCACTGCGCGCACGTGTATTTTTTCCCGTAACTTTTGTCGGCAAATTGCCGATTTCCGACCACACCCTACTTACTTCCAAATCCAATACATGCTAAATAGAGACGCTAGGCATAATAGGCCTAATGCGATGTTAAAAAGGTCAGTCCTTATTATCAATTGAGTTGAATTGGCAAAAGTCACATCATCACCCGTCTGGCATAAAATCAATAAACGCGTCCGCATGAATTTCCGCCGCGTACAAATCCATATTCATGTTGTGACGTCATATGACGCGTTCTAAGCGTGCTCGGCAACGGCGCAGCGCCCTCGCACAGACACACGCACGCACAGAGGACAGAAACATCAGAAAGCGCACTGTCGACAATCCTTCATTCCTAAAATTTATTTCCAATGGAATTCCTTTCAAAATCGAGACAATAGATCTTGTTCAGAACTCGTAAACCGAATCGGAGACTTCGGTCTCGGCAAAGTCTTCAGTGGAAAAAAGCGTTGGCTGGGCATGGACGGCTTCAGATCTCCTGTTCAGTAAGACATTTTCACAAGTTTGTTGTGTGCCGGACTTGCCGTCTCCATCCAAGGTCATCGAGGATGGACAGATCGCTACAAGGTAGGGAATGCATTGGTTTCAAACCTGGGGTTGTGGTGGGAGCTGATGGGGTCTGGTATAATAAGGCCAGATTTAAATCTCATATGATACTCGCCATCACCCCTCTTCCAGCCCCCTCCCCCACCCCCTCATCTCACAACTCTTCCGAGAAATGAATATGCACAAAGTCCTTGTTTGGGTCTTAAAATACTCGGGATAAGGTTCAAGGAGGCAGTGACATAGCAAAACGTGGGAGGGGGTGGGGGCAAGGGGTACATTCTCTTTATGTTTCATAAGTATATGAAGTTGATTTATATAGACATGTACAATGGTATACCAAAGTATATATTCTTGATGATAATATGTGATTGTTTGGTAACGATTAAATTTGAAAACATAAAAAACCTAGAGAGAAAAAAGTCTGTCGTTTCACTTTTATTCTTTCTTGTCCCCCTCCCCCACCCATTGAAAAACATAGCTACGCCACACTGCTTAAAGGTATATGACCGATCACTTTTTTGGGGCTATGATGTTTTTTCACATCAAGATATTTTGGTATCAGAAGAATCCCCATATTTTTCTCATTATGTCTGTAAAATATTAGGGGCCAGAAATGTTTCATTTGGAAATTATAGGCTAAAATGTGGTGAATTACTGCCAAAGGTGGTTAACCACCAACCAGTCTCTGTGTACTACTCAATGGGCACATGTCTTTTGACCTTGCGCTTCTAAAAATAGAAGCATTGGAGTTATGCAACTCAAACTTTGGAATGCAACAATTTTAAGGATGACCTTTCATGTAAAATAGAAAACATCAAGTTGAAAATCGGGTCATCTACCTTTAAAGGCCTGAACATGTTCTTGGAGCCACGATGAACACCGTGATTTTTTGAGGGAACTAATCTATTAAAATAGATTAGTTCCCTCAAAAAACCGTTAACCGTTGCTACAAGTTCATATTGTTCATAGCACTAGATTCGTGCCTCGTCAAATAATCTTAGTAGGCCTACATCATATTCACCATCCTTGCTTACAAATATATTAGGCTAGTAGCAAGCTTTTTGTTTAGTAATGTTATCATATGTAAATCATTTGTATCATAAAAAGCTTATTGTTTGTGTTTTCCTTGTTAATTAAAAAAAGAAAATTGTCGAACACTGCGTATTTGAGATGGTCCCTTCTTATTTGTATTAAGAAATTCTGATCTAAAAAGAGCGTCATTCAGAGATTATTGTGCGTTTTAACTATGCACCACCAAGTTTGATCCGTTTATATGCTTGCATTGCCGAAATATACACAAATGTATCAATCGACCCATATTTCAACCTATACATATATGCAGCCAAAATTGAATGATTTCAGGCAGTGTCCAAAGTGTAGACCTACTTACTTTTTAAGCTATTATGCTATGATGTCATAGTTCATTCTTAGAAATCCTAAAGTGTATTGTTTGAAAGACAAAGGTACATACTTTGTATTGATCACACTATATCTCAATTGAATCACCCATGCATCCCATACCATGATCACTTTCATTACTTATTGACCGACACTCGCAATATCAGCGTTATGTCGACATGGTCAGATAATATTTCTCACCATGTCGACTTAAAACCTTATTAAGTCGACATGGTGAGATAAACTATCTTGCCAAGTTGACTTCACAAAAAGTGAATGTCGTCATGGCGAGATATATTATCTTGCCAAGTGACTTCACAACATGTTGATGTTGTCATTGAGAGTGTAGAGTGCAGTGTCTGGCAAAGCTCTAAAAAAGCAAGTGCCATCCCACTTGACCAATATTTGTGGGTTTACGAATTTTAGATACAATTCTTTAATTATACATTAACAAATGGAGTCACCAATGTCAGTCGAAATACAAGTGAATATTCTCGGTTTATCACCGGATATGAGCGAAAACCTTTTATTTTTTGTTAATGCATAATCTACCTTTTGCGAAGTTGACTTGGCGAGATAATATATCTTGCCGTGACGACTTCGACTTTTTTGAAAGTCGAATTGGCAAGATACACTATCTCGCTGCCATGACTACATCGACTTTTTGTGAAGTCGACTTGGCAAGATACTAGTAATATATCTCGCCATGACGAAATCAACCATTTGTGAAGTCGACTTGATCTCGCCATGATAACATCTACTTTTTGTGAAGTCGACTTGGCAATATAGCATATCTCACCATGCCGACTTAATAAGGGTTTTTGAGTCGATATGGTATATAAGATAATGTATCTGTCCATGTCGACATATGAAGAGCTAGGCTATGTTCCAAAAGGGATCAACTCCATATAAGTGAAATAGGAGAAAAGCAACGTTTTTTAAAATTAAGGATGTTGCACTTCTTTGATAATGCTAATTTTCTGCCATATGAAAGATACCACACGTGTAAGCTTAAAAACAGGGTTGATTTCAATTTTTTGATTTTCACTGTATTTCCTATGTCATTCTTTATTGTAGGAAACTAGTGGAGTGGATCCCTTTTGGAACATAAATGTTTCGACCAATTTTCAAAAACCACTTTACTAAAAATCGTTATTTTCACTTATAAAGTGTGATTAGACATCAAATCATATTTAAAACATAAAACCGCATTCAAATTCCTCTTCAACTTTTTAAATTATGACAATTGTTTTGTTTTTTCTTTAAAAAACTGGAAATGTTGACAATTTGGCACATTTTTTGAAATAACAACACTTCTGTTTGTGTGCAATTTTAAAAACAATTATCCCATACATTTTATGTTTTCTTCATTGCATTTCATTAAGGACATTCCTATCAATGTTTTACTATGATAAAAGAACCATATTTCTACCATTTTGGCTTACAAAATAGTGAATTATGCTTCAAATTTCCGGAAATCATCGCGGACATTTCCGGAAATTACTGAGGGCCATAACTTTTGACCCGAACATGCTAAAGATGTAGAACAAAGTTTAAAAGATGTATTTCGTAACTCTCTTTCATGGTCTGCACCTAACTCAATTTCGACAAAAAAAAGTGGAGTTGATCCCTTTTGGAATAGAGCTCTTCATAATTATACTGATATTATGTCTACTTGTCAAGATATAATTATCTCACCATGTCGTCAAATGGATGGCACTTGGATGCTTCCGTACATTTCACATCTAAAAATGTAATATTATCCAATGACCCATCACATTTGATCAGCGGGATAAATAGCTGGTCAACCCGGCTGGTCAATGATACGTCGGTTCGGTTCAACACTTGTCCCGCCTAAATCCCGGGGGTACTCGCCTAAAGGTGCGTTCATACTCACGTCGTTGCGCATCGGCCGACGTCGACGGACATCGGTGCGCGTGTTGAAGCATTGTCAACTTTTGTCCGTCGACGTCGAGCGATACGCAACGACGCGAGTATGAACGCACCTTAAGACGATATACGGGGATGTGCCGCTCTAATGGGTAGCTTTTTGGGCACAAAATCCCTAAACATGGGGTATGATTTTGTGCTGGAAATCCCTAATAATGGGGTCACTTTTTACAAATGGGTCTATTTTCGCGAAATTTTTGTCTATTTTCACGAACATTTGCAAAAATTAGGTCTATTTTCGCGAAAATTTGCAAAAATTAGGTCTATTTTCCCGAAAATTTGGTCTAAAATGAAGCAAAACCCCTAAAAATGGGTACCGATTTTTCCAAAATCACCCCTAAAAATGGGTATGGGTTTTGAATCTCCAGCGGCACACCCCGACCAAACCAAATCCGAGTACCCCCCCCCCCCCGGGGCCTAAATATGAAAATCCTGGTCACGCCCATAGGCTATATTCCTTTATTCTAATGAATCTATCACAAAGGTTATTCGACTTTATATATAAATATCTTTGTTCTATTTAAATTACAGTTTCAAGCTTTGGCCAAGCAGACATGTCCAGACTAGAAGACTTCATGTCACGGATGGAAGATGGACAATACGGTTCACAGGGCGATATTGATATGCTGTTAGAAGAGATAGTTAAACGACTGGAAAGGTGAGACTTTTAATGCTATCTTGTCAGTTAGGCAAAAAAAATGCAATGTTGTCCTCGACCGCCCCCTCGTCAGATTTAGGGCCGCTCCGAATTTTCCCCCCAGATTTTTTCCCAGATTTTTTCAGATTTTTCACTTTTCAGAAAGGGCATTGAGAGATACGTATGAGAGTGCGCTCTCAATTATCCTGGAAATCAGTTTTTTTGCATCAAAGTAATACTTAGGCATATACTACCATCTGAAACAGTTTACCAACATCCGCCGTTTATCATATAAAATTTCATGATTTTCTTAGTTTCGATATGATCATATCGAAACAAGGTGCTGAATTCGGAAGATATGCTATCGTTTTACACGCGGTATTTCGCGGTAAATCTCACTACCTGGACTAGTGCCGTTATTTGCTTATTTGGCATGAAGGCGATGTCGAAAGTGTATGACATTTTGGATTTGGGCTACACTTTCGACATTATTATCTTTAAAAATTTATTTATTTGATAATAATTTCCTGGTGGCTTATTTGAGTTGTCTATTCATTGATGCTCACTCCTATTCTGAATTCACTCCTCCTCATATTATAAGCAACCCTCTTTTCCCCGGGCGAGCAGTATAGCGGCACCAGCATCTACATTTTTTAAGGGGCAAGCCAGGGATAGCACTGGATCAAAAATGTGAGAGGTCCCATGACATTTTTATGGGCCCCGTAGGACTAAAAAAAAACAAATTTAAGGGGTCCCCCCAAGAAATTGAGGGGTCCTGAAGTTTGGGTATTTAAATTTTTTACGGGCAGTTTTAATGAATTTATATTGTGAGCAAAGGATGGATATGTAGGCCTAATTTACAGAATTTCTTAAGGTTTCCATTTCCATACATCGTCAAATTTAAGGGGTCCCTTCAATTTTGATCGGGACCCGCAAGTGTTTCCAATTTGAAACCTGACGCGTCACTATATAGAAAGTGAGAGGTCTAGGACGCGCAGACGCGTCAGAATGCGACCCCTGGCAAGAACAAATCGGGGGGGGGGGGGGGGGACCAAAATATTGGAAGGCAAAATGCACGCTGAATTACATTTCAGACCAATTTAAAGCTATTAAGTAATTTTTACATTAAAAGTCAACATTTCAGACTGTGTGGGGGACACAATGAGGTATAGGTCTTCAGCTGACGGGGAGGGGTCGTGAATAGGGGATTTTCCCATCCTTCCTCCCTGGTGCCGCCACTGCGGGCGAGAAAGAGCCTAATTCTTCTCAATCCTAATGCGTTTTTGATACCTTAAACGTTTTGATATCTTAAACGTTTGGATACCCCGGTCTTTCACCATTCTTAATAAATGGTACTTAAAAAAATAATTGAAGAACCACAAAAAAAGTTAATTCGATGAAATATTATATAGAACCCCACGGCACCATCATCACCTTCGGGAGGGGGGGGGGGGGGGGGGGGGGGGGGGGGGGGGGGGGGGGGGGGGGGGGGGGCACATAATTGAAAATTTGGCTTTTAATGTAAAATGTAAAATTAGCTTGATTTGTTCAGTATTAGAATATTAGACAAACTTTAAGTAATTTTGACATTACAATATTTTCTATTGTTTGGGAGACCAAATGGGGTTGGGCTTGCTCTCTTAAATGAAAAGATTGAAATCTCAATCTTTTAGATTTGAATTTTCAATCTTTCACCGATTGCTTAGAGCCTCAGAGGGACAAATCTAAGAAGATTGAAAGTCAATTTGTTTTTTAAGATTGATAACGTTTCAATCGAAAAACGATTGAAAAGTTTTTTGATTTAAGGGAGTGAGCTGACTGAAGGGAGGATTGAAAGTCAATCATTTTAAAGATTGATACCCTTCAATCGAAAAACGATTGGAATGTCAATCTATTGGATCGAAAATTTCAATCGTTTTTCGATTGAAAAGTGTTCAATCTGTAGTGAAAGATTTATATTTTCAATATATTGGATTGAAAATGTTATTCGTATTTCGATTGAAAAGTTTTCAATCTGTTATAAAAGATTGATATTTTCAAACCTACAGATTGATATTTTCGTACACACACGAATAAATGACCGGCAATTGGAAGAACAATATATCATTGGGCTTTTTATTAACATTCTCTAAAAAAATGTTCATGTTGCAGCTCGAATCATTTGATGAAATGTATACAATCCCAAGTGTTACGAAACCAATATGACCAACCTTAAGGGAGTGTTCATAAATACTTTGGTGGGGGGGGTTGGAAACAATTGAGCCATGGACATCTTTTTTTTTTGGACCCCCCCAAATAGGGTGGGGTTTTTTCTTGACCCCCCCTTTCAAGAACCTTTTTTTGACTTTACACCTATTTTTGTCACGATTGAGATACATTTTGGCTGTAAACAATACCAACCTTTTTTTTTGGACCCCCCCCCCCCCCTATACAAGCACTTTTTTCCCTGACCCCCCCTTTTAAGAACCTTTTTTTTGGTTGGCCCCCCCCTCATATTTTCCAACCCCCCCACCAAAGTATTTATGAACACTCCCTAAGTGCGCATTTGTGGAATTCAATCTTTTTCTAGATTGACTCTTTAGCATGTTTAGTCGAGATTACGGTACAAACACACTTGTAGAGTGCAGTAATATGTATCAATCTTTTCCAGATTGACTCAAATCTACTCATTGTCACGAGTTTTTATCATGTTTTCAATCTAAAATCAATCCAATAGATTGAAGAAAAAAGTCAATCTGTAAAAAACGGATATTTTCAATCTTTTGATTTAAGAGAGTGAGCTGTGAGGGAGGGAGCGGGGGCTGGGGGAAAGGTCGTGTCTTTTCGCCGATATTTAACAATGTATAACTCCTCCGCTATCCCAATGATTTCATATTCAATTATCTCAGCCTTTATACCTTCCCTTAATATTCTCGGTATCCGTTCGTCCCTGATGGCCTAATCAATCGATTCTGTCTCCATGTCAGTTACTCTTCTATTTTACGTATACATCTTTTCCCTTTTCCTTGTCACGAAGCCGCAATCATAGAAAAAAGGTGTTCGAACACTGACCATTGTTTGCACCGTTTAATTACCCTATATAGTACGCATTTTTAGAGTCATGTGAAAATACCAATTTGCATCTGCTAGCCTGAAAGCCCCCCTTCAATATACCCCTCCCCTCCCCCACCAATCAATGTTGCTAGGCCACGGGCTGATGTTTGGCAAGTTGGGCGACTCAACATTGATCAGGGGGGAAAGGGGGATGACTTTACATTAGGCCTACACTGCACTTCCCGTTATCATGGTTATTGCCATATTGGGTCGTCCGAGACGCGTGGCCACCATCGTCTGTCATTGATCGTAAGAGTGTTGTGCCCCCTCTATGAACAACACTCTCAGGCCTGCGACGCTGTGGTGTATGTTAGTACTGATAGAGGGCTCACTCACTGTGACCGCTAGACTCAGACGACGCTGGTCACGATAAATCAGTGTGGCAAGACCCCGGGTCACGTGCTGGTTTTGTAAGAACACACCGGCAACACGAACAGAAAATAATAAATCGTCTGAATCCGCCTTCGCCCGCTTCTTGAAAAGGCGTACATTTCTCCTGTATTTATATTTTGCAATTAATTCAAATGTCATATTTCAGAGGTAAAAAGGCAATTATATATTAGTATAAATTAAATTTCCAATGTTTAACCTGATAAAACAACTCATATAGTATAAAAATAAAGATAAAAAGGAAAAGCGACGCCAGCGAGATTCGAACTCACGCGAAAAAAGTCGTGGCCAGCGTCGTCTGGCTAGACTCAGATGACGGTGGGCACCCGAATCCTAAATTTTGAATTCGTATTGGAATAACACGTAATTAATTGCGAATGTTAATCTTATGGGTATACACCACCATAGTCGCTTCCATTGAAACGTGTGTTAGAAACCCGGTGTTCAATCGCTTCTCCTGGGGTCTTTCTCCTTACCTAGGATATTCATTTTGGTTGTAAAATCTTCGTATTTTTGTTTTCTTTAATATTATCAACATTTCATATATGATCGACCGTCCCAGTTTTTCAGTAATTTTGATTTCGCAAAACACCCGCCTTTATAGTGCGTAAAAAAACAGGAAAATCGGAGTTTCGGGCAACTTCACACGTGTGATCAAGACTTCGCCCAAGAATAATTCATGACTTTTTACATTTCAGATTACAATCGTGAAGGTTTCAACTTTTTAATAAAACAAAATCTAAGACCTATGGCGAAAATCTGGTCAAAATATTAACATTTGAAGCAGCAATCAAAGTTTTTTTAGGGACTTTAGTACCCCTGCACCCTTGCCCGCGGAAGGTTATGGTGGTATGTACCCTTATCATTTTGAAAAATTCATCATAATTAGGAGAATTTAAAAACCGTTGGAGTTGGCTAACCAACTCCATTGTAAATGCTATCTTTTAAATTATTTTCATCGTTAACCGGGCGAAGACTGTTTAAAATATTTCAAAATGGTGCACTCTCGTTGCCATATATAGGGTCGTCCGAGTCCGAGTCCGAGACGCGTGGCCAGCTTCGTCTGGCGCATTGATCCAGACGACGGTGGCTACGAACGGCCGTTAATTTTGAATTTCCGTTGGTTTCAATGTAACAATGGATTTTGATTATATGACCCCATAAAATTCATCATAGGTTAGAAGAACATTTTTCCAATCCAAAACCGTTCGGGATGGCTAATCATCCCAATTGTAAATGCTATTTTTTGAATTTAAACCGTTGTTAAGCGGTCGTCCCATTCACTTGATCAGGTAACCTCGTTCGCATATTATTTTAACCTGAATACTCGTGAATACGCCTATGTCCAGCGTCGTCTGCATTGATCGCAAGAGTGGTGTGCACCCTCTATCTATGAACAACACTCTCTGGCCTGCGACGCTGTGGTGTATGTACTGATAGAGGGCTCACTCACCGTGACCGCTAGACTACCATGTCAGTGACTCGCTCTTTCCTCAATCAATACATTCTTTCTCTTTATTCTGCTCCCATCCTTCATATCCCAAAACGCGGAATCAGTCCTCCACAATATATTTTTGCTTTCCTATATTCTGGGCACTTACACCTTATAATCCACCTACGAGGGTCATTCAATAAGTTCTACCTCCTCGGTCATAACAACGCTATGAATGTCAGCCTCATGACATTTGTCATGATTATAGCTCGGAATCATATAGCTACACATTTTATAGTAAATCATTGATATCGGTTTGATATCTATTTTTGTTATGATGCGGTCAAAGCCAGATAGAGATTTTGGACAACGGAAACGCCCGGGACCTTTACCTTAACAATAAATACAAGTTTATCGGGTTGTTTCTGTATTGTATGGTGAAATATAAGAGCACGATTTTAATGCTGAAAATGGAAATCAATGAACGATATCTGAATATATTGCAGTATTATTATTAAATAAGATTGTAAGCAATATTGACTCTTGTAGACCTGAAAATAGTGTAATATCAATTCGATGTATTGCTATCCCAGCCAACAATTCATCGCGGGCCCCAGCTGGCGATGCTGGGCACGGTTGGCTAGGATGCCTTTGGCATACTGGAATACTGCTAATCAACCCAGTGTTCGTTATTACAAATCAAGCCACGATGATGCCTCGTATGTTAAATCTTTAACATGATATTCATTTTCTTATGCATGAGTAACTTTTAGAATAGTATTATAGGTAGTCAATGATAGAAAATTACATCTTCGAGAGACTTGTAATCCTTCGATTTAGTCCGTTATATTGAAGATAGTTCTTATGAAAATCAAATAATGACTTTTGCAGGCTTCTCTAGGGGATGGGTAAATGTAATGGTTGTTCTGATCTGGTTCTTGATAATCAGTGGGCATATTGTTTCCTAAGAAATCAGTCAATTTTATTGTTTATAGTCTATTAAAGAGATATTTGGAACGGTTCATCAACTTATAGGTACGTTTTGTCTCTTATAATTGCCCAAATATGAATAGCAGTTAGGCGATAGTTTTGCTGTTTTTCATCCGTTTCCGTCACACTAAATGGAAGTTTGGTTTTCACTGCATCTCCAGAAAAGTACAATTGTTACTCGGATCAAGTTACAATTAATTAGTAGCTGAGGTTCTCAGCTATAATTGTGTGATATTCCATAAGACTAACTTATAAGATAACAAAGTTATGAGGTAGGAGGTAGAACTTATTGAATGACCTTCGTATGTATCCCTCTGCCATGTCTGCAATGTATTCATGGCCATTTCAAAAGATGTTCTTTAAAATATTATCATGTTTTATTCGAATCTCTGCTCCTCCTATCATCAATCATAACCTTTGAATTCCACAAACTGTTTTTGTCTCGTTTTACAGGAGGGTCGTGGCAGCTGTAGACCAACTGCAAACCCAGGTTCTACAACAAGATCCAAACAGATCTTCACTCACACCCGGACCTCCCGCTCCACCTGGATCCCGCGTCGTCACAAAGAACAACACCAGTTTATCCGGCAACGATGTCCAGGACATAGTTGGGATGGTTGTTAGGTCTTCCATGGCACGGGGTAACAACTGCAAGGCTTGCACTGGCAATGCCCTCAACGATTTGACGCAGCAGGAATTCGAGCAAGCCTTCAGCCCTTCCGTAGTTGAGAACAAGGGAGGAGGGAATTTTGCACAAAGAACAGCGAAGGAAATGATGTACACGGCGATGATGTCAGATGGAGATGAGGACAATGAGAATATCTGGAGAAGGACGGAAGTTGACGATACATGGATAGTGCCACTTTGCACGAGGCATGACTCTTCTGGGAAGTCGTCTGCTGACGGCAATTTGACGGGAAAGAGTATCGGCACCAGCTCGGCAAGACCCGCTTCCTCCTCAGGATACGGAGAGCTGTATGCCATTAAAGAGCAGCAGGCATCAAGAGGCAAACCAAAACAAAAATCAGCTCCTCCACCTGAGAGACGAAACACTACCACTACTAATCAGAGTAACAAAAGGAAGATGCCAGAGAGAAGTGATGCAGAACAACGTCACGATGTCAACACTAACTATACCTTCTCGCTACGAAGATCTGTGGGAGGAGCCATACCGAAGTACCTCGGACATGATGGTGGTCAATCCAAAGCTGCCATGATGCACATGTTTAACGTCATCCGTACGGCAATGGCTGACGATTCCATTGAATGCATGGTAGCAGATGTGTTAGGAGTGAAGACAACAGCTCCGCGAGTGAAGGGCGGTAATAAGGGAATGGGTGGTAATAAGGACATAGAGAGAGCAAGTACGCGTGAGAAAGTAGCTCCGAGAGTAACCACTGTAGATCCTCGTGCTCCTCGCGAACAGCAACCTCGTTTTGATGAAGCTCAAGGTTACTTGGAGAATCTTCATCGTCAAACGGACTCTGGCCAATATGGATTGGAAAGGTGCTCTTCAAGCAGTATAGATGAACCGTATGTCTTCGAGCGAGGGTATAAGAGAAAGACACCAACAACCTCCACTCAAAAACAAAATGTGAAAGACAACCGTTGCGTCGAGAAAAATAGAAACATCAGATTTGATGATGGGAACAACAACGCTCCCGATTCAATAACACGGTTTATTCAGAAGGGATCTCCATACGACGCCATGCTCACAATGGCAGACTACATTCAAATGGAAAAGTACCCGGATGGAATGACTCAGCAAGAGTTTGCTTATTATAATGGGAACGAACAGTCTATGGCATCATCGACCACTAAACCATCGGTCCGTCAACAGCAAGGAATTCTCAAGAATCAAAATGTGGACTTTGCCTACGATGTGAAAAGCACGCCACCTACAACTTCAGGTAAAGGAGCCTCCTCCTATAAACCAATCGGGGACGCCACCATGCGAGATGATTCAAGCATGGCCTTCTCGGTGAGACGAAGACTTCGCTATGCCATCCCGAAGTTCACAGACAAAAACCTGTGTGGCGCCCTCTTGCATCTGTCAGAGAAATTAATGGACGAGTTTCCCCTTGAATCAGGAATTGAACCAGGAAGTTACCCGATGAGTAATGTGAATCAGACAGAAAAAGAAAAAGTTCAGGCTATAAACAAGACGAATGCCTCTGAAGATATGCCGTGGATTTCAAGAGGCAAATGCGCTAAAAAGAATAAGGAACAGACATATTCAAACACTACTTCAGAGCTACCGTGGGCTACCAAAGGCAAATGTGCATCAACTAAGCCCCACTCTGTTAAAGCACCATGTGGTGCTAAGACGGGCAATGCAGCTTATTCAGCCGGAAAGGCCACTCAAAACGCAACCTGGGTCACCAAAGGTGAACATGTCACACCGTCTAAAAAGAACTACAGTGACTCATCTTATGATTCGCCGTGGGGAACCAGAGGGAATGCAGTTAGCCGCAATACTGCAGCAGCAGATCGCGTCTCTAGATCTTATGACGAGCAATCAAGAGCCTCTGTAAGCACGCAGACATCAAGAGCCTCTGTTAGCACGCAGACATCTGTGAGGGCGCTGTATAACGAGTATGTTATTCAACCGCGAGCAGTCACCACCGGAAGGGGTTGGAACAAGAATAGCAACCAATCAGCATCCACCGTTAGCCTTAGCTATGAACAGGAAGCAGACGAGATCTTTTATGATGCCCTGACAATCCATGAACCACTTCAGATCAAATCAAAGGACTATACACTCAGCAACGGCAACATGTCGTTCCTCAAGCGTTTTCGCTTGAACTTACTCTTCAGGAAGAAAAAACCTGACGAGCAGAAGTTTGTCTCCGCCGTACACAAAGTCATCGAAGCTAGAAGAAGTGGATGCATAGATGACGACGGCAATTTTGTCCAGAATTTTTCGGAGCTGCCGAAAAAAGATACTGAGAAGAAGAAGCTTAAGACGACGACGGTCGGTAAAAAATCACCGCCACCCGAAGTGAAGCCTAAACCAAAGCTTGATAAAAATGGCAACCAACAACGTGTGTCTTCGTCGAAGAAGCGTAGCAATAGCAAACGTCGACATCACGGCAATGCCGAAAGGAATTCATACCCCTTACCCGAGGAAGATGACGGCTCCGAGGGTTACGCATCCGCTAGCGAAATGGACGATTTCAATCCGACGGCATTTTTGGAGCGAAACAGACGCTCTGCCGAGAATCGATTTTATAGAGACGATGGCGAGGACGCTGGCGATGAAGCCGATGTTGAAAGCGACTCGGACGGTAACAACTCCTCAAGCCGCAGAGTACGTTTCTCAGACGACGTGCAGCATTTTGGCGATATAGAAAATTTGGGTCAGCAGGAAACGGAAACCGGTAGTGGCGACGATCTGGATATAGACTTAGATGACAATGAGGAGGATAGCCCGGACATGAGTCTCATGTCACTAAAGAGCAAAATCGAACTATTTCAAAAATTAGGCAGTAATGAGTGCCTGGATGAACGCAGTTACCAGGGAAGCCCACCGCCTGCTGATTTAGCCGATGCAGCCGATTCGGTCCCGACCAAAGATCGCGTCAAACTGTTTGAGGACATATCGAGCGGTAAGAAACCCACCACATGTTCCGCGACGAATAAAATTCCACGGAGGGCGGTCGAATCGTGTCAGTACACTCTTACGCAATCAAAGATCTCATTCTTTGAGCAGCTCTCTGCTGATCCGAAGCACTAACAATTATATATAATACACATCACACATATGTTTTAGTGTCTCTTCTGCACTGGGATATTTCTTAATGAAAACTGGTTTAAATTACTACCGGAATGTTTCCGATGGAATGGGCTTGTTACTGACGTTAAATGTGAATCAAGTGTTGCTACGACGACGTCTCTTATGCTTACACACGAATTTGGAATTGGAATCATACATCGGGATCAAATATATATTTTAAAAAGTGTAATTTCGATTGATGTTTACAAATATTTTGTATTTGAATAATTCAAGATGTATTTAATCGTATTAATCATGTTAACCCGTCTCCAAGACATAAAATCTAAAAGAAAACACCAACAAATGTTCATGACAGGATTCTATCAACTAAAAAAAGATACCACTATTTTCTGGAAGTACAAGTTTGACATTCATGACCTTATTTTCAAGTTGGTTATTTGATAATTTCACTAAAAGATCATACTTTTAAAGTGTTAGTATACGGGAAATAAATTCCAGCCAAATAAGAATATTATATATATAAGTGTTTCTTGATTGTTAACGTGTATATGAAATTTGGGTTCCATGCATTTTTTAAAGAGCTCGGAAGTGGCTGAGAAGAAATCATTTGAAACAATTCATCAACACTCATGTTTATTTTACGAAATTTCT
This sequence comes from Ophiura sarsii, assembly GCA_035610835.1. Taxonomy (NCBI): domain Eukaryota; kingdom Metazoa; phylum Echinodermata; class Ophiuroidea; order Amphilepidida; family Ophiuridae; genus Ophiura; species Ophiura sarsii. The sequence continues at coordinate 58,598,880 of CM069454.1, forward strand.
GGATTAAAGCTCATCACCATTCAACTAATTATAACACCTGTTGAATGAAAGTATAAGTTAGCTCATCAATTGGTGATCTCATGAATATCCTACTCAAAGGTATAAATTATGTAGAACCCAAATTTGATAGCCTGCCGGTATGCACATTTTTTTTTCTCGTACATGATCCTAGTGAAATTCACTTTATTTCGATTTAATACGGAATAAATCAAAATTCACTGAATAAAATGATTTTTTGAACAAATCAACTGATTTCACTAGGATCATGTACGAAAAAAAAAATCGTTGCCGGTATGTCACCATAGATTTTTAAAGATCTTTGAAGATGGTTGATTTAACCTTGTAAGATTCTACTTATTCCAAGATAACCAACTATACAGATGTATACCATAAGCACTTTCAAGAAAGGTCATGAGATGAATCTCCCCTTCGTGGCTAATGACTCATGTTGGGTTTTAAATCGTATTACAAAGAGCGCAATATAAACCGCATGTATAAAATGTATAAATATCTAAAACAGTCATAATATTATGTCATTATTACATTGATCCGTTATGGAGCACTGGGGATCCACGGAGAAAGATTTGAACTTATGACCTTCCATGAATGGGTATACGTGCTTAACACTTTCCACGCTGCAGGTTTTTGCAGACGGCACTACAAAATTTCACAAACAATTTCAAAAATGTCAACATTATTGAATTTGATTACCATATTTGGAATCACCATAAGAAATGCATTGAAATGAGTACAAACATTCCTAGTATTGGCTCAGGGATCCTTGAGATAGACTATGAAAATTTGGAAAGGTTTCTGACTAGATGTATGGTAAAGCTTATAGCCGCGTGGAAATTGCTTAAAGGAAGTGTCTCGCAAGCATAAAAGTGTGCATTATATGTTAAAAAAATAACTATCGAGCCCAACTTTTGCTACCATGCATTCAATGGAATCGTCAGCCATTGAACAAAGCACTACACTTATGACAAAAACAAATAAAAACCGCAATCTCTCAACATGCACTTTTTAAAATTCGCGGCGATCGAAAGTCCCAGTGTCGATGATGTCATAATTATACAATTCACATGCGCAAATTTGAGCACCGATACCCATGACGTCATCGACACCGGGACTTTCGATCGCCGCGAATTTTAAAAATTGCATGTTGAGTGATGGCAGTTTTTATTCATTTTTGTGACTAGTATGGTGTTTTGTTCTATATAGTTACGTAATTTCGGCTCGATAAATATTTGTCTAACACATAATGCTCAATGTTGTGCTTGCGGGACCCTTCCTTTAAAGATTACTGGATTGCTAGAGACACTAAAGCCCTATGGAATACCGATGACGAAAAGGGATCATGATGAAAATACTATAGGGCAAACTTGATTTGTGACCCAATATGTTCTATTTTGCCGAAATCAATTATCCTCAAGCAGGTCATTTGATTTGTTGCAACCAGGTCTAAACGGTCGGAAAATTCTTGAAAATACTCAGATATATTAAAGCTTCATCATAATTGATTACTCAATAATAATTGCAACAATTTGGAAGTCGTTACTCAGGGACAATGAAAATGAAAATATAGCGGTGTCTACATCATTGGTTACGCAGGTCTATTATCATTTATGTAACCAATCAGAAACATTGTAAGTAACGCAGTAATACCCATAGGGTTAAGAACAAGTTACACCATTGGTTACTCGGATGATTATACAATGAAAGTTAACCAATTACAGGCATTGTGAGAAGAGCAGTAGTTCGTACGGGTTAGGTCCAAGGTACACAATTGGTGCACATTTCTCGGATAGTTATAGTGACATTATCATGAAAGTAACCAATAAGAAACAAAGGCAGTTATTTAAATCGAAAAATCTTAATTAATTCTTGATTGAATTGTATGGTACACGTTATTTACAACATTATAAGTACGCTGCAATCTCTATGTGTTTAGGCTCATTGTATCGTGTTGCTGCCATCAACTACTCCTGTGAAATTTGAGTAAGCAGTATTCAAATTCTGTTTAACATGTTTAAGGTGACTATTTATACTCAAAGAGGTTTAAAAATAATGTGAAGTATGTTTCCAAATTTCCAAAATTCTTCACTAACCATTGTAAAAGCCGATAAATGACTTAAAGAAGTAGTGATACATATACCTTTAGATGTTGGGCACAACTATAGTGTTGCGATTGCAACCTATAAGAGTAGGTATAATTGTGCCTGCCTGGCCTATTTAGGTGACTACCAAAGGCTAATTAGGCAATTAGATAATCAACCAGCAATAGGCCAATTAAGCAAGACGAACTTCACATATTTCAATAATTGAAACCATTATTAAATGTCCGGCTATTTAAATTGCCAAAGATAGATCTTAAGAGAGGTCGGATCAAGGTAGCCTGTACCGTGAACTTTTTAATTGAATTTCACACGCGGTGCATCAGACACTTCCGGTGACCATGACGGCGCTTACACATTGACCACATAACGGCGGTCCTTTAGTGTAAAAATATCTTCTCTATGTAACGCCAGGTGTCAAATATTGTGTCATAAAAATAGTGTGGCTTCTTATTTTAGCTGCTCAGTGCTTAATATATGCGTAGAGCATGTTATGCAATGGAGTAAAGGAACCCTTCCCGTGGTGGTGCACTGCGCAAAATTGGTAACACCGAACCCCGCGCACCGAACGACTTTTCGTTAGAGGTCACGAACCTCAATTTTGCCACACCTATACTATTTATCGATCGCCGGTAATAAGCGTAATCCAAATAAGCGTTACATGGAAAGAGCGAAAGGAAAAATCAAAATTGAACAATTTAGATCAGATCTTCAATCATATCAGTAACTTAAATAAAATACATTTTTAGCTAGTCAGCGATATTTCATTAATCTTATATGGACTGTTTTACTTTACACCAGATTTAATATGTCAGAATTTTAATCGCGCCAACGTGTTGCGGATAAGATTATATGGCGTTTATATAAGCCGTTCCTTATTACGTTCCTAATTTTAGGATATCAATAAAAACCAAGAGGCTATATTTATCGATGTATTTATACGATGTCATAAAGAAACCATGCCTTCCTTGTATCCAAGTGGCCTAATCATTATCATACCTCGTTTATTTCAGGTTGAAACGAAATTGCCCACCTCGAAAATGTTCGTGAATTTTTCACACACTTTATATTTTGATGAAAACCCCTCTAATTTCCAAAACCTGGGTCGTTTAGGCCCCGGTTTAGGCCAAGAGACGATAGTTTTATAGTCGCCTTATACCTATAGCCTTTCATCAAGGCTTTGTGGCGGTAAAACAGTTCTATAATATTTGTGGAATAGACTTCGCTTCGCTCGGCCCTCGCGCATTCGGCGCTCTCAACGGCTACAGGCGTCTTTAACCAAGACTACATTATACCTCCTTATATACATGTACGTTTACAGTCTTCATGTACAAAGTATTTACTGACTTAAGCTCCCGATGGAGTCATGAAGTCCACTGCTTGGATACATACACAGGCATGCACAGGCCGCGACTATAGCTAGCTATCACTATCAGTCAAAACCTTTACGGTCTCTAACATGTATAAACTATTTAATGACTTAAGCTCCCGATGAGGTCCACTGTTGGATACATGCACAGGCATGCACAGGTATAGCTATCCTAGCTATCACTCAAAACTACTATATCCCTTTATCGGAAACACTGCGGCCTGACTTTTAACGAGCTTTTCCTGGGCACAGAACTTTTATAACCGATTTAGTCACGCAATGCGGCGTATAAGTTAACCCCTACTGTGGCCCCCTACACTGTAAATCGGTTGTGTAAGACAATTACACAACACTGTTTAATATATGAACCTAGCAGCCATTGTTTAAAAAATTACACAATTGTGTTCATTTTCACACAACTTCTTGTAAACTTTCACAAGGTTGTGCAACATTTTAAACAAGTTGTGTATTCTTTTTTTCTTCAAACAACCAGTTGCTAGGTTCATATATTAAACAGTGCTATATTTTTACACAACCGGATTAACAGTGTACTTAATACATATGTACACGTCCCATGTGCTTAATTGTACGTACCCTCGCATGCTTGCTGGAGGATATTGGTAAGGGATATTTAAAGATGCCAAACTCAAAAGAGAAATACATATCATACTATATATTGGTTCAATGCCATCATCAACCATCTTGCATATGTGTGTATCGAACGCGCAACCTGCGATCGAGTCAGAACGACTAAGAAGTCAGAAAGTGTATTATATTTAAAAATATATAGATATCTATATATATAAAAATGGAAAATGTATAATCGATTATTTTTATATATTGTTTTTTTTTTACTTCCACCTCTTTGTTTAGAAATCCAAAGCTTGTAATTATTATTACAAGCGTGGACTTCTACTCGGTTTTAAGATGCTGCCAACCTGGATTGAGCTGTTTGCATACTCAATCGTTGATTAGAATTAAGACGCTTTCGCACATGCGCAGTTGCCTAGACAAATATGCACGTGCGTCTGTGTGAAACCGGTCTTGTCGCTCAGCGATCTTGAGTATGTAAACTGCAATGCAGAATTATTTGTAAATGACACTGTTGTTCATATATCAAGCTGTCCAGAAGTTTAGTCTAGTTAAAAATATAACCGGTTTAAACAAGTAATTATGCAGATTTCATATTTATATTGATTTTGATAACGCTTTGAATTTAACATGGTTTTAGAATTATTTTGGCGCCAAAATGAGACACAAGTGGTGAACAGACTCTAATCAGGTGAATTTGCAGTTAATGAAGTGTGGACAAAATTTGAAATAAATGTTGACAAAATGTCGAATACAATTTTATAGGTGGGAGGGAGACATGATGCAGGGAGGGAGGTCGGGTGGAATTTCTATATTACGCGATGTGTGAAACTCGTAACAAGATATAGATAACTACAACATAAAGCGTCAATTTTTAAATATAAAGTCGGTCTGGTAATCTTAAAACATCTTTTAATCTCAAATCTAAATATTAAGGGTTAATTATTTTAAAATGTTCCATGAAATGATGCAAAGTCTTAACTTGTGTTCTGGTCACGTTCAATGTCTCGGCGAATTAGGCTGTACATTATTGCGATTAATATCCGGATTATTTATATTATTGAATTTATTATAATTATTACATTTATCTATTTTATTGACATTTTACCGCATTTATTATCTGTTTTTATTACTATTATACCTTCTTATTAACAAAAAAATAACTAATGAATGTAAATATTTTATAATACATATTTTCTTTAAAACAATTATGTTTACCGTTTGTCTTTTAATTTTGGCGCCATTAGCTATGTCGTTGCAAATCAATTAATATGTTGTATTTATAATTAAAGTATCTTTAATTGTTAATACTGATCGTTTACAAACGTACCAATTCAGTACGATATTATATTCAAAGAGTGTTTTAAATTGATTGTTTCTCAGTTTAACAAAATGTTTAAAAAATGTAATCATTTTGATATAAGAAAAAAACATACGTTATTTATAATGGATTTCTATTTGTTGTACAATATCGGTGTATAAATTCATTTCAATATTATTATTATTAACAATTATCGTTAATATTAATATATTCCTGCAGAAAAAATGTAAAACAATGAAAGGATTACCAAATTTTAAAACGCTCAATTACTTACAATTTATTTCCATAAACTGTTACTTGTGGAACGAAATAAAAATGCAACTTTGGAATGCTAACGGATCAGGTCGGTGTTATTTTTGTAAAAATTCAAATGCCATTAAGACATTCTTTTGATTGCTTTATATGTATATTTTGAACATGAATTGTGTACCGAAATCGGCATGTAAAAGACGTTATCAAACGTTTCAATTATATTGCTGGTGTACCTTATTTTGCCTTTGTAAAATAAATGTGAACATAGAATCTTTTTATATCAAAATCAGTCAATGTGTGTTTTGTCGTTTTATTTCTACTTCAGCATATTCAGGGGCAAGTCAAATATTATTGATCCCCAGAAATAGCTGCTCTAAGCATTTATGTAAAAAGGACGGAACCCGTTAACACTTTTCACGCGGCTATTGGTTTTACCATATATATACAAAACAGATTTTTTAGAAACCTTTCCCAAATTTCAAAGTCTATCTCAGGAATTACTGAACCAATACTAGGCATGTTTGTGTTTATTTCAATGCATTTTTCGTGGTGATTTCAAGTATGGTAATGAAATTCAATAATTTTGACATTTTTGAACCATTTTGTAAAATTTTGGAATGTCGTCTGCAGACGCCTGTCGCGTGGAAACCTATATACAGAACAACTTGATTTAAAAGAACATAACGATTTCGAGTACCTCCAAATATCTCGATAGATGCAAACTAAAGGTCGTTTATACAGAGACTCTGACCATGTTAATATTTACCAATTAAACAAGTCTATAAAGAAAATGTTGCTGAAGCGGGATTCGAACCGGTGAACTAAGCACTACGGGTCATGTGCCCTTGTAAATATAATCTCTCTTGATAAATGTATTCAACAGGTAGGCCTATACATCTGCATTGATTTATAAGTTATTGCATCATACAGCACACATCAATACATAGCGCTGCTACATCTAGATCAAAGCGTTTACTTATGTAAACAAAATTTAGATATCAAATAATCAAAGAAACACCAAGAACAATAGCTAACAATATTGAAGCAAAGAAAATCAAACGCTTATGGCATGACATAAATTGCCCGCTTGGGAGCGCTATTATTCGGTCTGGTAAACCTATTGTTATCAATTACTAAGAGAAGATTGCCTGGTTGTATTTAAATTCGAGCGGTTCTTCTTGCTAACTGCATGGGTGAGTTTCCATTATGTTGCAAATTACATCCACGCTCATGCGTTTAAACTACCCAATGGGCGTTGCGATCCAGCCGGTTGGTTGCACAAGAGAATTATGTCATATAGCAACCAGCTTTAATGGAAGGCGAATATTTAAATTTGGTGCCGGTTTTTAGGGCAACAATTTAAAGTGCTGCTAAGCGGGCCTTGTAGCGTAATGGAACAGATGTCTAGAACTCTCTTAAATTACGTTAATGACTCATACTCTCTTATGTCAAACTTGTTCCAGCAGATGCGAGGCAACACAAGATGTTTTCGATTGTATTATTATTATTATGCTCAGTCAGGCGGGTCGGATCTGATACAGAATGTAGATCTAAATTTAGATCCTCGGTTTACCCACAGATGGTGGATCTGTGGTTTACCCCAATCATGAAGCTAGCATACCCCATCTCTGACTGTCCCAATCCAGTGTCCATCGAGCCAGCTTGTCTGGAGTGACAGGACCAACTAACTCTAGGCTATATCAATTATAAATGGCTATACACAGTAGTGTACAAGCAGATACAGTATGATCTGTGACTGATAATGCAATGGAAAATGTAATGTAAGGCTGGTCACTGGGCTGGTAGTTAGGAGGATGTATTTTATACATCTAACAGAATGTAGACTTGCCTTCGCAGGTTAATAAAATGAAATGCAATGGACACAGATATTCAGGTGTGATGTGCCCGAGGCTTTTAAAAATCATATAACCAATACGATTTTCAATGGAGCGCCAATGCAACTTTTGCAAGCATGATCATGTTTGAGAGCCTTGTATATCAGCTTGGCAGCCCAATTCTGGATGCGCTGAAGTTTTAGGATGTCAGCTTTATTGGAACCAAGCAGCAGCCTGTTGCCGTAATCGATCCTAGAAAGGACAAATACATTTGAAATGCATAACCCCCGGAAGACAGTACCTTAATCTTCCCCACAAAGTTAAGCACATGAAAAACAAATGCTCCTTTTGGAACACGTATCAAAAATCATTCTGATGTAGGAATAACTTATAATATAATAATAAAATAAAATATGTAAAATCATAGTACGGATGGGGTTCGAACCCATGCGGACATACGTCCATTGGAACTTAAGTCCAACGCCTTAACCACTCGGCCACCGTACTTGGATAGACATCGTACACAACACAACCATCATTTATGAAACAAACCAAACAAATATCACGGTGTAGCAATAGGTAGATTATTGACTAACTGATCATGCTGATAGCGATAACTCAACGGCCGATACGATAAGGACAATTAATTAATCAATTACCTGTAAGTTACTCACTGTTTTATCACTGTCATATTTGTCTGGGTTTTGTTCATATAATTGTTGTGTTTTGTAAGAAGCATATCCATGTGGTCAATCAGATTAATACGCGCTCACAACTCTAAAATCAACTTCCAATTTTGAAAATATTAAATTACAAAATTATGGATTAATTTAGGCAATGTCTTGATAGACGTCCCGTAACTCAAGTACGCATGCTCAAACCAATTAAAATACGTTGTAGCTATACACGGTTTATTCCGTACGGGACGTGAGGCAAGATATAGCCTTAATTTATTTATCCTCTTCAAGTTGAGATATGGTTTGCGATGATCAGTAATCAATTAAAAAAGCTACCCCGAAAAGAATGAGACAGTGTGCAATGTTCATTTTCGCATTGGGTTTGAACACGTAGGATAGTGAGACAGGCATGTCAATCGGGCCTCATTGATCAATTGAAGCATCCCCTGTCATTATCTTACTATCACTCAGTTATAGTCAATAATCTGCCTATTGTTACACCGAGGCTGCATGCAGAATGAAAAATGGCAAGCGTCTCATTCTTTTCGGTGTAGCGTTCTTATTTTTATATAACTCAATTTTCACAAACAATATCTCAAATTGAAGAGGAGAAATTAATCCATACTGTTGCATTTTAATATTTTTAGGTTTGAACTATATATCATACAGTTATGAGCGTATTTAATTGTATTACCTGGTAAGTTCCATTGATCCATTATTTGTTTGGTTTGTTTCAATATGATGGTTGTGTTTTGTATGAAGCATATCCGAGTACGGTGGCCGAGTGGTTAAGGCGTTGGACTTAACTTCCAATGGACGCATGTCCGCATGGGTTCGAACCCCATCCGTACTAACATATTATGTGCATTTATTTTCTTTAACAGCATATTTAGTGTGTTAATCTTTAACAAGCTGGACGAGGCGATAATATTATATGATTTTATCACATTTTTACCCAATATTGTTTTCTCTCTCATAAAGAAGTTTGACTTAGGCTATCAGGAAGACTTTCCTGTACTCATAAATCTATCCTGACTGTATTTTCCGTAAAAACCATCACAAAACTTTACCAAATCAAAATGGAAATCTGCTGCCACATATAATTTTTAAATTTTCATCATAAAGCATCATAAAGCATTGTGAACTATTGTGTTCACTTTTGGTGTATAGTTGCCAGTTTAACCGAAAACAAGTAAATGGCGTCAACACCATATGAAACCACGGAATTCTATTTACGAAGGGGGTGTTATTTTCCTTCGATATTGGAATACCAAATACTAAAAAAGTCTCCAACTTTTATTTCTGCCTTGCCCTATCTAAAACATCAGAGGATTTTATGTCCAATCTCCCCATCTGAATGGAACTAAATAGATTTAAATCAAGAACCCTCTATATTATATGATGTAAAATAACCTCGAAGCATCATATGAGCGTGTTTCTGCTGGGGAAGAAAACGCTAATAAATGCTAAGTTTTCCCAGTAGAAACAGGCAGAACCCGGCAATAATCGGTATTTTTGGTAATCCCCAAAAACCTTCACAAACCAGGTTTGGAACCGGCAATAATCAGCAATAATCGGCAATAAACCCAATAGAAACAGAAAGGCGATTCTTAGCGGTTTGCGCTGTGAACCGTGTCACGCTGGGTTATACACATTATTGTGAAGCAATCTTTTTCAGGTGCAGTGATATTGTTTGGTATTACAAAAGGTCAAATGTCGTGGCCCACGACTAGGATCGATAAACTTAGCGGTAACTTTTCGCGAGTAGAAACAGAGGGGATTAAAAACTGACCGATTGAAACTTGGCGTTTATTAGCGTTTACTTGTTGCAGTGTCCCAGCAGAAACACGCTCATACAGATTCCATTCTGTTTCGTAATAAGTCTTCCTCAACTGACATTAATCCTGCCCATTGACCATTCTGAACACTTACCGTATTGCATCAACAACATTTTGTTAATTTAACCTGAGACTGACTACTAAACCCCGGTACTAAACACCTAAATTCAATGGCGGCACCGCGGGGTGGGGGTAATGCCATACTCCATTTTGTCCCATAACAATTGAAAATGTTGACTTTTAAGGTCAAATCGCCTAAAGTTAATTTAAAATTGATTCAAAATGTTGACATTAAAAGCAAACATTTTCGCGCGTTTCTTGCCTCCCTTCACCGTCTACTAGGCGCTACGTGTACTTCAAACAGTATGTTCAACATGTTTTATAAACTCATCCGTATGTAAATGTAATACATTTCTTTCCAACTTAAACTGTATTTCAAAACAGCTTGATCAGGTTTTGACGTATATGGTCGAATCCAACGAAAAGTGTACACGTGATGTTCAGGCCTATAATAAAATAATCTATATCTTGACAATTTTATTTTTGTGTTATACGTATCCGCCTCGACGAGACGGTTCGCGCCATATATAATATGACTAACTTAAATGCACAATTGGGCGTATACGAGCAATAAACCTGCTATTTTATACTCTTTTTACAAAATAGTTGTTAAGGTTTTTTGTTAGACATATAACCGTTTAGATGAAAACGAGCTTAAGTGGAAATAATTTTGCCTGTTTGATTGCTGGATATCTCAAGAATGCCTATTTTAATTTTTGTTACTTTCGATCAATCCCCTGAATTGTTGTGATTTTTTTCGCTGTGGTAAGTTTTGACGTTACATACAAATACATGTTTTGTTAAATCTCACTTTCGGGGAAGAATTCGCTTGAGGTAGAGTAATTTGTGCAGTAAGTAAGCCTAAATATGTTAAATACTTAAATGCATTGTTCCCATTCAAGTCGATTTTTTGATAAAGCTGTTAGAAATTTTAAAAGCGGAAACGATCGGTTTGGTAAAAAAAATGCATTACCTCCGAATACCTATTTAAAACACTGCCTTTTCAATATAAACACAGATTAGTGAATGATATCTATAGAATAAGCGAAGTGTGATACAATGTACATGTGTGCCAAGTTTTATCATTTTGAAATCAACATTTTTTGAAATATCAGCAATAAAAGGCTGTATTCGTAGGCAAATTTGAAATATGAACTGTTACCTTCAAATAAAAATAACGATACCGTGGTAATTCCCTCTGTTGTTACATACTTGTATCGACTGGAATAAAGTAGAAATGTGCGCTGCGTTCGGCAAGCAACAGAGAAGTTTTGCATCAATCTTTCAGCTTTTGTAAGTAACCTTTTCACAAAATTCTGTAGTTTGTGTATAAGTGCATTAATAATATGTTGTTGTCTTAAAAGTTGATTGTATATAGCCTCCCTCTGTCTCAATCTTATTACTCCTATTAGTGTAGTTTTTTATGCTATTCACGTAAAGACATCCTCTGACAGTTGATTTAAATCGCAATAGGGGTAATTAATGTTTATATAAATATTCAGTAACAGCATCTTGTGCATGACTTCCATGTTGTATTCGGAGGTAACATGTATATGTAGGCAACATTCAACATTCAACAACTCCCCATACCTTAAGTACAGTAACAAAGCGTTGTTGATTTGAGATAAACCCACTGTTCATATGCAAATTACTAGGATAGCGAACCTTATTTGGAAACCGCAAATTGTAAACAAACAAGAATGTCGGGAAAAATGTTCGCAAAATTTGTTCATTTTTTCGGCGTATAAATGCATTTCGCCATGCAATCCTTAAAGTTAGCAAATAACTTTATATACCGAAATGTAGCTATATCCCCGAGGAAAATATTTTTGGCGAGGGCCATATGTAAAGGATCACTTCTAAAGCCACAATTTTAGCCGAACCGTCGCTACCTGAGCACAAGAGAATCGCCTTTTTTTGCAATATCGCGGCGAAATGTGTTCGCTTTGATCTACAGGACCGTACCACTATTGAAACGGAGGGGTGTGTTTTGATTTTATACAAATATTCTATAAACATGTATCAAAATGTGTTGTGTAAATTAACGCATTCTTGATTTAATTTTTCTCTGAATGTTATTAATGTGGTGTGTGAATAAAATGCTATTTACAAAATATTTTTAATTTCACAATTACTTGCGAAATAATTTGTCTTCTCTCATGTTTACCTTTTGTAACCCAACCCATTCTGATGTTCCATCGCCCATTTACGGGGAACGGACGATGTCCAAATAAGGGCCTAATTATAATAAACGTAAACTTTTTTTTCTCGATTTTTAAAGAGCAGCTATTTTTTTATGTCAAATTACTAAGCCTATTAAAACAAGTTTTGTACTTGTTTTCATTAATTATCCAAAACGATATTCACATTTGAATGATGTAAATATGGGAATTGGAAAAAGTGTACTTTAGGTCCCAGATACTGGTATACCAGTATCGACCGATACTGGTACATGAATTTTGCCAGTATCGCTCGATACTGGAACAATTTACATGTTCCAGTATCGGTCGATACTGGAACATCAAATTGTGTTCCAGTATCGACCGATACTGGAACACTGCATGTGTTCCAGTATCGCCCGATACTGGAACGGTTTTCTTCCAGTATCGATCGATACTGGAACAAATTAAATGTTCCAGTATCGCCAAATACTGGAACATTTTGTTCCAGTATCGCTCGATACTGGAACATGTAAATCGTTCTAGTATCGCTCGATACTGAAACACAATTTAATGTTCCAGTATCGCTCGATACTGGAACATGTAAATCGTTCCAGTATCGCTCGATAATGATGTTGCGCTGCTTGCTCCGCTTTTATTACCCTTTTGCGGACGTGGCAGAAAAAGTATACATGTCGCGAACCAACCAAGCTTACACAACATAGGAGCAAATGTGCGTGCTAACAATGGCACCACCGGTCATAAACGCTGCTCTCGGCTATAAGGCTGTCAACACGCCGCGCGTTAGCCAACACTAAAACATGTACAATCCGAACCTTGTGACTTTTAATTAATTCTTTCATCATTTATTTTATTCAGAAAATTACAGTACTCTCAGAAGAAGAAAAATCTTCGTCTTTTTTCTTCGTCTTTTTTTCGTATTCATCCAATTTTTTTAAAATTATTTATTATTCCATGTGACATATTAAATAGTTTCTGAATCGATGTTATAGGCCGTCCTTGATTTTGATTAAAATATTGTGATTTTTGCGTTGAAAACCCCATCTTTGCATTGAAAAACAAACAAGTAGCTATGTCATGACATTCCAATATCGAGTTTTTTGGCAAACATTTCAATGTTGGCCTACATTACATGTATATTTCACTACACAAATATAAAACGGCATGTTGAGGCCATGTTTATAATGTCATTGTGACGTCAAGCGTAAGGTGTTTGTACTTGTCACGAATAACCAAACAAATAATAATAATGAAGTGTCTCAGACAACAGCTTCGACGAGTCCATCTAAAAAGAACAACCGGCTGCAGTCATTAAGAAACGGAAACACCGACACATATCAACATTAGACACTCGCCAACGTATTGAATAAACCGCACGAGAGAAGAGACGAACCTACCAAAGAGTCCCGTCGCTTGACACATCACAGGCAGTTGTGAATACCACAATACGGCTATTTTCAGAGCCACCCTATTTTCCAGAAAGAGAAAATAACCATACAAGCCAACATCACCGATATTGTATTGGGTGATACTGGCACACTTTTCATGTTCCAGTATTGGGCGATACTGGCACATTTTTAATGTTCTAGTATTGGGCGATACTGGTATATTTCTCATGTTCCAGTATTGGGCGATACTGGAACATTTTTCATGTACCAGTATCGGGCGATACTGGTACACATTCTACCAGTATTGACCGATACTGGAACAAAATAATGTACCAGTATTGATCGATACTGGTACATTATTTTGTTCCAGTATCGGGCAATACTGGAACATTTTAAACGTGCCAGTATCGAGCGATACTGGAACAAAATAATGTACCAGTATTGAACGATACTGGGTGTTCTAGTATTGGTCGATACTAGTACAGTCTAGTATCTGGGAGCTAAAGTACACTTTTTCCTAAATATGTTTGGTCGTTGTTGAACGGGGTTCAACAAGGTCTTCGTCGTTGTTTATCTTGAATCGACAACGGTAAGACGGGTTTATTTTGCTCGGGCAGCTAAAGCTGCCCTCGCAAAATAAACCCGTCTTACCGTTGTCGATTCAAGATAAACAACTCCGAAACCTTATTGAACCCCTAAATATACACGGTGCATATTGGCCCTAAACTATCTTATTTTACATAAGAGCAGTGCGCAATCATACAATATGACTGGATATATTATTATATTTATATTTGGAAAGGAAAAATAATATTCCCTTATTAAACGAAAATGGGAGGTGTTGATTTAAATAAAATACATGGTGTAATCAAACTGTTTTTGCCGAGAACATATTTTTTGTTGGTGTTAGAGTGAATGAATGATATTTATATCCATAGATTACACGTTGATACTCTTAAAATGGGTACATTTAGTCATAACATCCATAAATTTCGGTTTCATAATCAATATTGTCATATTCCATTTTGTATTCGTAGGTAGCTTATATATTAGTTAATGAGCATGGTACAATTCCTGTATTGTTTGTGGCTTTCAATTGCACCTAATATTATGTAAATATTAAGTAGGAATGTATAAGACGGGAATAATATTGTTTGGTGCGTAATATTGTATTAAACCAGCTTGTCGATATGATGTATGCGTAGTTAACCAATTTCCTGGAATTGCAGAGCAGTGACTACTGAGGTACATAATATTGGTCATTATTGTAGTTGTATTTGAAAATGGAATTCATGTGTAACAAATATAAAATAACTTCATTTTTGCTGTGGTAGGTTGTGTAATGTCACCGAAACGTATTTAAAGTGAACAAGAAATTAAGTAAAACCTTTTCCTTTATTTTTAAAGGTGGGGGCGGGGGAATCAAGGGTAGGCCTAAATTATTTCAGTCTCAAATCAAAAATTGCTCATGAATAATGCTTCCGACATTTATTAATTAGTGAAATTGAACTAAGCAGTGGTTGATTTTAAAAGAAAATCATAATGAAAGGCACATGCCCGACAATATCTCTGTCGAGGCAAACCTTATTAGATTAGTGTTGTTAAATCAAACAACATTGAATTTCTAAACATAAAATTCCTATTTTGTCTACATCTGACAAAATATATTATATTGGTGATTCTATGTCAAACGGAATCTTCCTCCGGTTGAAACTCGATAAAAACTGACTACGGTATGTACGACATTTAGAATGATAGACATTCCAAACTAGGAAATACTATATTTATTCTAATCTGACAACTGAATGTCTTGCTGAAAGTTGTATGTGTTTTATTCCGTTGTGGACTGAAAGGCAAAATATTTGAATGTTCTAGACTTTGAACATGTTCGGCTCATATTAAACTTATATATTATATAAGGTCTGATATGAAATTATTTCAAAGTATATATTAAATAAATCAAAAAGCGATCTGGCTTTCGTGTATAAAACAGCTATTCAAAATTATAACTTCCACTTGCCTCCTTTATTTAGAACAAATTGAGGAAGGCAACCGGTTGTTTTATTGCTTAAAACAGATAACCTGACATTCAAGACTATGAGTTACAGGCAAATCAAACTGTTAAGGAAACCGCTCGCTTGCTAATTAAAGATGGCTCGGTGAACTATTCAATAGTTGATTCGATCCAATATTTTGGATTCACACGGAAACTGAAACGTTCATTCTTAACATTCTAGAATGTCCTATATAATAAACAAAGAGTAATTGTGTTCTATTATATATAATTCATCCTCGCAACATGAGAGACCTGAAGAACTAACTACATACAGAATACAACAAGAACCACTAAACTTGTTAAGTAGAGATTACAAGGCTGAATGATCAGATGTTTCTTAATTAAAATGTGTCTACATGTATGTGCTTAATTTTTGTCATGTTTAGTTTTAATGATGAACATGCTTTTTACCAATTAGATCAGTAATAATATCATTATTACTAGCGAGTTAATTGATTGTTTAACTATACCTTTACGAAATTGTAACCCAGTACAATATGTATGTTGTCATCATCCTGCCTTAAATCAGATATTAAATATACTTACACACTTCTGACTGTTTTGTAGAAGTTAAACGCACATTCTTAATAATTGAAAGTCAAGCAAGAAAGACACTAACAAAATTGGATGATCAGATACGTTAGCATAATAAAACATGTTCTTCCATAATTATCATGTGTAAAAGGTTAATTCTATTCAATATGCCTTAACCAAATTAGGGGATCAAGAATAATAACAGTATGTCTATCACTAGTGAGGTTATTGATGCTTAGGGTGTTTTCTTTTATATCTTAGAAATAGGAACATGGTTTTATATTATTTTAATGTTTATTTGGTTAATCTGTCTGTTCTATTCAAATGTTGAATATTACGCAATTCTGATTGTTTTGTAAAAGCAGCGCTCGGCGCACATTTTTAAATATACTTATAAAGTCAAGTAGGACACCATTTTCTTCCTCATACGCGATTCAGGACATAAAAAACTATGTCGAGTACAAGTTTGCCCTTAAACCTATGTTAAATCAACGAATCCAACTGTTCTTAGTCAACGAAGTTGAAGTTGAGAACAAATGTGTTACCTACGAATACTTTGATTGTTGCAATGTAAGCTACCGTGTTTTAAGTCTTAACATGTTTTTCTCTTATAAGAATGCTTTAAAATGTTGCCTGACATATTGTTCTTAATAAACCTATTCAAAATTACAACTGACAGTTAGATATTGTATATTTTTCAACATTAAATTAATATTCTAGTATCTATTAAAAGTAAACTCCTGGGAATATGTTCATACTATTAGGATTTGAACATGTTTTAACATGTTTATTTAAAAATACAAATATTGTTAACAACCCTGCATGATTATTTCACCCCAAAATGTAACATAGATTAAGTAGAACATTAATTTATTACAGTTTTACTTCTATTACCTACGTATACATTAACTGTTACCTTCGAATACCAAATTTCCACATTCCTCTATGTACTTAGGTTTTGGGCGCATGCTCAAAATTCTAAATTTTACAGAAAGGATCATTCCCCCTCTTTGAGGTACATGAAAACAAATGTTCATTAAAATAATCTTGGTGAAAGTACACAAAGTGACTCAACCTCATGTTTCAAAGTATTGAGAGCGTGAAAATGCTACCTAACGGTGGGAATCTAAAATGTAAAACAAAATGAGTACCTGGACAAATATGATCACTTTCTATCAGCATTAGCATCTTCTGAATACAAAACAATCACAAATTTGAATGAAATATGTAAATAGGTGGAATAATCATCACCTAATCAAAATATAGTACTTGTATTTGTAGGTAACATTGAGAAGTGTACCTTCAACTTCATCATTCCGCCACGTAGTCAATTGGAGAGATTAGTGATGGCACTTTTTTTCCATACAAGTTTGATATGTTGACCTTGCGTGGGGAAAAGGAATAAGAGATCGAAGCATTTTGAAACTGGACCCTAAAAATCTAGCCGTGGACACTTTTCGTTGGATTCGACCATATACGTACAGTAACCCAACAATAATATTGATCTCATATTTTATAAAGATTGTGATGTTACAATACACATCCAAGTACGGTGGCCGAGTGGTTAAGGCGTTGGACTTAAGTTCCAATGGACGTATGTCCGCATGGGTTCGAACCCCATCCGTACTATCCGTTTTGCATATATTTATTTTATATGAAATGATGTTATTATTAAACCATAAGGATTACAATGTTCTATGAGGAAACGGACCACTCAGTTAATTTTCGAAACTTTCAAAAAATATGTAAATGGTCAACAATTTTGCGAAACATTTTAAATTGTATTAAAAAATTCAATTTTTTTAAAATTTGTTTTAATTTGTAAAAAACATTTCTAAAATTCATCATCAGGGAGTCTCGAAAAAAAAAATCTAAAATAGGTTAAGAACAAGTTTTGGCAATGTCTTGCTAGACGTCCCTTAACTGATGTGCGCATGCTCATACCAAATAAAATGTGTTGTCGTAGTACACGGTTTATTCCGTACGGGACGTCTAGCAAGATATAGCCCAAGTTTTGATGATAGGCTACCTTTTAACACATTTCCTGTATTTCTAACTACACCTGGTTCCTAATCCGTTTTTGACGCAGCTGTACCGCCCACGTTAATCCCGGGGATTATGCATCGCAATTAATACTAAGTCGGTTTCACCTTGGTATCGGAAACGGGATTGAATGATCAAATAATTTACACTCAGAACTATTACATTAACACTTTCCACTCGGCATTCGTCTGCAGACGACAGTTCTAAATGTTTACAAAATGTTTCAAAAATGTCAAATTTATTGAATTTAATTACCATATTTGAAATCACAATAAGAAATGCATTACAATAAGTACAAACATACCTAGTATTGATTAGTAATCCTTTATACATACCTTAAAGTTGGAAAAGGTTTATGAAAATCTGCTTTGTATATAATGCTAAACCCAATAGCCGCGTGGAAAGTGTCAAGAAATAATACGGAAGTTTGCAGGTATTTTTATTTAGGTGTGGACAGATCAACAGTTGGGGTCCTGACAGGGCCTACTTTGCAACCCCTCTTGGATTTATCGAGACCTATTTTATGAGGCATTAATCTTTCCGGTTGCAATATATGGAGCTGAAACCTGGTCTGTGGGAATTGCGGATTCAAAGAAAATATCAGCTTTCGAAATGTGGTGTTGGCGCAAGATGTTAGGAATATCATGGAAAGAGCATAAGACCCATGACTTTGTCAGAAGCCAGATTGGGGACCAAACTTCTCTGTCTAATAATATCATGCGCAACAAACTGCAATTCTTTGGACACATTGCTAGACGAGAAGGTGACAACCTAGAAAAGGTGATAACTGAAGGAGCTGACGAAGGAACTCGTAAACGTGGAGACCAAAACTCCGCTGGACTGATGGCATTAACCCTAACCCACCCGGTGGATTTTCCAACGCAATTATTTTCAAGCGAAAAAAGCACACACAACAAGAGGTGCCACGCCCCGGGGTTTGAACCCACGACCTCTCGGTTGGCGGGCGAACACTCTACCAACTGCGCCACGGGGGAAGCTGTGCTGGGCGAGTGTATTCGCCCAGCTATATAGCCCGGGGCCATTATTTCACACAAAAACCTCAGCGCCAGGTGGAACCAGGATGCTGGGAAATGGGATTTCATGGGATCTGGGGCTGTAAGGGTAAAGGAAGCAACAGGTTTATCTCTTATCTCTGCACATCGCATGTCACAAAATAGACAACGATGGCGCTCCATCATCAATAGGGTCACAACAAATCAGCCATGATTCATACAGCGACGACGACGATTTTATGAATTGAGTTAGGATATCAACAAACAGACTTAACACTCTTACAATCAACTCATTGAACAGTTTTAATACATTTTTGTTGATATATAAGTCTCTTTTCTAATTTATTTATTGATAATGGTATCAAAATCTACGATGGTTGCCAAATGAGCCTTTGAGCAACTTCTTATTTTTATTGTCGAATCTGTTTAATGACATCGTAAGTAATTCAATACGAGGTCTCGACAAATCCCAGAAGAGTGCCCCCAGCAAAAACTATATTTAGTTGTGACACACATTGATATATTTTTGTGATTCTTTGATATATTATTCTCATATTTTGAACGAAAAATAAAAGTAAATATTCGTGTGATACCCTTTATTTTATACGGTAGAGTGGTTTCAAAACAGATTTTAACAGCGTGTCCCAAAAAACTGGGTTCAAAGGTTTGCGAGCTTATAACGAAATAAATAAGAATTATGGATAGTTTGTATTTGAGGATATCAAACGAAATATACCTGACCTTATTTGGGTAAATTTGGAGACCAATCCAATGTAAACTTTTTGAAATACAAAGATTTGAATAGAGCGTGGTCAGAACCCATTTGTCCCGATTTAAGGAATAAACCATCCGTGCGTTGCATGAAACTGTGCGCTAAGTATTCCCGGCATGGGGTTTATTCTCTGAAAGAACTTAACAATAACTCGGACTATAACAAAGAACATTTTGGTTAATGTTTATATAAATAATGAACTTGTATTATTGGTATATAACCAAGATAATTTTATTTACTGCCCAAAGCTTTGTAAAGAATGAATGCAATGGCAAAACATTGACGAAATCACAACAATGTGCAATTGCAACACATTGGGGTGTTCCTTGAAAAGCGGGACAAATGGGTTTTGACCACGCTCTATTAAAATCTTTGTATTTCAAAAAGTTTATATTGGATTAATTACAGAGTTTAACCAATTAAGATCATGTATATTTTACTTAATATCCCTATATATAAAGTATCTATGTTTCCTACTTTTGTAGTTGTAAGCTCGCAAACTTTTGAACCCAGTTTTTTGGGACACGCTGTATTTCCAATCCCTGATAGAACGCGTTGACCTCAACTCATTCCTTACCTTAGAGAAAAGCAAATTTTATACAATTACCAATCTGGTTTTCGCCCTGGATTCTCTACGGAAACATGTCTCATACATCTGACCGATTACATAAGATCTCAACTTTCTGAAGGTAATTATGTGGGCATGCTGTTGCTAGATGTACAAAAGGCTTTTGACAGCGTTAACCATGATATTTTGTGTACCAAACTTGAGTTCATGGGAATCAACCCTGGTTGGTTTAAATCATATCTGTCAAACAGACAACAACTTGTCTCGGTTGATGGCATTTCATCTGATTTTCAGAAAATTACTTGTGGAGTTCCACAAGGTAGTTTACTGGGTCCCCTGCTGTACCTATGTTACAGTAACGATATGGTGTGCTCTGTTCGCAATAAGTTATTATTGTACGCTGATGACAGTGTCATCCTTGTTTCGGACAAAGACCCCGGTGTTGTTTCCCAAGAACTCAGTAAAGATTTGGAATCTTGTAATCATTGGATTATTGACAATCAACTGTCTCTACATGTTGGTAAGACTGAATGCATCTTGTTTGGTTCTCATGCTAATTTAAAACGTGCATCTGATTTTAACATCAATTATAAAGGGAAAGTCATCCCCTCCCAAGATTGCATCAACTACCTTGGAGTAACAATTGATCAAACAGTCTCTGGAGACAAATTAGTGGACGATCTTGTCAAGAAAGTTGTTGGTCGTATCACATTTCTTTATAGACATTCTAGTTACCTTAACCAAACCTTGCGTAAAAATCTGAGTGCAGCTCTCATCCAATGTCACCTTGACTATTGCTGTTCCGCATGGTTTGCTGGTATCAATACCAGGGCCAGACACAAATTACAAGTCACCCAAAACAAAATAGTTCGCTTCATTTTGAAATTGTCTCCAAGGACTCACATTGATCAATTTAACCGTAACTTACTTAGACTCCTAAATACACAGGACCGTGCAAAACAGTTAAGACTTCACCACGTTTTTAGTATCTTTAATGGCATTGGTGCTCCTTACCTTGCTCACAATTTCATAAGAACCACGAGTGCTCATTCCCACCGAACTAGGTCAAGCAATTTCAATTTTATTGTCCCTAGAGTTAAAGGAATTGCTTCCAAGTCATTTTACTACAATGCCATCTTAGACTGGAACGCCCTGCCACCACATATCCAGACCATACGCAGGAAGATGGAATTTAAAAAGGCTGTGAAAAAACACCTGGCTGATTGCGCTCTGAAGCAGGAATCTGCTGATTTTATACGTCAGTGACGTGTGTAGGCTTATTGTCCAATGTGTCCATTGTCATTTTGTTTATGTTACTCCACGTCCATGGCCCTCTTGTTGTGTTGTTTTGGGACCCCATTGGAAATAAGCCTGCACATGTAGCTGGCTTTTATGGGCTATCCTGGCCTTGCAACTTTTGGTGTTGTGATGTTTGCCGTTCCAGTTTGGGATGGCATTGTGATATGCGTTATTTATTGAATGTGATTATAATTTTATACTCGTGTGATTTGTTATTTGTATTTGTTGTGATGCCAAATAAAAACTAAACTAAACTAAACTACTCATCGGAGTTATCCCAAACAGATCTCTTGATGAGTAATGTTACAATATGTCACAAACTCATGGTAACTATAAGGATTTTTGTTAGAAAAAAATATGGATTGAATCCTAAAATTGTTTTGCATCTGCGAAAATCAAATGTTGATGCATCTGCCATTTGTACGTCGTCGTCGTCGTCGTCGTTATATGAATCGTGGCTGATTCTTTGTGACCCTATTGATGATGGAGCGCCATCGTTGTCTATTTTGTGACATGCGATGTGCAGAGATAAGAGATAAACCTGTTGCTTCCTAAATGCCATCAGTACAGCGGAGAATTTGATAAATTAACATCATAACATCCTAAACATAATTATAAACAAATCTCCGTTGCACAATCCGCAATTATTTATAGTTTTAAGAAGTTATTACGCCTTCGTTCTTACGATCACCATATGCTATATGGGTCATTCCATCAGGTTGGGATACACAGTGTGACATAATACTAACAAGTTATAAGTGCTTGAAAAAAGAAATATTTACTATCACAGCATTCTAACCTAACATAAATTGTTAAGAATCATAAACATTTTAAGCATTTTATAATTTGGTAAGCCATACTGCTGTTTGTACGCTACCAGATTTTTTAAGTGTGTGAATTACCATTGACTTTTTCGGATGTAACATTGACACCGTACCAATGTTACGTCCATCTCAAAATTTCACTTGTAAAGTACTTAAACATACAAATCTTATATGTATCATCGAGACACGATGTTGTTCACTATTTCAGCAAGTTTCAACTTGGTAGATACTTTAAAACATGCTTTGAACTCAGGTTTTGTAGTTTATCCTAGTGTGGACGTAACATTTACACCACATGTTCAGAGTGCCATAATCTAGAAAAGTAGCTTTACAGGCCAATCTTGCTATGTTTCTTGTATTTGGGACATCAAGATAGTTGACACAGGCGTCCTTCAGCACTTTATACTGGGTGTACCTAGCAGCTGCAACAGAAAGTGTTTCAAAGTTGTGTGGACGTAACAGTTTACACCATGTCCAAAATTACCTCATTGTGGCACCAGAATGATAAAAATGTAATTATTTGTTCAACATTCTTGTACTCATTTATAAGATGGTGCCAGAAGCTAGCAGTTGCAACATTTGTTTATTCATTTTAAGGTGAATTAAATACACTACATGCACAGATTAGAATGTGTCAAATGTTTACACCATTGTTACGTCCACACAGGTCATTTTTTGATAAGCTAAAACAATCGTTTAATGGTGAAATATAGCTGAAAAGAATAATTCTAATGAAAGGTTGGTCTATTTTGTGAACTAAAAAATGTAATTCAATGATTATTTTCCATTGTTCTTCATGTCACACTTTTTCCAGATTATTTTCCTCATTTTAGTACCTATTTTACACCGTACCTGAGAAACGAAAGTATTTTATGCATCATATTTGGTATCGTTTTAAAGGTTTATCTGAATTCTGGAAGTTAGAACTAAATTTAATAGAATAAATGTTATTGTTTTATTGAAAACCTAAATCTTGCCTCATGCTTCACTAAAATATGACTGTATCCCAACCTGGTGGAATGACCCATACATGTACATGGGCTGTTGTGCATTATTATGTTTAATTCTGTCAATCACAAGACATTCTCAAAGGCCATATATATAATTCACGATTACATAACATGGGTAGAATAAATTCAAGACATCCAGCTCGGGAGAGGATGGGTTCAATAATAGAGTATTATTATAGGTTTAAGTTTTCATAATAGTATCCTATCATTGACGGTATTAATGATGGACAGGTGTTGACGAGGTTTCCTGGCAAATACCTGCTCCTCTGATGTTTCGAATCTGGCTGGTTCTTTTTTCTTATAAAATGAATTCCTGTCTGGCAAACGATTTTTAAGTCATCCAGACAATCTAGCTGGCAAAATTGGCATCAATTGAGAGGTAATGATATCAAATTTGTGTTTTATGGATTTTATGGATTATATATTTAATGTTTAGAACAGAAAATTCGATGAATTTAGCTGAAATATAAATTTATAAATAAATTATCCTAGCTGGTTGATATGTCTAAACACTCGTTCCCCTAGCTTTCAAAATTCTTCACGGAATTTGGCTTCTGGCTGCCAAAGGAGTATTTTGACCGGCCCTAGCTGGGAAATGTAGTTAATACCGCGCATTCTAGCTAGCTCTGAGGAGCAGCTAATGTTATGTATTACTACATCCTGAACTTCTCGTCGGGTGCCCTGGACGGTGGAATGGTATAGTATCAAGACATGACGCCAACACAAAGATTTATTGTGCAGTCCAGCATGCTTTATATCGCTATATTTCAAACAGGGACTACCCTCCAAAAATACACAACAAAAATAAAAAACAAAAACAAAAACAAAAACAAAAACAAAAACAAAAACAAAAACAAAACAATACAATACAAACAAACCCCCCCCCCCAAAAAAAACCACAAAAAAACTAAAACGAAACAAGATACCAGAATTGGACAGATTATTCCGCTATGTTCACCAACCAACATACTGTCGATTCAACAGCGCTTTAAGCATCTGAACCTGTTGTTTCATCCTATGTGTCAACCTTTTCCAATGTGTCTACACATGTACATGTATAACAAGGTCCTATACAAGTAATGCTATTGAATAGGCTTTTTCAAACTCACACATTGATCAATCATGTTAAAATCTGAAATAGACCTACACTGACCTAACAGAAACAGTTCCAGACAAGGAACTTTAATGATACTAGTAAGTTTCCATGGCATTTTTTGAAATCAGCTATTGAATGAATAAGCTATCATAATAGCACCTGATCTGGAGCTTTTGGGTTAACTCCCAAGGCATGTTTTATGGAAATGAAACTATCAGGGGAGAAAAATCGGTCAAATATGGTAGAAAGTCCGGTCACGCAGGCACCGGGAATCGATCCCGGGTCGACTGCGTGCCAGTCCGGCCTCTATTTAATTGAGTCACGGAGCTAGCTTGAAAAACCTTAAAGTTTCCTACGCATATGATCGCGCGCTACCAGCATGACCAGCACCTGTGGAGTTTTGTAGTGGTGAGGTAGGTTATGGGTTGGGGTGTGTGTGTATTTTTGGCATGCCAGTTCCTTATTTCCAAGCTAGTTTCCAAGAAATTGCTAATAGAAAATACCATCCTGTGCCATGTGGATGGATACATACACTCTGTGATTAATTATATCTGTTAGTGTTACAGATGTTCCAACCGCGATACGTCTTCCAAAATTGATTTTGACAGTGACATTGTTTCCATGTTGAGCGCAGAGCATGTTGAGGTAGGTATACCCGGATATTTCATGATGAGGCATCCGGATGTAACATTACCGACAAACGTCAGCAGTGACATGACACGACAAGAGGTTTCAATTTATTACTAATCTATGATAATTGGCTATCAATAGCACCTGTAGGGATGTACAATTCTTTATCTACTTCGAAAGGTAATGCATAAGAATTGATCAAATAGTTCCAGAGGACCAAAACAGGTGTTCGGCATCTTATCAAATTGTTATTCATAAATTCGAAGCAGGAAGGTGATATTACAGCTCGCTGGATTCGCCGATTTTATAAAGGCGGAAATTTGTTGTTGTTTGATTAATAAATCTAACAAAATGTGTTATTTTTATGATAAAAGATAAAAAATAACCAATAGGCTAAACTAAATGAGAATGAGAATAAAAATATAGTTCATAGATGTTTTGCTATATATACGTTGGTCTCATAATGTATAGGCTGTACCATATTCATGTCGTTGTGTACACGACTTCAACTCAACGGGCTTCTATAATGATATTCCTGGACAAATGCGCGCGTAGTATGCGAAAAATTGCCATTTTTATACGAAATTGACCAACAAGCCGCGCTGGGCAAGGGTAAAATTGTCAATTAGATGGGAATTAAGTTAATCCCTTATGTATTCCCCGAATACACAATACATGTGAATCGTGAAATAGGCGCAATTCCCCCAAAGGTCAAAGTTGGGTGGGGGGGGGGGGGGGGGGGGGGGGGGGCGTGTAATACCTTTATCGACATAAAAATGCAAGAACAGTTAACATGCTTAACACCTTCATTTCCATATTTTAATCCATGAGCGATGAGTGACAATTATGGGGCGTGTAGCTTAACACGTAATTCCGGATTTGATATTTCCTAATCGGCGCGTTTAAACAAGTTCATTATTAGCTTTGACTGAAGTCCAACATGGCTCCATTGATAATCCACTTGTCGAACTGAGTTATGTGGGTATACATGTGGGTGATATCTTGTCACTGTTTTAATAAGGCGGGTATTTTGGTATTAGCCATCTGAGTAGCGTTCTTAGTCACTATGCATGCTATGTAAGGTATAATTATTGTACTAATGTATGTCGTTTAGTTAAGTTATCATAATATCTGCTTGTAACGTTTGACCAAAATTGCTTTTTGTTAATTTTATGCTAAGGAGTGAGCCCGGGGGGGGGGGGGGGGGCACTGACATTGGAAAAGGGTATAGGTATGTGCCGCGCTGAAGACCCCCTTTTCACCCTCTGCTGCTAGCTCTAATGACCCCCTTTTGAGCCTGCATCAGTTCTTAAGACCCCAATTTTGTTGAAAATTCAAAAATCGCGAAATTTTGCGTTCCAAAGCCCCAATTCTTCGAACATTTTGCGTTCTAAAACCAAAAACAAATCGAAAATGTGCGTTCTTGCTAATCAAAATTGAACTATAGGCCAGTTCTTAAGACCTACTTTTTTGAAAAAATCAGTTCACAAGACCCTATTTTTCGTCTAAAAATCCACTCAGTTCAGTTCTGTAGCCCCCCTTTTTGAGACCCTGTGCGGCACCCCCTACCCCCCAAAAAGTTGAGTGGTCCAAAAATTTCGCACGGTCACAAAATTTCGCACGGTCACAAAATTTCGCACGGTCACAAAATTACGCAAGATCACAAATTTCGCACGGTCACAAAATTTCGCACGGGCACAAAATTTCGCACGGTCACAAAATTTCGCAGTACAAAAAACACAACAGTCAACAATTTGTTGACTGTTGTGCTTTTTGTACTGCGAAATTTTCTTTCTTTCTTTCTTTCCCTTTCTTCTTTTCTTTCTTTCCCCTTTTTTTCCTCCTTTTCCTTTTTCTTTTTCCTCCCTTTTTCCTTTCTCTCTCTCTTTTCTTTCCCTTTCCCCCTTCTTTTCCTCTTTTCCCTTCCCCCCATTTTTCCTGGTGGGTAGGTTTGAATTTCCTGCTGAGCACCTTTCAGGGGGGGGGGGGGGGGGACACTGTGCCCCCTGGCCCCCGGCTGTTACGCCACTGCACCCCCTAAAATTTAACCTTCACAATATATACCATCATTTTTGAAAAGAGTCATTATTTTTTGTTTGTGTGTCTTTGACAATTGTACAGGGTAGCCAGTAAACATATCCACATTTTAAGTCACCGCGTCCAAATTGTGTTAAAGAGAATAATTGTACAAATACAGATGTTAGTACGGATGGGTTCGAACCCATGCGGACATACGTAAAAGTTCCACCGAAAGTGTATCTTTTTACAGAAAAAGTGAAAAATTAACATATTTTTAAATTTATTTTGAAATGTTTGTAAATTTAGTTTCGAAAATCGTTTAAAATTCTCCAACATTTACACGGAAAATTAACTGCGTGTTCCGTTTCCTCATAAACAATTGTAATCATCTGGTTCAATACAGCCATTTTATGGCAAAATGATGTATCTTATATGTACTTTCCTAATGATATACTTCCTTTTAACATGGATTGTGTTAACTTGGTTCAATAATCCTCACTTAGGAAAAGGTTGCAACTTTTAAAGACAATAAAAGTAATATACTGCCTTTTACCACTACATGATTTATGGAGAAAAAAGCTAACTTTGATCATATTAAAAGGAAGCATACTGATAGAAAACTACATATATAAAGATACATTCTTTTGCCATAAAAGGGCTGAATAGTAACATGTCATCTGAAATAAGTAAAAATATGTCAAACGGATAGTACGGATGGGGTTCGAACCCATGCGGACATACGTCCATTGGAACTTAAGTCCAACGCCTGTTAAAACCACTCGGCCACCGTACTTGGATGTGATTTTTCATTATTTTATCATAATATTAGTCCTTGCTACCAAAATCTATGATTTTGGTACTTACTCAAGGCATAGTGTTGAAAGGAACCAATTTAATAACCTAACCATTTTCTTGACCAGACTTATTGCATAGTCTATTAAGGAAATTGGGTCTCCTGGTGAAGTCAATAATTTCTTGTTCTATTCATTCATTTATTAAGTTTATTGATTCTTTTGTCATGTTTGTATGCTGGGCATGCATGGATTAACATAGGCCTAATCCCAACTTATCTTTTCTGGCATTTCTGGAGCAATCAATAACTTCTTTTCATAAACATCAACATGATGCCTTCAAGATGAGTATGGATGCTGATTATGCAATCTGCACAGATTAGTTTTTTACAAGCATGGACTTATGTTATAGACTGATTAAGTCTGTGTTTCAAGAGATGGTTAGCTTCCACCTTACACACTTGCCTGAATAAGTACCAAAATCCTAGATTTTGGTACCAAGGACTATCATAATATAGGGATTTGATTTTTAATCTATTTATTTTCATTCAGATATAAGAAGAGTGGACATAAAATCATCAGCAAAGTCTTGCTAGACGTCCCGTAACTCATGTGCGCATGCTCAACCCAATTAAAATGCGTAGTAGTTGTCCACGGTTTATTCCGTACGGGACGTCTGGCAAGATATAGCCAAATCATCCTTAGATGGGGCAACAATGGCTATATCTTGCTAGACGTCCCGTACGGAGTAAACCGTGTACTACTACTGCCAATTTTAATTGTTATAAGCAAGCGCACATCTGTTAGGCGTCTAGCAAGAAATGTATTAATAAAAAAGTTGATATTTTTTTAGTTGTTATTCCAAATGGCGAAGGAAAATGACACTCCCTAAAATTTGAGATATTTTGTTCATCTTTTTAAAGAACCATCTGCTTTGAAAAGTATTATTATTTTTATAAGTTGGTAAAATTTGAACATTGTAAACAAAACCAAATCACATTTTTGAGTCGCCATCCCCAGATAGTTATTATATTCTAATATTAAAATACCCAGAAAAATGGGTTGAAGAAAAAGAGTGCAAAAATATTAGTACGGATGGGGTTCGAACCCATGCGGACATACGTCCATTGGAACTTAAGTCCAACGCCTTAACCACTCGGCCACCGTACTTGGATGTGTATTGTAACATCACAATCAGTATAAAATGTGAGATCAATATTATTGTTGGGTTACTGTATAATAATACGTCAAAACTTGATCAAGCTGTTTTGAAATATATATAGTTTAAGTTGAAAAGAAATGTATTACATATTATACATACGGTATGAGTTTATAAAACATTTTGAACATACTGTTTGAAGTACACGTAGCGCCTAGTGGGCGGGGAGGGAGGCAAGAAACGCGCGAACATTTTTGCTTTAATGTCAAAATTATGAATCAATTTTAAATAAACTTTAGGTGATTTGACCTTAAAAGTCAACATTTTCCATTGTTATGGGACAAAATGGAGTGAGGCATTACCCCCGCCCCGCGGTGCCGCCATTGAATTTGGGTGTTTAGTACCGGGGTTTTGTAAATGTTGTCGATCCAATACGGTATGTACGAGGGGGTATCAAAAAGTTCTTGAAATCACCCAGAAATGAAGAAGTCAGAAACTTTTTTTTGTTATGTGACCCTTCAGACATCTTTAAAAAGTCACTGTGCAAAGTCACACATTTCTCCCACTATTTATGACCTGTCCACAGACCGCCATTGTAGAGCTCCTGAGATTGACCGCCATTGATTGATCCTCAGATTGCCTCAGATTGCGTTATTTCCAAAACAGCGATAAATAGTTTAAAGTGTTGACAGAAAGGGGTCAAAGGTCATTACAAAAAAGCTTGGTGACAATAATCTTATGGGTAACATGGGGTGTACACAGGTTGACCTCTAATGACCCTTCATGACATTTGACCCCCTTTCTGTCAACACTTTAAACACTTTAAACTGTTTATTGCTGTTTTGGGAATAACGCAATATGATGATCAATCAACGGCAGTCAATCTAAGGAGATTTACAATGGCGGTCTGTGGACAGGTAATAAATAGTGGGAGAGATGTGTGACTTTGCACAGTGACTTTTTAAAGACGTGTAAAGGGTCGAATAACAATAACAAGTTTCTGGCTCCTTCACTTCTGGGTGATTTCAAGAACTTTTTGATGTGATCAGAATGGTCAATGGGCAGGATTAATGTCAGTTGAGGAAGACTTACGAAACAGAATGGAGTCAATGAACAGGAGGAATAATGTAGCCGATTAAAGGTGGGGTCCCGCAAGCACAACATTGAGCATTATTTGTTAGAAAAATAATTATCGAGCCAAAATTGCGACACTTTATAGAACAAAACATGGTACTAGTCACAAAAACGAATAAACACTGCCATCTCTCAACATGCAATATTTAAAATTCGCGGTGATCGAAAGTCCCGGTGAGTCGATGACGTCATGGTTATCGTGTTGAAATTTGCGCATGTGCATTGTATAACTGTGACTTCATCGACACCGGGACTTTTGATCGCCGCGAATTAAAAAAATTGCATTTTCAGAGATGGCGATTTGTATTCGTTTTTGTCATAAGTGCGGTGTTTTGTTCTATATAATTACAAAAGTTGAGCTCGATAGTTATTTTTCTAACATGTAATGTACAATGTTGTGCTTGCGGGACCCCTCGTGGACAGGATAGTAAGAACATTCAAGTTGAGTTAGATGTTTGGAGAGTGTTGAATTGACAAAGTCATAGTTTGTATGGTTTCAAGTCATTATAATCCTATAACATACGTTGGTGATGTCAAATAAAATATTGATTGATCAGTTAATTGATTGATTGATCATTTCGTCAAACATTCTCACGATGAAACATCATTTTATCTTCCTGCACCAGACATTACGATGAAATATGTTTACTTTGTTTGTTTATGATATCACCGTGGCAACGGTAAAATCATAACCCTTGGATATTAGTACAGAATGTTGTCAACACATTGCGTGCGCGGGTTATGATGCCAGTCGGCGCTGGCGGTAGTCTGTCAGAACCGGTTTAGGAAACCGGTTTATTCAAACTAGGACAGGAAATTTTCAATTTGTGTGTTAGTGTGCCATTTGTCCTGATTATTATGATCTTTGTCGCTTCGAGGTTAAATATAAAATTCAATTTCTGGAATGTTTTACCGAACTGTCTCCAACATCTTGATGTACTTGATATCCTTGTACAAAGTGTTCTTGAAAATCTCCTCTTGCCAAAGCCAGCCTCTTTGGATTTATGGAAAGTATAAAAGAATTATCTAGGCGAAACACATGGGCAAATGGCCGAGGACATTGATCACATACGGTATATTAAATATAAGTTAAATACTTGAATGTTTTAAAGGGAACTGGCTACAAAAACTTGATGAACTTGATATCTCCAAGAGTTCTTGAAACTCTCCTCTTGCCAAGCCAGCCTCTTGGTTCTGAGTATGGGCGGTTGGATATCTACATTCGAAGTGCGCTAGTGGCCGAGGACATAGATCATATGGATATAAGCTAAATATAACATTCAATTTCTTGAATGTTTTAAACTGAACTGTCTCCAAACACTTGATGAACTTGATATCCTCAAATTGTTCTTGAAACTCTTGGCTTGCCAAGTCAGCCTCTTTATTCTGGATAGAAAATATTATAATAACTATCTAGGCGTAACATGTGGACAAATGGCCGAGGACATAGACCATATAGATTAAATATAAGTTAAATATAACATTGAATTTCTTGAATGTTTTAAACTGAACTGGCTCCAAAAATTTGATGAGCTTGATATCCTCACAAAGTGTTCTTAAAACGTTCCTCTTGCCAAGCCAGGTATTAAAAGTATTAAAATAATTTAATGTAGGTGAAATATGTTGGCAAATGTCCGAGGACATAGATCTTATAGATTAAATATAAGTTAAATATAACATTGAATTTCTATAATGTTTTAAACTGAACTGGCTCAAAAAATTTGATGAACTTGATATCCTCACAAAGTGTTCTTGAAACGCTTCTCTTGCCAAGCCAGCCTCTTCATATTGAGTACTTAAAGTATTAAAATAATTATCTAGGCGAAATATGTTGGCAAATGTCCGAGGACATATATAGATCATATAGATTAAATATAAGTTAAATATAACATTCAATTTCTGGAATGTGTTAAACTGAACTTGATATCCTCAACGTGTTCTTGAAACTCTCGTCTTGCAAAGCCAACCTCTTTATTCTTGGTATGGAAAGTATTAAATCATTATCTTGGCGAAACGTGTGGGCAAGTGGCCGAGGAATAAATCATATTATAGATTGATAACATTCAATATCTTGAATGTTTTACAGTGCACTGTCTCCAAAAACCCGATGAACTTGATATCCCCACAAAGGGTTCTTGAAACTCTCATCTTGCACAGCAAGCCTCTTAAACTTGGTGCTGGGTATGGAAAGTATTAAAATAATATCTGTAGGCGAAACAAGTGGGCACTAATGGCTGAGACCAGATCATGTAGATCGGAAATTTTGTCTTATAGGCCTACTTTTATCCCCCTGGGCACTATACCGCTCTATCTTACAATACATTGCAATTGCAATTTTTTCTGGAAAAGCCCAATGTTTATGATTGGTTAATTTCAAGATATACTCATTTGAATAATCAATTGACATTCTACTTCTAAGATAATTCACTCTGATCTTTATCAGGGATACAATGATTCTAACAATGTCTCTCATTGGTGCAATACATGATGTATCCATCTTTCTGACCAATCGGCAGGTAGTTCTCAAGGGGTTTTAAATGTCATGGCACTCGTTCACAGTATCCTCTCCTTTTGAAATTAGGATGCTGTGGTCAACATACAGTTCACGAAATAAACAAATGTATAAAATGTATCAGATCAGTAGATGTTTTGCTCAACGTGTGTTTTCAATAGTAGACCAGCGTTATGTAATATTACGTGAATAAGAATGAAGTATGTGAATAAACCATAGATCCTGAGAAGAATTTGAAGGTCTATGAATGTAATGTAAACTGCTCACAAAAAATATCGAAACAGTTAGAAATGATCCAATACATAACGGCTCGAAAGAGTATGCATTAATCGAGGCAAATAACCAAGTGCATAATTTTGTTCTGCGTATTTTGACACCTCGTTCGTTGAGATACGATGTTGCGGAGCGGAGTTATTGTCATTTCAATGATCGTGGGTCCAGTTTCGAAAGTGACACTCATTCCTATTGAAAATCACGAATCTAATCATTCTAAACAGTAATGCGAACATCTTTGTATAGGATGATTGTCACTTTTGAAACTGGACCCACGACCATTGAAATGTCAATAACTCCGCTCCGCAACATCGTATGTCATCGTTCGAGGTGTCAAAATACGCGGAACAAAATTATGCACTTGGTTATTTGTTTCGATTAATGCATACCTTTTCGAGCCGTTATATATTGGATCATTTCTAAGTGTTTCGATACTTTTTGCGAGCAGTTTATAAAAGATGATTTGAAACAAGTGTCAGTATTATTAAAAAGTAAATGGTTTCGTGACTAATGGGGCGTAAAACGGAATAGGGACACAGTCACACTCACAGTCACTGTGACTGTGACAGTCACTGTGACTGTGACAGTCACTGTCGCAGTCACTGTCACAAGTCACAAGAGGTGGCATCGTGTACTTTCTGCTGGTAATTGAAGCCATTAAACATTAATGTTCACCCTACCACTTGACAACCCCGGGGGGGTACTCGGATTTGGTTTGGTTGGGGGTGTGCCGCTGGAGATTCAAAACCCATACCCATTTTTAGGGGTGATTTTGGAAAAATCGGTACCCATTTTAAGGGGTTTTGCTTCATTTTAGACCAAATTTTCGCAAATTATCGGGAAAATAGACCTAATTTTTGCAAATTTTGCGAAAATAGACACAAATTTCGCGAAAATAGACCCATTTGTAAAAAGTGACCCCATTATTAGGGATTTCCAGCACAAAATCATACCCCATGTTTAGGGATTTTGTGCTCAAAAAGCTACCCATTAGAGCGGCACACCCCCGTATATCGTCTTGGGTGAGTACCCCCCCCGGGTTGACAACAGCCATGACAGCAAACTCGAGCGATTTCGGTCTGTTGTTGTCTTTCCACACTCAACGAGAAGCTATAACAGCCATCAGATTTCACATCATCACTTTCTCAGATGACGTCTCTATAAAATGGTCTGCCATTTGACAACACGAACGTCATACATGAAGTTTTATGCTTTTTTTCTAGTCAAAACTATTTCCTGTCGGACAGTTGTTGACGTTTAGACGTCAAACCCTTCTCTAATAACCTTCCTGAAATGACATCATGTACGTCATGCAATTTCATGCGCTACGAAATTCTCTCCATAACGACTATCCATTTCCGGTATTAAAGGGGCTCTTTCTTCACGACTGTGAATGAACGATTTAATATGTCTATGCAAACTATGCAGACATCATCGCCTATTCGTGAGCCTTCCTGAAAGATCAACATATTCCGCTATTGCTAGCGCGAACAAATGTGCAGCCCCCCCCCCCCCCCCCCGGGGGAAGGGGGGGGGGGGGCAGTCAAACATAATGGTGTACACATGCGTGACCAAATTTTTTCCAGACACCCCCTAAACAAGTTTTGCCCTGCAAGCAAAATTACCTCCTAAACAAGTTTTTAGCGCGCTTTCTTGCAAATCTTGACCCCTAAACAAGTTCTTGCCAGAATATGACCCCTAAACAGAATTCCCGGGTCAGAATTCTACCGCTGTCAAAATTATCAGCTGAAATGTCAGCCCGTTGCAGTTCGTCGGGATTCTCGAGTCTCTAGCGCATATTGTGAACGCTACAAAACGACGGTCTTGGGGGCGGTCTTTGCTATCTCGGTTTGCTATGGCGATTATGACGCTAGAAACGAGTGACACACATGCGTTCTCAAATTGGAAATGAGACGCTCAAAAGAAATCTCAAAAACGGGGATAACATTCTTCTGGGAACGGGAAACAAAACAAGTTACCCTAAACACGTTCGACCTGTATTTTAAGCCACCCTTATTCTTGAAAATCAGCGTTTTTGATACCCTTAACGCGTCACTCGCGTGACGCGTCCAACACTGAAAAAACACCCCTTTTTACGCGTTTTTTTGGTCACGCATGTGCACACTATTATGTTTGACTGGCCCCCCGGGGTGCAGCCTCGGCAATTTACTCGATGTCTACACCGTTCCTATATTCCTATCGGTCTGTTAGATGGATTTGGTTTCAGTGTCAGTCCATGAAGCGGTTGGCTTCATATAGGCATCATTTATGATATAGGCTAGTCATGATAGTCGGTCTCATTCTTCTCTTTCTTCAATTACCGTATATCGACCTTCATGGTACGGTACGGTTGTAAGCTATTATAATATAGTTAACATGGTGATAAATGAAGCAATAAGGCCTATATTATAAATAACTTGTCGTGGTGCCTTTGGAGGAAAGGTGAGGCTAATTTTGATACCCGTTTTCATAGTGAGGATTTTTCATCATCGAATTGAACAACGTACGTCAAATTATATAATATCCTGGCCATGTATGTTCATCAAAATGTATAAACGTAAAAAGATGAATCTTGTATTGACCACACAGAGAACTTATATTGACCATACAGAGTAGGCCTACTAGGCTACTTGTATTGACCACACAGAGTACTTATATTGACCACACAGATTACTTGTATTGACCACACAGAGGACTTGCATTGAATACACAGAGGACTTGTATTGACCACTTAGAGTACTTGTATTGACCACACAGAGGACTTGTATTGACCACACAGAGGACTTGTATTGACCACACACAGGACTTGTATTGACCACACAAAGGACTTGTATTGACCACACAGAGTAGCCTACTTGTATTGACCACACAGAGTAGCCTACTTGTATTGACCACGCAGAAGAGGACTTGTATTGTCCAGTCAGAGGACTTGTATTGAACACACAAAGGACTTGTATTGACCACACAGAGTACTTGTATTGACCACAAAGAGTATTTGTATTGAACACACAGAGTACTTGTTGACCACACAGAGGATTTGCATTGAACAGTCAGAGGACTTGTATTGACCACACAAAGGACTTGTATTGACCACACACAGGACTTGTATTGACCACACAAAGGACTTGTATTGACCACACAGAGTAGCCTACTTGTATTGACCACACAGAGTAGCCTACTTGTATTGACCACACAGAGTAGCCTACTTGTATTGACCACACTGAAGACTTGTATTGACCACACAAATGACTTATTGACCAGTTAGAGGACTTGTATTGACCACACAACGGACTTGTATTGACCACACAAAGGACTTGTATTGACCACACACAGGACTTGTATTGACCACACAAAGGACTTGTATTGATCACACAGAGTCGCCTACTTGTATTGACCACACAGAGTAGCCTACTTGTATTGACCACACTGAAGACTTGTATTGACCACACAAAGGACTTATTGACCAGTTAGAGGACTTGTATTGACCACACAACGGACTTGTATTGACCACACAAAGGACTTGTATTGACCACACAAAGGACTTGTATTGACCACACACAGTACTTATCAGGATGATGATCCAAACACATGTTTCGATTCATAGGATTTATTTTAAAATATCTTTAACATAACTGTTTAGACTGGTGTACTGGAGAGCATGTGCGGTCTAGTGGATATCATGCAGGGTTCATGATACAAAGGTTTTGAGTTCTAGCCCCGCTATAGCCAACATGTTTGTATCCTTGGGCAAGGTACTTAGTCTCAATTGTTTCGTCGACCCAAGCGAGATCGGGGAGCTGTTAGGGGATATTACAATCTAAGTGCTGATACATTGTGTGCGTCGTGTCGGTAGCCTGGTAAATGAAGCGAAGTGATTGTGACGATTTCCATAAATGGCAGCAAAAACCAGGGTTCGGAAGTCACGTAGAAATGGTGGTCCCGTGCATCGGAAGAGCAATACCCGAGCACGTTAAAAAGGTTACAGACTGTTTCGTAAAGAGTAGGGCATCATCTCGGTCTGTATCTGTTCACACATCTAACGGACCCCAATGGAAATAAGCTATATAAGCTTATTGGGTTATCCAGGGTAGGACCCAAATGATCTCAAATCAAATCATATTAACTCATGCTATTTAACCAAAAGTGGATGTATTTCAAAATTAAAATTTAATAACCTAAAAAGGCATCAAATTGGTCGAATATGTGGTATATGTGTAACTGTGTATAGAGTAACCTTATAAATTCAATTTTCCGAAGGTTTTGCTATACTAAACTTTTGAAGATATTGTTGATTAAATAACGTTTTTATGCCAAAAATGGATTTCAAAACTTTGGTCAGCACCTTCTTTTGATGGATAGAATGAACCTCATTATTGTACGGACATGTGTAGTTAAATTTACCACAGATGGTACCATGTCACATGTAAGCCTTCTCCTGCGATGTTCACAGCAGACATGGAAAACAATAACCTCAATAAACTTGCCTGCCTACGTCAAACTATATTGTAGGCCTACTGCCTGACCACCAGATCCGCGCATGTTCTGGTACGATATCATGGTTTATCAACATTGAGATGACTATATGATGACATATTCCATTGCTCGGGCAAATATTATTATTAATATGATGATTATAAGTCACCGTGCCATGTCTTAATCATAAATGTAACCCAGGTGTCAATTACGCAAATGTGGTATTAAGACTTATCACCATTTATACGCCAGTTGTCACATCATTATGACCTGAGTATTAATCAGCCTGGAGCCAACTTTTTGATTGACCTATATACAATTAGAAGAATTACAAGGTATTTATAACCCCACGCCTCGGGGCTTAGCGCCTACATGCATAATTGTTGTCGTGATTTACTTTCATTTGAACTTTAGGCTGAATCCAATCACGCCATGTTGGTGACAAACGCTTTACACAATCCACGCTGTAGTTTTCCCGTATACAAAACAGGTTTGTCCTAGGCCTATCTCAAAATTACTGAACCAATACTAGGCATGTTTGTACTTATTTCAATGCATTTCTCATGATGATTCCAAATATAGTATTGAAATTTAATAATTTGGACATTTTTGAAAACATTTTGTGACATTTTGGAATTGTCGTCTGCAGACGTTTGCCGCGTGGAAAGCGTTAGGTTTCTCTAAATCGGGCTATCGCATTTGAAAACCACACACTCACTATGAAAGACACAACCGTATTTATTATCTTCCACACAGGGATTGTAGATTTCAAATGGAATTACTCATACATGCAGGTATAACATCCCTTGAAATTCACACTCTCTGTGTGGTAGATTAGGGACGCACCATTAGATTTTCAGTGGGGGGGGGGGGGGGGGGGGCGGTAGGAAATTTTTGGAATTTTTTTTCCCCCTCTATGCAGGCAAAAAAAAAAAAATCTCCCCCTGATGAGTAAAAAAAACCAAACTCTACCCCCACCCAATTCAATATGAATGAATACATTTTAAAAAAATCGCTCGGCGGCGCAATCCCCCCCCCCCCCTTACGACGGCCAAAAAAAAAAAAAAAATCACACCCCGAACCCAACTTCCTACCCCCCTGAAAATCTAATGGTGCGTCCCTTAACACCAAATATCTTCCATATAGGTTGTATGGATTTCAAATGAATAACGCAAAAGACTGAAAATCCAATTTACAGACAATTAGCGATCACTCCAATTCAGCCTCTCTCAGACAAATTCAAACTGAAACGAATTGTACACGAAGTCGTCTGCATTTTGTCTCCAATTCGAATGGTCAAATTGAGCCGTCACCTGAGGGCAAAAGTATGCAAGGCCTTAATAATAACGTATACCAGACTAAATAATGATCTGTTTCAATAAAGTGTTAATTTACTTGAGAAATATGAGTCTATTGGCTAAAACAGTTAGCAGACGACCTATATATTTTTCAGACAAGTCAATGGACAAATTCAAACTGCAACAAATTGTAATTGTCGTCGTCTGCAATTTGTCTCCATTTTGACTGGTTAAATTGAGCAGTCATCTGAGGGCATGTTGGAAATAATTACATCGCCCTATATAGCCTATTCTCGACTATTAAACGATATGTTTTAATAAATTCGTAAGTGTTAATTCACTTGATAAATATGAGTGTATAGTCTAATTAGATTTTAGTCTAATTAATTAGATTTACTTTAATAAACCGCTAGGTGCTAATTGCCTCACTGAATACGAGCTTATATAGACACCTATTAATAATAAAAGGTGTGTACATGTATGTGTATACTTAATAGCGACCGTGTTCAGTTTAGGATGGGACGTAACCATGGTAACCCCTATTCATATGTCTATCCCTTTGTCCAGTGGGTAATCCTTCGCCGCGACAGCGAGAGGTACCGGATTTGAGACCATGTATTTTTAAAGGTCTTTGTTAATTTAGTTCACCCCAGTTTATCCCTGTTTAAAATCTGCACTTGTACACTATCTGGTCATCAAATGCCTGCTTCATGGACACAACATGCACACCACAAGAACACTACATGTTCACTGCAAATTGAAAAGAACACCTCGAACGTGGTCATCATGTAACACCTTTTTAACACCTGACACGTGTTCTAAAAATCCAAAAGGTTTATTTTGCAATATTTATCGATCATTTCGGTTTATAGAGTTGCCTCCACCCCCAAACAGCAATAAAAGTCAAAATTGTGTAAGGGGAGACGTCAAAACTCGACCGCCCGTTGACCGCCGGTTACGGGCGGTTCCGCCAGGTTCTTTCAGGTCAAATGTTTTACTGGTATATGAATATTCGCGCATGCAACACTGAACAACCGCCGGTTGACTTAATGCTGTAATCTGACCAATTTACACTATCAATCTGTTACTTTGCGGTCATAATAGTTCTCTCTATAATCGTTCTATAAAAAAACAACATTCATAGACTTTCGGTATTGATTTTAAAAAGTTAATTGAGCTATAAACAGATTGAAAAAGCCAACCCCAGCGAAAATCAATAGCTGTATTGTACTGGTTGTCAACTGAGACTTTTAAGTCTTAAAAGAGCCCATTACTTCAAGATGTTATTGCTCACGTGTGTGACGAGGCACTTTCAACCGGTCGTGTTCACCAGAGTGTTACTATTTGACCTCATTATGTGTGTATATTATAACAGACGACACGTTTTGTGAGAACCGAACGGAACTGGCCGTAACCGGCGGTTGCCGGGCGGTCGAGTTTTGACGTGATCCCTAAGTTTATGCAGGTTTAATCAACATGATATCAATTGCAATTTTTATTTTTGAACACATAGGTTCTATCAGGTGTTCCATACTAGCTATTATGAACATTAGCGTTCATCGTGGCACTCATATTTTGAACACATTGGACACCTCGGACGCGTCCGAACATTGTTCTGACGCGTCCGAGGTGTTCAAAAACACTGCCTTGGAACACTAGTGTGCTAATTGCGAACACTCATATTCTGAACAAATGGAATATGAGTGTTCTAAATTTGAAAGTTGATGTTCCATTTTGAACACCTTTTTAACACCTGACACGTGTTCTAAAAATCCAAAAGGTTTATTTTGCAATATTTATCTGTCATTTCGGTTTAAAGAGTTGCCTCCACCCCCAAACAGCAATAAAAAGTCAAAATTGTGTAAGTTTGACTAGAAGATTTTTCCAATACAAAAATTCAATTTTGAACACGTCTCAGGTGTTCAAAAAGTGATTTTTAAGTGTCTGGAGTGTTCAAAACCTCTGATTTTGAACACGTGACACGTAGGCCTATCCAGTGTTCAAAACCATCTGATTTGAACACCTGACACTATATTACGCCAGTGTTCTCAAAAATTTGCAGTGTTTTCCGATTGCTTCATGTTTAATGTTTCAAATTGAATTTTTTTTTTTTTTTTTATTTACGTAGGAGCTATAATAGTTCTGGACTTAAGAGCATGTTTATTACCTCATCAGTTACTTATTTGAGGACTGTATCTCCTGAAATACCGATAAATACTTGATTTATATGTTTCAAACATCTTTTGAATGCTTGATGGACCTGGCATTACAACAGTTAACAATGTGCTAATTTTTTGTTCGACTTAAGACTGAACTGGGTATAGATTTACGCTACATAAACATTTTAAATCGCCAGTTTTTTGCGCGATTTACGGGCTTTCTTGGTCACAAGATTACCTACTGTGAACGATAATGGATTTCAGAAGGCACTTCGTCTGTAAATAAATTTCAAACGTTCGCATTTTTTTAAAGCATTTGTTATCAGGTATTTATCAGCAGTCATTTCAACGTATTCAACCCCATACTCCAAATCATGGATTCGCCACCATTTAGACCTAGTTTCGGCTTGCAATTTTCTTCCAAAATCAACAATTAGGGCCTACTCACATTTTCCCTCAGATCTATTAAATGTCAAACAATTGTTAAACTATTTCACACAAAAAACAGTTTGTCGAATTTAGGTCCCGGTGGATAACACTTTAAAAATACTTTAAATTGTAAAATATTTTACCCAAATTCTGTTATGTTTGTAGACTTTAGGTACCGGTGAACAACATTTCGAAATTCACCATCATGCTAGCATTGTAAACATCCCCGTTTACTCATTCCCACACACCATCATGGTAGTTTGGAGACATGAAAGTGACTTTAGTGTCTATGAAAAATATATACTGGGGGATTCCATTATATGGATTATATATATATATTGGTACGGTGAATAATCATCTCATTGTCAAAATAGCCCTCTAAGCCAACATATTTATGCCCAAAACTCAATAAGGGTGTTACCATGATTCATGGCGAAGAGAAGAAAGCATAAAGAAATAGGAGGGAGCGGGGCAAGAAAAAATGTGGTGGGGGGGGGGGGGGGGGAG
Organism: Ophiura sarsii; assembly: GCA_035610835.1. Lineage (NCBI taxonomy): Eukaryota > Metazoa > Echinodermata > Ophiuroidea > Amphilepidida > Ophiuridae > Ophiura > Ophiura sarsii. The sequence continues at coordinate 58,641,104 of CM069454.1, forward strand.
AGAAAAAATTGTCAAAAATGCCTGGAGTTAGCTTAATTTGGTCTGAAATTAGACATTTCAGACCAATTTTATGCTAATATTAGGTAATTCTGACATTAAAAATCGATGGGTTTGGGCTTGGGGCTTGGAGCGTGAGCACTCCGCCCCCCCCCCCCCCCCCCCCCCCCGTGGACGTCGCCACTGATTCTAAGTATAATAAACCATTCTGGTTGAGAGCGACTGTTGAAAGAGAAGCGGTTCTCGGTGTTTACACGCCGTATATGCAGTCCTGTGGTTGGACTAGTCATAGAAGCTTACATATAGGGTGGTAGCCATTTTAGCAGAGGCTATGAAGCTTTACTGGGCTAAAAATCTAAGACTTGGCTCATTTCGTTTATGAAATATGAAACGTTAAAGATAACCTGTGCAAAATCGGTCCGTCTACATACAGCAGCCTCTCATCTTACTCCATTGGAATAAAAGATTCTGAACAAGTATTAAAGACATGAAAAATAGGACTTTTAGACAACGTTTCTGTCTTTATTTAGTAATCAGTAAGAAAAAGATAGGAGTTAGTAAAGATTGCAATGACCTAAAATCTAACATTTTGACCTGGTATGACTTCTTTGAGAGAAACTTTGGAGGCATCTGGACAAGTCAATTTGGCACATGATAGCTTTTAACTACCGTATATCATGAATGAAAATAATCCAGATATTACAATTTTTGCCCAGTGATGCTCAATAACCACTACTTTAATAACCACCCTGTACATTAGTTCAGGATACAGGACATAAGGACGTGACATCGTATAAGATATATCAAATTGATAGGATCTTATCTGCGAAGCCTCTGGCTAAGTAATGGTGTAATTCCATAAAACGATGAATCAGTTCTCACCTTTTAGAATATATCACTCGTGGGATAGCTGCCTTGTGAATCATGTGATGATTGGCTGTGTAGAGCCATAATTGAAATCTGTAACATTTACAAAGGGCAGCTATTGCAGGTTTTGATAAAAAAGGTCCCTTGATGAAATAGCTGCCATAAGTTATTCTATCGGTACTCAATCTAAAATTAATACCAAAATAGCATAAAATAACAGAAAGCAGCTATATTTCTCATAGAGCATTACAGGGTTGTCTTTATGGTTTTTGGCTTATTCGCACGCACTAAAGAAACAATGATGAACCCTCGATGTCCCACAAACACGATTCGCCCGCCTGTTGAGGGTTAGACCTAACCAAGAATTAGGAGTTACTATCATGTGGTGAAAAACCATGGGAGAAAATAGATATTGAATCACTTCCGGAATCAAAACTTACATCAAATGATTAATAGCCCCTCTTGTATAAGAGCCTTTGGTGTGAGTCTATGCAATTGTCCAGAACATGGTTGTCCACCTTACAACTCGAGGGTCTAGTGGCTTAAAATGAATTGTGTCTTAGATCATCGAAGTCCTTCTTCTACGGGCTACTTATAATGACCATATGACGATGGATGTGCGCTCTGAGGATATTTTATCTTCACTATTAATGCACTATAAGCTCATCAACCTTGACCCAAGGCCATCTAAAGGGAGTTACCACTTTCGGAAACAAGCAAGGGATCTTTATATATGCTTGGCCTCCAAAGAGAAGAAATAGGGGAAAAGTGTACTTAAGGTCCCAGATACATTTGTACTGGTATACCAGTCAGTATCGTTCAATACTGGAACATGTAAGTTGGCAGTATCGGTCGATACTGGTACGATTTTACTGTTCTAGTATCGGGCGATACTGGAACACCAAACCGTGTTCCAGTATCGAGCGATCATTTTTATGTTCCAGTATCGGGCGCCACTGGTAGGCTATACGTGATACCAATGAGATTTGTCCCAGTATTGAACGATGCTGGTACATAATTATGTTCCAATATCACCCGATACTGGAACATTTTATATGTGCCAGTATCAGTCGATAATGGAACACTGACTTTGTACCAGTATCGGACGATACTGGGTGTTCCAGTATAGGGCCATACTAGTACAGTCCAGAATCTGGGACCTTAGGTACGCTTTTCCCGAAATGGGTCTGAATTGATCCATCGGTTTTCTTAAGGTCCATTAGTCATAATGTTAGTGTAGGGCTAAAACCAACCTATGTGCATCATGAAAATGTGACGAAATGAGAATTTAATCTTACGTGAATCCTGAGTAGGACACATAAGGGGACGACGCCACCAGTAGGAGACCACCAAAGGGACGCCACTAACGCATGGCTTGCAAGGCATGGTTTTGGTGGATGATACACGGACTGTTGGTTTGTGTGTCTAGTCTTTCTTCCTCCAATAATGGGTGGGGTTGTGTAGGCGGTATTATGCTACGATACCCATGTACGGCACTTGAGAATATGACTCAAGAAAAGTCAGGAATCATTCCGTTTAATGAAATGAAATGCTGGAGGGTAGAACACTCAACTTTCTTTTGATAGGGTGTATGTCAGGGATTGGATACACATATGTGTTTTACATATTAACTTGAACAACGATTTTCGAGCTCATGTAATTTCATGTAATTTCTTCCGAAGTTAATAAACACAGGGTCCTTAACACTTTCCACACGGCAGGCGAATGCAAACGACAGTTCCAAAATTTCACAAAATGTTTCAAAAATGTCAAAATTATTGAATTTCATTACATATATTAAATCACCATGAGAAATACATTGAAAAAAGTACAAACATGCATATTATTGGTTAAGTAATTCTTGAGATAGACTATGTAATTTGGGAGAGGTTTATGAAAAATCTGTTCTGTATATGGTAAAAGTATAGCCGCGTTTAAAGAAGGTGTATCAACCCATGATCAACAATACGGGCTGACTACCATGGTCTGTGTATCTCTGAGGGTTTTTGTTAATGTATTGTCCTCATCTTCTTGTCATATCGTTAACCTAACATACCGGCTGATTGCATGATACTGATTTCCATTCGGTAAATCATCTCCCTACTTATCATATAACATTCCGTATAGTAGTAGGCCCATGCCTTCATGGCTTCTCCGCACACTTTCCAACACCACAATTATGGGGTTTTCGCACTCACTTACATTGTCATATATTCGTCATTCATAATCCTTTATACACTGTTATATCTACTCTTTACACTATCGTTTTATTTATTTTATGATACTTATCTTGATTATTGCACATTTTTTGTTATATATTGTTATTATATATTATGTTGTTGGATTGTGTTAATAAATATTATGAATGAATGAATTATGAATGAATTAACTATGACCTGATCCGGCTAAATATTTCCCGCTCAGGAATACCTTAGCCTGAACAACCCTGTGGAATTGGGCAACATTGGGCATTGGGCACAAAAATGTTCGGGAGTCGGAGGGCTGGGAAGCAGGTGAATATGACTGGTTCCTTTAGCATTTCATGGCAACGATAATACAATAAAATACTTCAGTGTTTAGTGGCTGGGAAAGACGACCATAATGAAAGCTTGTCAGAGTAAAACTCAAACCGTTTCTTGAAATACTTTTATTAACGGGCGTGCCATAACTATAAGTAATGAAAGTATGAGCTTAGGAAATCCATACAGTACATAAATTCACTCAAACTAATCTCGGTTCCGCCGCCCTCGGGTACTTGCTTTATACAGGGTGAGTCAAAAAGACTGCAATAGTGGAAAGAAGCCTTTTGTTTTCAAAACCAAAATGAATTTTAAAACTTTTTAAACGTTGCAAGAATGATGTATTTAATCTTAATTTTGTGTGAAAAAAATGAAGTCGATTGCATTTTTCGTTTGTCTTTGGTGACCCTCTTTGCTGCACAACCAAATTTTAACTGTTTGTCCATGAGCACAGTGATTTTCATTTGAAATGGCACACATTGCATTTTCATATTTGAATATCCCGCCAACAATAAAATGGAAAATGTCAGTTTTTTATTAAAATTTAGAACATTATACGCTTTCATAGCATGGGTATGATTATAATTGATTATGCTAACTCACATGTAAACAAGAAAGGATGCATCGAATTCCAATAACATCACAAATGAACTCAAGTTTCCAAATTTGAATGAGAGACACATTTTGCGATTTGATGCATATTTTGGGTATCTCGTGGACAAACGTGTGAAATGGGTGCACTGGTCAAAAGGTTCACCAAAAAGGCAAACGGAAAATGTAATCGACTTCATTTTTTCACACAAAGTTAGGATTAAATACATCATTCTTGCAACGTTTAAAAAGTTTTAAAATTCATTTTGGTTTTGAAAACAAAATGGCTTCTTTCCACTATTGCAGTCTTTTTGACTCACCCTGTACATCAAAGTAAGTCTTGCTATTTATGCATCATGTAGTGTAACCGGGAGGGTAACACTTTCCACGCGGCAGGCGGCTGCAGACGACAGCTCATAAAATATTTCAAAAATGTCAAAATAATTAAATTTATTTGCGATATTTAGAAGCGCCACGAGAAATGCATTACCATAATGCCATAAGTACAAACACGTCTAGAATTGCCTCAGTAGGTATAGAGATAGGCTTTGAAAGATGGGACATTTTTCTGAAAAGAACTATTTTGCGCTGGTTGTATTCAACCAAACGCCGCGTGGAATGTGTTAAACAAATTACAAAGAGAATCCATAGATAATCGACACAGGGATGGATAAGTGGGTGTTTTGTTTGAAGCTATGTGTGTTCGGACCAAGGTCGCTCAACACAAAAGCCTATGTAGCCTTTCGCCCTGTCATGAAATAACTTCTTAACATCCATAATAATACGCCACTCTCGTTCCCAGATGCATGAAATCGCTAGGAATCGATTTCAAAAGAAGTGCTATTGTCCATCGCGCTCATCATGGGTTCGAGTTTACGTGTAATAGAAAACTAGGTGAAATAAGTGTCTATAAACTTCACAAATAGCGTTACATCCATGGCATCGGTGAATGCGTGTATTAAATTGTTATGTTTCAAATATTAGAAGTAAACTTTCACCGTTGCTTTTTTATCAAACTAATTTTATGTATCCCGTTAGATAGTATTAGATCTGTAGTTGCCGCCAATAGACTATCAATACCCGTTCTGTTTACCGGGCTTTTCAAAAATGCTAGTCATACAGGTGTTTGCAAAACAGACATAGATCAGCTCCGCACAACATTTCAATAGAGGTAATCCGGGACTTCACCACCCCTGTGTCGATTATCTATGGAGAATCACACAGAGAACTAAGGTGTACGAATGTTTTTTACGGTACCGAATAAAACCACTAAACTGGGCCGTCCATTGCAAACTATACTCATCACAAAAAGTATCGGGACACATAACAAATGAGTCATTAATTAACGGCCCCGAAAGGGTATGGATTAATCGAAGTAAAAAAACACAGTGCATAAATTTGTTCTGCATACCTTGACACCTTGATTGTTGAGATACGATGTTGTGGAGTGGAGTTATAATTTCTTTGTATTACTTTTGCTGAATAAATTGAATTGAATTGAATGGAGTGGAGTTATTGTTATTTCAATGGTCGTAGGTCCATTTTCAAAAGTGACAATCATCCCTATAATTATACGCAGTTTTGTACACGTGTGTAAAAGCATAAACCTGATCATTCTCTATAGGGATGATTGTCACTTTTGAAACTGGACCTACGACCATTGAAATGACAATAACTCCGCTCCGTATCATCGCATCTCAATAATCGAGGTGTCAAAATACGCAGATCAAAATTATGCACTGGGTTATTTGCGTCGATTAATCCATACCCTTTCGGGCCGTTAATTATTGGCTCATTTTTAAGTGTCTCGATACTTTTTGTGAGGAGTTTATATGAACAGCAGTGACCGCTCCTAAAACAGGCTAAACAAATATAGATATTGAAATTGGTTTCGGATACAAGTAAATAATTGTAGCGGATGGTTCCCATGGAACAGCAAGTTTATACATGCTTTGTCATGCTAAGTACTTATTTCCAATAAAAAGCAATTACTTTGTATTCAATTTATCCTGTGTCTTAATGATCGCTCCCTCGAGGCTTTAGGGCCCCATAAAAACACTCCCTGGTGATAATTAATAGGTGTTTCCTGTAACGCAATATTGTTTATATTGAATGTAACGTTATTGTATATATATAGGCCAATACGAGGGATCATTAAAGTTCTACCTACTTCTTCATAATGTTGCTCACATACAAAATGAGCGTTAAGTCGCTAGTGTGCATTAGGAGATGGTCCAATAAACATGCCAAAAATCAATAGAAAACAAAGGCATTTTGCAACTTCAATTTCAATTTTGACAGTGAAAACATTGAGCAATTATGACATGTTGCATATCATTTTAAAGCTGGTTTTCTGAGCATTTTGAATCTGGACAAACCTGAAAATTAAATTTTCCGACTTAACTCTCATTTTGTGATGACAGGTCTCAATAGTCACATACGGTACATGCCAGCGCCAGGACCATAGTCGCGCTGCGTGATTGTAGCTCTGAATCACAGTAACACATTGATTCTAATGATGATCGAAATTTCGGTTTTGTTCCGCAAAGCCAGTGAGAGATTTTGTAGATTTTCCGTGCTGATGAAGTCAGAGCTTCTTCCAACCATGGAAAGTTACTGCCATGTTCCAACGAAAGCTCGACCATACAAATCATCCAACGGCGAACACGTTTCTACTCGGTGATTCTTATTCACGTTTTATATTATAGGTTTAAACACTAACATACAATTCTAATTGAGACCTAAAGATTACAAACAGTTTTCTCGATACCCTTGTCATCAACATCTACTATATATCTATTTTTTAAATTATCAAAATTGTTATTTTAGAAGTTATTGTTACGCAAAGTAGGGCAATGTTCAATCCTATCCGACGGCGGCATTTTAAATTTTGACCGGTCCGGTCCGGTAACATCAGACATTTTTTTTTATATATTCAAATTTTATTCGGATTTGGATAGAGTGTTTAAAGTCACAAAAGCGGGTCACATCCATGGGAAATTATTGACTGCCTGCTTTGTCATGATAAGTGTTTATTCATTTGAAATACACAGTAATAGTTTAGTATTTCTTTAGAATTAACCCCGATTAAAAATCCTTCAAACTACCCTGGATCACGATTAATTTCTCCCTTGAGGCTGCTTAATAGGATATTTATGGTTCTATTTATTATATCAACAGTGGTGATAATTAATGACCGTATCCTTTGCAGCCTAAACAGTTTACATTGGGGCTTACTTAGGCCTACATTAAGAAACCTGATAATATGAGATAGGCTTTTACGACGGGTATTCGTAACATACATTAAGAATTTAACATAGTTTGCACTCGGACAAGTTAAAAACTGGCAAGCTTCCGTCAGAGTTAGCACTGACTTCTTCTTGAGAAAAAAATTGATTTATTATTAGGCCTATTATTATTATTTTTTTAAAATACAATTTGAAAGTTCTTTTGAAAATTGTTGGAAATTCACCAAACACTAAGGTTTTACGAGAAGAAAAAAAGAAGAAAAAAAAGAAAGAAAAAAATCCTGACCGACCGACTCTACCTGAGAGTGTAGTGTCTGCAGAACAGGGTTTTTCGTCGCCTATAATTGGTATAGATACTTCTTCATGCTTAGTACAGATCACTATGAAGCTCAGCTGCGGTGGCTTCACTAAGCTCTGAAAGAAGCTATAACTAGTCCGCAAACTAACCCATAACAGATTCGGAATTGATGTCTTAGTCTACTCCCACGAAAGCCTTAATTACGAGAGTACTTTAAGATCCATTGAATCCAAAATGTCGCCACGTCTGAGCCTTGCACTGAACTAGCTCTGAAAACAAGCCCAGTATAGATTGCATTACTCCCAAGAATGCCTTAATATAGGCCTACAAGAGTATTTCTAAAGACCAAATGAATCCTATAATATGACGCCTATATATAGACTGAGTTAAAAATTAAGATCCAACGCTATCATGTATAGATCAGCTTCAGCAAGAGCGCCTATTTGTCGATCTCTTGATTTTAAATGCTATCTCCTAAATGATAACCATCAGAACATGTTGGCGTTTGTCTGTGCGCGGCGAGGCCAGACAGTCTATCTTGCGTCTGTCTGTGAGACGGTCACAGGGTGTGTCAGTATAAGGTTTATGGATCCTCTTTCTTGAATTCTGAATTAAACCTTGCAGATGGTACGGAAGAAATGTATATATTGGTTTACGGTTATAGCAAACTTTTGAATTAACAAATTCCGTTAGGAATTTATCGAAATAAAGATTCCCCTAAAATAAAGTATTATATTTTTAAAATCTGAGCTTTACACTTTCCACGCGCTATTAGTTTTACCATATAGAATACAGTTTTTCAGAAACTTGTCCCAACTTTTAAAGTCTTATCTCAAGAATTACTGAACCAATAATAGGCATGTTTGTACTCATTGTAATGCATTTCTCATGGTGATTTCAAATATGGTGATGATATTCAATAATGTTGACATTTTTTATTTTGTTGTGTGGAATTGTGGAACTGGCGTCTGCAGACGACTGCCGCGTGGAAAGTGTTAATGTAACTTTCAGACCTCAAGCTCAAGCAAAAAGGTATCCATTACTGGTCGGGGTGTGCGGCTGGAGATTCAAAACCCCTACCCATTTCTAAGGTGATTTTGGAAAAAACAGTACCCATTTCTAAGGATTTTGCTTCATTTATAGACCTAATTTTCGCAAATTATCAGGGAAATAGACCCAGTTTTTGCAAAGTTGTGCGAAAATATACCTAATTTTCGCAAATGTTCGCGAAAATAGACCCATTTGTAAGGACTTTTTGTGGAAAATAGACACATTTGTAAAAAGTGGGGGCATTTTTAAGGATTTTCCAGCACAAAATCATACCCCATATTTAGGGATTTTTTGGGGCAAAAAAAGCTACCCATTAGAGCGGCACATCCCCGTATACCGTATTAGGCGAGTACCCCCACCTTAATATGGTAGAAATAAAATCACCTAAGCATGATTGATCGGAAACAAAATAATTAGCATACATCAACGATAGGATGATCTTCTAATTATCCAAAGCAATAAATAAGAGTGTGTATGTAATTCATAGTAATCGTCTCGATTCATTATGTTGGCAAGATATGACTCATGCCATTGCATTTTGATCAGAGAGGAATTTTGGAAAAAGTGTGGCCTACTTTAGGTCCCAGATACTGGTATACCAGTATCGTCCAATACTGGAACATAAAAGTTACCAGTATCGCTCGATACTGGTATGATTTGACCGTTCCAACATCGGATGATACTGGAACACCAAATTGTGATACTCGTATACACATATGACATACTACCACACCAGTGTAATTTGTCCCGGTATTAAACGAGCTGGTACATAATTTTGTTCCAGTATCGCCCGATACTGGTACATTTTATATGTACTGGAACACTGACAAAACCAGTATCGAACGATACTGGGTGTTCCAGTATCGGACGTGACTAGTACATATACAGTCCAGAACCTGGGACCTAAAGTGTCGATAATTTGTACATTTTGTGCGATCCCAATAAGCAAGGTTTTCGATAAACCAGGTTTATCGGTCATTAAACCAGGTTTATTAGCCGATAAACCTGGTTTTTCAAAAACCTTGCTTTTCGAATCGATAAACCTGGTTTATCGATTCGAAAAACCAGGTTTATCGGCCGATAAACCTTTTTTTCGATCGATAAACCAGGTTTTTCATAAAAATTGTTTATCGAATTTGATAAACCTGGTTTATAAAAACACTCGCTGGTGGTGTTTTTTCTGTATAACGCAATATGGTTTATATTGATTGTAATATTATTGGATATGCGAGGGGTCATTCAATAAGTTTTACCTACTCACTCATAATTTACTCACATATACACATACATGTTAGGACCATATGACATAATTCGTGATTGTAGTTCAGAATCTAATTTACGCATTGATTCTAAATTATGATCGATATTTTGTTTCGGTTTTGTTCCGATGCGGTCAAAAACAGAGAGAGATTTTCAGTGGCGTATCTGGGATTTTTTCCAGGGGGGGGGGGGCAAAGGCTATTTTTTCCCCGGTGAACACCAGTTCGACGCTATTAAGTAAAAAAAATTGCGCAGCTGGGTTGTTTATTCCAGCGAATGACGTTGCATCTTAAAGTTGATGCGCGCGTAGCGCGCGAAATTTTAACAACATATCTACGCGAATCTGGGCATTATTCAGGTTACATTTGTCTTTCAAACGGGCTTCTATAGTGATATTCCTGGACAAATGCGCGCGTAGCGCGATAAAATTTGCCATTTTTATACTAAATTGCCCATCATCATACCGGGCAAGGGGCAAAGTTGTCATTTTGATGGGAATTAAGTAAATCCCTTAGATTTTCTCTTTCCTTTTCCCTTTTATCTTCCTCTTCTCCTTTTCCTTTCTTTTCCTTTCCCTTTTCCTTCTCTTTTTCTCCCCCTCCCCTCCTTTCTTTCCCTTTCCTTCCCCTTTTTCCTTTCCTTTCCCCTTTTCCCGTCCTCTCTTCCCTCTCTTCTTCCCTTCTCTTCGATTTTTTTAGCCCGGTAGTTTGGGCTGGCCTTCCCGGTCAAAGCCGTCTGGGGGGGGGGGGGGGCACTCCGCCCCTGACCCCCCGGGAGATACGCTACTGGAGATTTTGTAGATTTGCCATCCTGTTGAAGTCAGAGCTTCTTCTAACGAAAGCTCGACCATACAAATCATCCAACAGCGTACACGTTTCTACTCGGTTTTTCTTATTTACCCTTTATATTATAGTTTTAAACAAAATAACATACAATTCTCATTGAGACCTGAATATTACAAACGGTTTTTTCGATACCCTTGTCATCAACATATAGACTGGTCGAATCCAACGATGTACACGTGATGTTCGGGCCTATAATAAAATAATCTATATCTTGACAAATTTGTGTGTGTGTTATACGTATCCGCCTCGGTGAGACGGTTCGCGCCATATATAATATGACTAATTTAAACGCACAATTGGGCGTATATACGAGCATTAAACCTGCTATTTTTTACCCTTTTTACAAAATAGTTGTTAAGGTTTTTTGTTAGACATATAACCGTTTAGATGAAAACGAGCTTAAGTGGAAATCATTTTGCCTGTTTGATTGCTGGATATCTCTTTTGTTACTTTCGATGAATCCCCTGAATTGTTGTAATTTTTTTCGCTGTGGTAAGTTTTGACGTTACCTACAAATACATGTTTTGTTAAATCTCACTTTCGAGGAAGAATTCGCATGAGGTATAGTAATTTGTGCTGTAAGGAAGCCTAAATATATAAAATACTTAAATGCATTGTCCCCATTCAAGTCGATTGGTTGATAAAGCTGTAAGAAATTAGTAAAAGCGGAAACGATCGGTTTGGTAAAAAAATGCATTACCTCCGAATACCTATTTAAAACACCGCTATTTTAATATAAACACAGATTAGTGAATGATATCTATAGAGTAAGCGAAGTATGATACAATGTACATGTGTGCCAAGTTTTATCATTTTGAAGGCAACATTTTTTGAAATATCAGCAATAAAAGGCTGTATTCGTAGGCAAATTTGAAATATGAAATGAACTGTTACCTTCAAATACAAATAACGATACCGTGGTACTTCCCTCTGTTGTTACATACTTGTATCGACTGGAATAAAGTAGAAATGTGCGCTGCGTTCGGCAAGCAACGGAGAAGTTTTACATCAATCTTTCAGCTTTTATAAGTAACTTTTCACAAAATTCTGTAGTTTGTGTACAAGTGCATCAATAATATGTTGTTATCATCTTAATAGCACATACACCATGTACACAGCCAATCCAGAATTCCACAAATTTCACTTATCGTACAGCTTCAGAATGCTGTAAATTTGACATCGTAAATAACCTGATTAATAACAGCACTGTAATTATTACCCAACTTGGTGTGTGTGTGTGTGTTTAGTAGATGATTGTCTAAGTCTGGGTGAGTGAGAGGTGTCCTACTGTGAAAGTGGTGTGTATCTGGTGTGTAGGGTAGAGCTCTGCCACATAAATCATCACTAAAATAGTCACTGTCGATGAGTGCTATTAATTCCTTATAGCACTCGGCAGCTACGCTGCCTCGTGCTATAAGTCATACTAAAAGTTAATTCATTCTGAAGCTGTACAATAAGTGAAATTTGTGGAATTCTGGACTGGCTGTGTATGTGCTATTACTCCTATTAGTGTAGTTTTTTTATGCTACTCACGCAAAGACATCCTCTGACAGTTGATTTAAATCGCAAAAGGGGTTAATGTTTATATAAATATTCAGTAACAGCATCTCGTGCATGACTTCATGTTGTATTCGGAGGTAACATGTATATGTAGGCAACATTCAATAATATACACGGTGCATATTGGCCCTAAATTATCTTATTTTACATAAAAGCAGTGCGCAATCACACTGTTTTTGCTGGCTGAATGATCAGATGTTTCTTAATTCAAATGTGTCTATGTGTTTAATTTGTAATCATGTTTAGATGATGAACATGCTTTTTACCAAATTAGATCAGTACTAATTTTATTATTACTAACGTAAACGAGTTATAATTGATTGGGTAACTATACCTTTACGAAATTTTAACTCAGTACGATATGTATGTTGTCATCATCTTGCCTTAAATCAGATATTAAATATACTTACACACTTCTGACTGTTTTGTAGAAGTAAAACACACATTCTTAATAATTCAACGAATCCAACTGTTCTTAGTCATCGAAGTTGAAGTTGAGAACAAATGTGTTACCTACGAATACTTTGATTATTGCAATGTAAGCTACCGTGTTTTAAGTCTTAACATGTTTTTCTCTTATAGGAATGCTTACAAATGTTGCCTGATATATTGGTCTTAATAAACCTATTCAAAATTACAACTGACAGTTATAGATATTGTATATTTTTTCAACATTAAATTAATATTCTAGTATCTATTTAAAGTAAACTCCTGGGAATATGTTCATAATATTAGGATCTAAACATGTTTTAACATGTTTATTTAAAATAAAAAGGTATTGTTAACAACCCTGCATGATTATTTCACCCAAAATGTAACATAGATTAAAAGTAGAACATTAATTTATTACAGTTTTACTTCTCTTTCCTATGTATACATTAACTGTTACCTTCGAATACCAAATTTCCACATTCCTCTATGTACTTAGGTTTTGGGCGCATGCTCAAAATTCTAAATTTTACAGAAAGGGTCATTCCCCCTCTTTGAGGTACATGAAAACAAATGTTTATTAAAATCATCTTGGTGAAAGTACACAAAGTGACTCAATCTCATGTTTCAAAGTATTGAGAGCCTGAAAATGCTACCTAACTGTGTGAATCTAAAATGTAAAACAAAAATGAGTACCTGGACAAATATGATCACTTTCTATCAGCATTATAGTAGGAGCCCCAGGCCTCAAATTTAGGAGTTGACCCCTGACCTCCGAACATACTCTTAAATTTAAATTTTTATGACAGATACATATCTTATCTACAAGAATAAAGTGTCCTGCTCTTACGATTCTCTTGCGAAATTAGGCTATGGCAAAAATCATATTCCCCATGTATTCACATAGCAGAAATGAAATAATAGCACCTCTCGTAAGGGTTTGAGTAGTATATTGACTATAACATTGACAGGAAATGTCAAAACTACATATAATTATGTTTATAAATTTAAAGAAAGAATTACTTGTCACATTATATTAGCTTTTCTCATTTTAATGTCATGGATATTGGTCAAAAATGTCATGGAATAATTGAAAAAGTTACAAAAATAAGCATTTTTGACCCTTTTGTGACTTTTTCCAATGCTCAATTTAGCTATTTCACCTGTAACATTGACATTATAACTATAAATAACTGTCTCAACTTGTGAAGCAGTTCTTCCCCATAGATATGATGTATAGTTATACATACTTATACAGTCATTTCAACTTTTTATGGCCATAATATTACCCCTACCCCTAACACGAGTTGTTTTATGTGATTTTGTCGTTGTGAATATATAGGGGAATACAGATAACGCCAATAACATGAATTCGCAAGAGAATCATAAGAGCAGGACACTTTATTCTTGTAGACAAGATATGAATCTAACATAAAAGTATTCCTTTTGGAGTATGTTCGGAGGTCAGGGGTCAAACCATTTTAAAGCCGAATTTAGAGCTCTGGGGCTCCTACTATTAGCATCTTCTGAATACAATACAATCACAAACTTGAATGAAATAATTATGTAAATAGGTGGAATATGTATTGTACTTGTATTTGTAGGTTACATTGAGAAGTGTACCTTCAACTTCATCATTCCGCCACGTGGTCAATTGGAGAGATTAGTGATGGCACTTTTTTCCATACAAGCTTGATATGTTGACTTTGAGTGGGGAAAAGGAATAAGAGATCGAAGCATTTTGAAACTGGACCCTAAAAATCTAGCCGTGGACACTTTTCGTTGGATTCGACCATCTATTTGTTAAATTATCAAAATTGTTATTTTAGAAGTTATTGTTACCCAAAGTAGGGCCATGTTCAATCCTCCCCGACGGCGTCATTGATCCGGGCAAAATCCGACATTTTCTAGATATTCAAATTTTATTCGGATTCGGATAAAGCGTTTAAAGTCACAAAAGCGGGTCACATCCCCATGAGAAATTATTGACTACCTGCTTTGTCATGCTAAGTATTTATTCATTTGAAATACACAGTAGTACTTTAGAAACCCCGATTAAAAATCCTTCAAACTACCCTGGATCACAATTAATTTCTCCCTTGAGGCTGCTAAATAGGGTATTTATGGTTCTATTTATTATATCAACATTCTGTGTGTGATAATTAATGACTGTATCCTTTGCAGCCTAAATAGTTTAATACATTGGGGCTTACATACATTAAGAAACCTGATAATATGAGATAGGCTTTTACGACGGGTATTCGTAACATACATTAAGAATTTAACATAGTTTGCACTCGGACAAGTTTAAAACTGGCAAGCTTCTGTCAGAGTTAGCACTGACTTCTTCTTGAGAAAAAAAATGGATTTATTATTTTTGATTTTGATTTTTTTTTAGCACAATTTGAAAATTCTTGAAAATTCTAGAAATCTTTTGAAAATTGGTGGATATTCACCAAACACTAAAGTTTGACGAAAAAAAGAAGAAAAAAAAGAAAAAAATCCTGACCGACCGACTCTACCTGAGTCTGTTTGCCTGTAGAACAGGGTTTTTTTCGTCGCCTAATAATGGGTAGATAATTCTTCATGCTTAGTACAGATCACTATGAAGCTCAGCTTAACTGCGGTGGCTTCACTAAGTTCTGAAAGAAACTATAATAAATAGTCCGCAAACTAAACCATACCAGATTCGGAACTGTTGCCTTAGCCTACTCCCACGAAAGCCTTAATACGAGAGTACTTTAAGATCCATTGAATCCAAAATGCCGCCAAGACTGAGCCTTAAACTGAACTATAGCTCCGGAAACTAGCTCAGGATAGATTCGGAATTGATGCATTACACCCAAGAAAGCCTTATCACTTACCACGCGGCAGGCAGCTGCAGACGACACTCCAAAATTTCACAAATGATTCAAAAATGTAGAAATTGTTGCAATTCATAACCATTTGGAATCACCGTGTGAAATGCATTGAGATTATTACAAACATGCCTAGTATTGGTTCAGTAATCCTTGAGATAGACTTTAAAAATTGGGAAAGGTTTCTGAAAAATCTGTTTTGTATATGGTAAAACCAATAGCCGCGTTGAAAGTGTTAATAAGAGTATTTCTAAAGACCAAATGAAACCTATAATAATTATGACGCCTAGACTGAGTTAATAAAAATTAAGATCCAACGCAATCCTGTAGATCAGCTTCAGCAAGAGCGCCTATTTGTCGATCTCTTGATTTTAAATTTTATCTCCTAATCATGCTAATGATAATCATCAGAACAGTTTGGCGTTTGTCTGTGCGCGGCGAGGCCAGACAGTCTATCTTGCGTCTGTCTGTGAGACGGTCACAGGGTGTGTCAGTATAAGGTTTATGGATCCTCTTTCCTGAATTCTGAATCAAACCTTGCAGATGGTACGGAAGAAATGTATTGGTTTACGGTTATAGCAAACTTTCGAATTAACAAAATCCGTTAGGAATTTATCGAAATAAAAATTCCCCTAAAAAAAAGGTATTATATTTTTAAAATCTGAGCTTAACACTTTTCACGCGGCTATAGAATACAGATTTTTCAGAAACCTTTACCAACTTTCAAAGTCTTATCTCAAGTATTACTGAACCTAAGGCATGTTTGTACTTATTATAATGCATTTCTAATGGTGATTTCAAATATAATTTTTTACCTTGATTTTTTTCAAAAAATCGAGGTACTGTATTCCAACGGTTTCTTTCTTCTTCTTCTTCTTCTTCTTCTTCTTCCCAACCCATCTAAAAAATGCTATTTTTTCTACAGTTTACATGCTACAATCACCTAACTTGGTCAGTAGGACCCCCTACCTGACTTTCATATAGGGTGTTCACAGTTAGGGGTCAAAGGTCACACAAGGGTCACTAGGGGCGAAAACGTGATTTTCACCTAAAACAGCCATGCAATTTAGCGAAATAATCTAGGATCGTCAAAATCAGACAACATATTCCTTATGACCGTACGCATATATTATATAGTTTGAGTTTTAAAATCAAAAAAACATTTGGGGTCTCTAGGGGTTAAAATGTACATTTTCACTCCTCGCACTCAAAATGCTATTTTTTTCGGGAGGAAATGACCGATGAATGTCAGAATTGGTCAAAAGATTTCTTGGATCCATGTACATATAGGGTCTTCAGCGATTAAAAGTGACATTTCATATGGGGTCACTAGGGATCATTGACCTAAACAGGGGTAAAATATAAGACATGCTCCGATTTTGACCGGATTTGTATTGACAAGACAAGAACAAAAGTAAATCATTTTCTTGGGGTCAAAGGTCAACATGGGTCACTAGGGGTCAAGATGTAAATTTTCACTCCTCGCACTCAAAATGCTATTTTTTCGGTAGGAAATGACCGATTTCTTGGATCCATGTACATATAGGGTCTTCAGCGATTAAAAGTGACATTTCATATGGGGTCACTAGGGATCATTGACCTAAACAGGGGTAAATTATAAGACATGCTCCAATTTTGACCGGATTTGTATTGATAAGACAAGAACAAAAGTAAATCATTTTCTTGGGGTCAAAGGTCAACATGGGGCACTAGGGGTCAAGATGTAAATTTTCACTCCTCGCACTCAAAATGCTATTTTTCGGTAGGAAATGACCCGATGAATGTCAGAATTGGTCAAAAGATTTCTTGGATCCATGTACATATAGGGTCTTCAGCGATTAAAAGTGACATGTCATACGGGGTCACTAGGGGTCATTGACCTAAACAAGGGAAATCAAGGTGTCCTGGTCTCAGACCAGATCTACTTCTAGTTGTTCTTGTAATTGTTGAACTGGCGTCTGCATACGACTGACGCGTGGAAAGTATTAATGTATCTTACAGACGTCCTGGTATACAGGTTGGCTCAAGAAAAAATATATCCATTATTGACAGTTATTTCTCCAACTTACTATAAATAGATATCTTATATAACATCAAGTCAAAGCAGTAGGCCTAGATGTTGAGCATTGGTGTTAAAAGTCTAAGATTTTGCATGTCATATGGCTATTGAAATATGGTCGGTTCTTCAATATGGTAGAAATAAAATCGTCTAAGCATGATTCGGATACAAAATAATTAGCATACATCAACGATAGGATGATCTTCTAATTACCAAAAGCATTAAATAAGAGTGTAATTCATAATCGCCACGATTAATTATGTTGGCCAGATATGACTCATGTCATTGCATTTGGCATGTTTGGTCAGAGAGGATTTTTTGAAAAAGGTGTACTTTAGGTCCCAGATACTTATACCAGTATCGTTCAATACTGGAACATAAAAGTTGCCAGTATCGCTCGATACTGGTATAAAATTGGATAGATTAATGACCCCAATTCAGGTTGTGTCAGTTCGGTAAGCCCTTGTTTTCAGACTGCCCGGTTACACACCCCTACCCTCTTCATATTCGAGAACCTCCCCCCCCCCCCCACCGGGCTTGAAAGATGTAAAAAAGACTCGCGTTTAGGGGAATCCCAGATTAAAGGGGCATTAAGAGATCTTTCATGGAGGGAGCCCTCATTTTTTTTCAGAAGTTGGGTTTTCACATACGTAATGCTTATATTACGTACAAAAATGTACTAACTACCACCCAAAATGATAGAGCTTAATTTGCAGTATTTCATGTAAAATTCATGGATTTGCTACAGTGCAACAGAGCATAAATTACCAAAAGTGCATGTTATTGAAATTACGCTACAATTCAAAAAGTAACATAATTATGTAAGACAAGGAGACAATATCATATTATAGAATACAGCTTGGTGATTTAATGCCATATATAGAAGAAGAAAAAAGTTTGACCTCATTTGCATATAATTAGCATATTATAAACAAATACATTAAAATGTTGCTTTTTGTAATTTCCAGCAAATATGTGTTTAAAACAATGGTCTGAGCAGATAATTCTATATCCCTTTAGTATTTAAAATATTTTCCTCCAAACATTTGGTATATTTAAGAAAACCCACAAACGGTGTTTTTGGGGCGGAGGCAACGGCCTCGCCTCTATATAAGTAGATATTGCCCTTTTGGGAAAACGACATCTTACCTGTTTACATGCGACAATAAATCCCTTACGTGTCACGTATGTCACAATACATAAAAACAGATCCTTTTTTTAGCGTATACATATTACCAACGAGTTAGTCCTGACCTATTTCAATTACACCCGGTTCAACCAGTATTTAAACTGGTTTTGTCAGATATTCTTGGAATTGGGCTACTTTTTAGCGCGAGCCGAGACTTTTAAGTGACATTTGAGATGCGGTATAGCAACACAGCATATCTGATCAAATAACAGTTGTTTACACAGCCTGCGGTCAATTCATGGACTAGCATCCATCAATAAACACATCTTCATTGACTGTCAAAATACTTTATAAAATGAAACGCTTTTTATTGTTTTAGGAAAGTTTAAAGGCAAAATAGGAAAAGGACGTGGCTTTATTGATATAGTTACCCCTTTGAACGGTAGAAATCGGATGGATATTAATAAAGTTACCGAATACCGATATTTTGACAGTACGTGCAAAGGGTAAATTTTGCGACGTTATTTGTTCACGATATGTTTTCTCTGTTATGTACACAATGTAGCATAGTGTTCACAAAAACAAGCAAACAAATGTAATATCACAACAACAGCCCCAAAACATCACTCTTGATTTTCAAGCCAATTTCGTTATTCGTATTTTTTAACTCAATTAAATATGTATCAACATATACTATGTACATGTACATCAAGTTTCGAGTTTATTATATTTATCAATTTACACAAGAGGCCCTCCAGTGTTCCTATTGCGTATGCATTACATCATCGTTTTGTATCGTAATACATACGCTTCACTGTTGGGCCACGTGATGACCCATGCGATGCCGCTACATCACGCTATGGGTTTGATAGCAAGATGAATTTGATAGAATTCGTATTTTCTTTGGATGTTGAGTTCCCATTTTACCTAGCTAGTAAATATTCAACCAATCACAGGAGCTGTACTAACCAATTCAGAATTAGAGACTTGGCTATCGGACTACCTAACTTTTACAAAATACAATCGTTTCTGAATTGCGCTGTCGATCTCCAAGTTCGAGAAATCAAAGAAAAAAAGGATTTTTAAAGTTTTAAATTCAAAGCATAAATAATAATAATAATGGTGCACTAGCATGTTTTCCAGGATTAATTAGATACCAAATTGATGTTATGATGATCGAGAAAGCGAGCAAATAAGGAAATTAGTGCGACATGTTGAAATATATTTTCAGTCAAGTCAGTGCTTTGATACGGATACGCGCCGCAATACAACCATCTCCCATTGGCCAAGTTCCAGCTTTGTTTACGTTTTTGTGGGCTTGAAACTAAAACTATTTTCAGCTATTTTGACCACACACAACAAGCAACTGGCATCATGAAAGTAAGCTCATTTTTAAAAGCTTAAATGGTTAATATAAAATTGTTTCTATGGGAGCAGTGGCGTAGCTAGGTTATTTTCATATGGGAGGGGGGGTGGGGGGGGGGGGGGGGGGGGGGTGGGGGGGGGGGGGGGGGGGGGGGGGGGGGGGGGGGGGGGGGAGACATGAAAAGTGAACCAACACGATTTTTGTGAGTCAAGAAATGCGCGCGTAGGGCGCGATTGTTTTTCTACTTTACACCTACACCTATATTTGGCACGATTGAGGTACATTTTGGCTCTAAACAATTTTGGCTCTGCCAATCTCAACCGACACGATGTCACTATAGGGGGGGGGGGGGGGCGATGGGATTTGACAAGGTAACAATCTCCATGTTAACTCTGTACTGTCAGTCCCCAAGTGACAGGTATGTAACCAGTTTTTGTGTGGTAAAGTCTGACAACGTGGTAGGCCAGCTGTAACATACTTGAATTCTAAAAACCCTTTAATGGTCTTACTCGTTAACATCGTCCTGACTTTTTATAGTATTATTAACAGGATTTAATGATTTCCATTCATGTTATATTGATAAATAAAACTTATGACATAACCACTCTATGTGTTACCTATATCACACTCTGCTTTCTTCAAATTTATATGACCGCCCCTTTCCTTTTTAAAGGAATTTTATTTTTATTTTTCTCATGAAATAAACATGCCATAAACACTAATATCACCGAGTAAAGATGTTTATGGTTAGCCACACAAATCTGTCAAGCCATTCGTTAACATGTTTGATGTGTATTTAATTTACGCTCGTAATTATTTAATTAATTAATAAGGCATTTAAGGAATAATGATTTCCTACCCCCCCCCCCCCCCCCCCCCCCCCCCCCCCCCCCTGAAAATCTAATTAAACCTAATTTAGTAAGAAAATGTGCGCACAGCGTGGAAAAAAATGCCTTTTATGCTTAAATTCTTCTTTTTTTCTTCTTAATTGATTTTTTTTGGGGAGAGGGGCAAAAAAATGCCCCCCCCCCCCCCCACCATCTATTCTAAACAATGTGAAAATATTGAATTTCAGTTTTTAGTGAAATCTCTCTGATCAGGATACCGGGAATCCCCAAAACAGCGTGCACTCACGCAATCCTCAGAGAACGTGCGTGACGTCATCTATTGTAAACTGTCGGGTGTGCTGAACCACACAGATTTGACTACTAGTATCTGACTATCTGTGGCAGATTTGACTAGTACAGGAAACCCATACGTTGGTGTGTTGTTTTTGTTTTGTTTTTTTTCCCTATAGTGAAACATGCAAAATACCCTATGGTGAATATAATACCAACTGATGACAAATGGCAAATATCACTAAGTATGATTTGTTGTACTAAGATTTGACTATCTGTGTGGCTGAACGCGTGGGTTGGAAATTCGGATTCGGTTAGCCTGCGATCCCGTCATGAGAACTGTGTGTGTGTTGCTGCTGGTTTTGTGGACTTGTGCCGTAAGCTTTTCGACAGGTTTCAATTAAACTCCTGCAAATCAAGATGTCCGTTCTGACAAGAGAACCCAGCAGAAGTCGTCTAGCAATATGTGAACTCTACAGCTCGACCCGTGGTTGTTCAAAAGCCGATGAATGTAATTTCTTACATATCTGCCGGTAAGTTTTTTAAGCCAAAATAAGTACTGCAACAAGAGAGAGAAAGGGATCCGCCTAGAGGAAGTACCTACACACAGCACAGTATTATAAAACATGTAACTCAGTCATGTCAGATATATATAAACTGATATCGAGTCCGGGATCGAGTCACTGCCCAGCGGGCACTCAACCATATTTCAATGTTGAATCATGCAACGTTGAAATATGGTTGCGTTGTTTAACAACATGATTTCAACATCTTTAGTACAACTACATTATGTGCTTTGTTGAAGTAACGTTGAATACTGACGTTGATTCAACGTTGTTGAATGGACTTGTAAAAATCACGTTTCCAAAAATCAGTCTGGAGCTAATTTGCATATTTATTTTACTTGTCCTTATATTAGCCGAGTAAATTGTGCAAATCGCTCATTAGCATAAATGAAATGGTACAAAAATTAGTACCAGTGCACGTTTGTACCACTTCAATTATGCTTATGAGCTAATTTGCACCTTTTATTCATTTAAACCTATTATTTTATTTGAATTAAGTCGATGCGTTAATTTAACACCATTGAATGTATATTTATATACACTTGTATATGCATATTTTCGCACTGGATATGAATAAAGGTGATTGCTCACTAAACAAATGCATATACATTGTGCAAGAACATAAACATTCAAGAGTCAATGCCCTTTCAGCCCCCCCCCCCCTCTTCCCCTCCTCCCCTGGTTGCCAAGCGATACAAAAGTTTCACAAAGTACATTTTTAGGAAGAAATCAACACATTTTCTGTTGATTCAACATCGTATTTCAACGTTGATTCAATGTTGAATTCTGGTTAAAGGGACATTAAGTGGTGTTGAAAAGTTTAAATGTTTAAAAATTTACTTCAGAATTCAAGATGAACATTAAAAATCGCCATTATTGTTGTTTCTACTAACAAAAAACACAGCAAAACTAGATTAAAACAATATCATCGCTATTTATTGAAAAACGCCCTCTATGCATATATGGTTCGCGTTATGTATCACGCGTACTGCACGGGGATACTGTCGGATGTAAAATGCTGGTCCCGCGGGATAAGCATTTTTTGAATCGACGTTTTCTTGTACAAAGAGAGCTGATTTTTCTTAATCCTTATAGGTGTAAGTTCATACATGTAATACAATTATAAAAATAAACTAATCTCAGTTTTTATCATAATTGAGGGCGCTGCCTCCAACACATCTCTTAGTGTCCCTTTAAGTAGATGAAATTTGGTTGGTATATCAACCAAATTTCAGCTATGTGACCAAAAATCGACATTGATTCAACGTTGAAATATGACGTTGAATCAACGTTGAAATCTATGGTTGGTACAAACTTTCAAATCCAACTATTAATTCAACGATATTTCAACGTTGATACAACGTTGTTGCAACGTCATTTTGCCCGCTGGGTGAGAACGATTTGCCCATTGTCCCCCATGCAATCGAAAAATTACATGATGAACTTGCTTTTAATCGGTCTGAAATTGACAATCCTGTATCATAGGGGGTTATATTAAAATTAAAGGTAGATGTACTCCGATGATGTTTTCTATTTTACACGAAAGGTCATCCTTAAAATTGTTGCATTCCAAAGTTTGCATAACTCCAATGGTTCTGTTTTTATAAACGCAAGGTCACAAAACATTTGCCCATTGAGACGTACACAAACTGGTTGGTGGTTAACCACCTTTGGCAGTAATTCACCACAATTTAGCCTATAATTTATAAATGGAACATCTGGCCCCTAAGAATTTACAGACATAATGAGAAAAATATGAGGATTCTTCTGATATCAAATATCTTGATGTGATTCTAACCCTACCCTAACCCTAGAATATATATACATGTATATATCTCCCAAAATATTTCTGAAATAATTTATCCCCTTTAATGCAGGAGCAATTAATTTAACTCCCTAAAATACCAATTTAAGGTAATGTCAGGCTATTGTTACATCACTCGCATTCCACCCTCAAATTGTTTTCTTTTTATTGGTGCTACCACTGCATGGCCTAATGCACCTATCAATTGCAAGCCTGGCCCCTGGGCAGGGGCGGACTGGCCACTGTGGCGTTGTGGCGATCGTCACATGGGCCGCTTGGTTTTGGGCCTCTCAGGGCCGGTTACTCAAATTTTGTGGCCGTGCGAAATTTTTTGACTGTGCGAAATTTTGTGACCGTGCGAAATTTTGTGACCGTGCGAATTTTTTTGACCCTACCCCCCCCCCCCCCCCACTTACGTGAAATTCACGAGGTGACTGACTGGGAAAGAAATTGGGGCAACCTTTTACGAAAATGTACTACCGGGACGACATACTTCTGCCTGACATAGTCTGCCACCCCGCCCCCCACTCGCTACGCTACTGCGGGCCATACACTACACACTTTTTACATCACTGGCACACATCCTGGCATAGCAAGGTCTCTGCCACATTCAGGGTATGTTGCCCGACATCCTGGGGCCGGGTTCGAATTTTAAATGTGCATACTACTGAAAAGCATAGTTGGGCAGGTCCTTTAGTCCTTTATACGGAAGGGCCTGACCGAAAAAACAAACATGTACACGGTTTTGACAGAACAGCAACGATATAATTTGTTGTTTTATCTTGCCAGTGCCTTTATTGATGGAAGCTGTAGATCAGCTCATCAGTGTCGCTTCAACCACAACTTTGCCTCGCCTCAAATGAGCCAACTTTTATGGAAGCATGACCTAGATCCTTCAAGCGTTCAAGACACAGATTATCTCCTTAATCTTCTTAATCCAAAAACCAAAAGTCGGCTTGAAAGTGAGGAAGAGAGAGACTCTGAGGAGGAGTATCAGCTGGAGTATACCATCTCCAATGCAAAGTAAGTCAACATAGTAGCTAAGGGAGAGTTGATAAATACTTTTGTGGGGGGTTAGACATTTTTAAGCCTGGGATATAATTTTTTCTTGATCCCCCCAAACACCGTTAATTATTTTCTTGATCCCCCAGGAGCTGTCTAAGTTACCGAGCATTATTAGATTCGACCCCGCACGAAGCATGTAAATTTGTGCGTGAGGCGCTGAGCAAATTTGGACTAATTTTTTGCTTGATTCCCATCATTTGGGGGACATTTTTTTTCTGATCCCCCTCCATTTTCCAACCTCCCCACCAAGGTATTCATGAATACTCCCTAAGAACAAGGAAAAAAACCCTGTTCTGCAGGCCCGACTAACCCAAATATTTAAAATTTAAAAAAAAAGGATAAAGATTTTACTAACTTTCAGATTTTTTTCTTCAAATTTTTGAAATTTGTTTGGAACTTGTTGAGAATAAAAAAGACCCACAAAAATGCCCTAATTCACCAACCCTACCTGAAAGTTCAGAAAATCTGTAGAAGAGGGTGTGTTTTTCTTCAGTTGAAGGCATATTATGTGATCTTTTCCAGGGAGCGCCCTCTATTCATGATTTTTTTTAGAAAGTAGATTTTCTTGCAGATTTACATTTCGGATCATAAATCATGAATATATTCAAAGTTACAGAGCGAAACAATTCCTAATTACCTCATAATCATGGTTTGAGAGTGAATTTAGAGTAAAAATAAGTTGTTGCGCAGACTCCGACAGTTTATTTTCACTCTAAAACCATGATTTTGAAGTAATTAAGAATTGTATCGCCCTGTAACTTGGAATGTATGTACGATTTATGATCAGAAATGTAAATCTGCAAGAAAATCTGCTTTCAATTTTTTGTTGAGAATTAAGGGCGTTCCCTGGAAAGATCACACAATATACCTTTAAGGGTGAACTTAGGGGCTGTGAACCCTCAGGTTTAGCCTCCGTAAAACTGCCGTAACTTCTTCATTATTCATTTAATCTATATAAAAGTGTACATTTTTTTTGCAGAAAAGGGTTCAATGAATCCAACCATGATCATGAAATTGACCATTTTGTACAAAATTATAAAAAACACGTTTTTTGACCCATTTTAGGTTCTGCTGAGGCAATGCTGAGGGTTCACAGCCCCCTTAACCCTAACTCTACCCCCACTTTTTTCAGATTTTTTTTTTCAACATGGAAAATTGACCAAAATATCCCCCGATATTTGAACCACGGACCTCCAGCACTAAAGCCCATCTCCACTCTACCACACCACGGCTGTCAAGGCTACTTGGCTAAGGATATTTCGCCTCGTATATAGCCAGGGTCGATCCATTTCTTCATCGAAAAACTTCCATGCCGGGTGGTACCAAATTGCGCAGTCGTTGTATTTTGTGGTATATATGGTAGGGTTATAGGGTTATAAAGGGTTCAACAAAAGAAAGTATACCACATTTGTTTATGTCATCTTGAGTAACATTCAATTTTTTTTTGACCAAACAGGCTAGATAGGCATTTACATAAATCTTTTAGGCATAATTTGATACCAAATTTGCCCCTAACAACAAAGATAAACCATGATTAGCACCATTTAAAGAAAAGTTTCCTATTTTCAAGTCTTATTTCCAATACACAGCACAAGAAGAAAGGACCAATTGTTAACACACACATAATGCCGTATTTACTGCCATGCACTTTAATGCCAGAATTAAATATCCTGCACAATGTCGTACGACCCAATGCAATCGATAGCCCCGTCTATCCTGGCTATACACACATACAGAGAGACCCTAATTGGTCCTTTCTTCTCGTGCTGTGTATTGGAAATGAGACTTTTGAAAATAGGAAATGTATCCATATGCAGATTTGCATTTTTATTCATTAATCATAAAGATCTTTAAGTTACAGATCGATACGATTCCTAATTACTTCAAAATCATGGTTTGAAAATAGATTGTACCGCTACAGTACAATCTATTTTCAAATTTTACTCTAAATTCACTCTAAAACCATGATTTTGAGGTTATTAGGAATTGTATCGCTCTGTAACTTTGGAATATATTTATGATTTATGATCAGAAAATAAATCTGCAAGAAAATCTGCTTCCAATTTTTTTTCTCGATGATTGGAGGGTGTCCCCTCGAAAATATCACATAATATACCTTTAAGCCATGCAGTACAAGGTTACTGTAAAATCCTGAACCCTATGAAACACCAAATGGGATTTTATGATGTCCAGGGCTCTATTGGCATTATTTTTACAGATAGGATTTCATGATGTCTGGGAGATCCGATAAGACAAAGTCTGGTAACATGGATAAATATTTCAGAGTGGGGGTCACATAGGGGTCAATTAAGGTCATTAAGGTGACAAATTTGAAATTTCTAAAAAAATCTTCTTCTTGTTCTGTGCATGCAGTGAGGCAACGAACAACACCCAAGAACTGCCAGATGAAAATCAACAGCGGGAATTGTGTATTTACTATGTGAAAAATGGTAATTGTAAAAATGGCAAAGAGTGCCCTCAACTTCATGTATCCAGGTTACCGTTTAAATGGCAGGCTGGCCACTATGATAGCTGGTGGAATCTGGAACAGGCAAACAACATAACTGTAGAGGCTTCATTTTGTGATCCTGATGTCAGCAGATTGAGCAGAACGATGATTGAAGAAGGGTAAGAATTTAATCAATCAATATTGATGTCATGTGCAATGTAGATAGGCGACAGGAAAAACCTCTGTTCTACGGTCAAACAAACCTCGATCTCAGGTTTCAAAATTGTTGTGAAAATTGTTGGTGAATTTAGAATAAAATAAATCCAATATTTAAAATAAATAAATAATAATAATTTGTAAACAGTTTCTAAAATAAAAAGATAAGGTTTGTTGGGCATAGAACAGTTGTTGTTTTTGTTGTTTAAAGCCATATCTCTCATTTATAGTCATCAGTCATTGCCCACTAACTTCCCCTCCCCAATTCCTGATATACAATAAGTAAGATTTTATGAACGTACGTACGATCAGTATGTTAATTCTTTTTCAGGGAAGTAGCTCAGGCGGCCAAAAAAAGAAACCCTGTTCTACGGGCAAACGGACCTGGATGGGTCAGTCGGTCGGGTGGTTTAAAAAACCAAAAACATGTCCCCTTAAAACTAACTGTAAAAATCAAACAAATCTGTAAAAATCTTGCCATTTTTTTTTCTGTTGTGAATTGTAGGTTCCAGGAATGTAAAGTCCAATGTATTATTATGTTCCCTTTTGGGTTAGGTTGGCCTGTTCAGTGCTCTCTTAAAAGTCCGGTTTCGCGAAATCTCAACCATACAAACAATAATCTTTGGGTAAAGGGACTTCAGATGCTCATGGAGTGTACACAGATTGACCTCTTATGACCCTACATGACATCCTTGACCTCATTTTGTTAGGGTTCGACCTGTTTAGTGCTCTCAAATGAAAAGTCAGATTTCATATGGCAAAGTGGTCTCATTTGCGCTTATGCATGCACATTACCATGTATTGGCTATTGGGCAATTTTCGTATTTGTGCACAAAATTGGTTGCTGAATGAAAACAGAATGCTTTTAATATTAGCCCTAACCCCCCCTGAGTGCTAAAAAATGCTAATCCAAAGTCCCTCTCCAAACGCATGCGCCATCGGTTTTCGATGACGAAGTCAACCGAGCCTATATCAGTGGCGTAGCTCAGGGGGGGGGGGGGGCAGAATTTGACAGAATTTGTTGTGCCCTCGCCCCCCTTTGTGCCCCCGCCCCTCTCTTCGGATATAAGGCTTATATGCGTTTTAACCATTGTTCGCCTTTTTTGTTTAAATAAATGACTTTTTTTGGGAAAAGCTGATTAAAACACTGAGAATTTACCATTATTTGTTGACTGTAGTGGTTTTTGGACTGCGAAATTGTGTGACCGTGCGAAAATTTGTGACCGTGCAAAATTGTTTGACCTTACCCCCCCCCCCCCCCCCCCCCCCACTTACGTGAATTTCACGAGGTGACTGACTGGGAAAAAATTGGGGCTACCTTTTACGAAAATTTTAGAAATCTTGCCCCCCCCCTGAAAAAAATCCTAGCTACGCCACTGGCCTATATAATGAGCGCGGTATACTGCGTGAATGTGTAGCTGAGGGCCGTGGCTTAGTGGTTGGAAGGTGGGGCTTGAGAACGGAGGGTCCCCGGATCGAATCCCGGCAGGTTCCCGGAGATTTAGTTGGTGTTTTTTCCTCGAAAATTGTGATCCCGGTCATAAATCCTAAACCGGGGTTAGGGTTAGTAGAACGTGGCATGCCAATTTGTATATGTTTTTCAATAACATACTTTAATTTCGAAGAAAATGACCATATCGGCCACCTCGGATTCCTACAAATTATGTGTACTTGGCGTAAAACGTCATTACGCATGGTACACATGGAGGCCCATCAACTTCACGCCTTTTCATAAAATAAATAACCTTTGACCAAGTAGAAGGTACGTGGCATTCCTTGCCAAATGTTTTTCTTCAGGTTATTTGTGAAATGGCCATGATTGGTGCACATGGCTATACATTTGTCGGACAGAGAAAAACAAAGAAATCCTTATTTTTCCAACCTGATCAATTTGAGTGTTATATGTGAGGTCAGTTGTGCATGACAAAATGAAGTCTGAATACAAAATAAATATATAATATTATGTATATTATTCAATAGGTTTTTGGTGTGCGCTGACCTGGAGCATTGCAATGTAAACAGAGCGATGTATGCTCACACAGGACTTATGTGGGAATGATTTAAGGGGGCTGTCAAGTGTCAGAAATAGCCTCTGTAAAACTGCCGTAACTTCGTCATGATTCATATAATCCATATAGAAGTATAAATTTTCTTGAAGGGAAGGGTTCAATGAATCCATTTTTCGCATCAAATTTCACTGAAAATCGTGATTTTTATATTTTTGCCCAAAAATGCCTTTTTTGGGGACAATTTTTTTCAAATCTAACAAAATAATTTTGGGTAAAAAAATTCTAAAATTTCACAGAAAGCATCTTAATTCAATTATCTAGGACACCTATTTTTTTTTTGCCTTTAAAATTTTTAGTTCTGAAATTATTGACCAAAAAGTACTAAAAATGTGAATTTTGAGATTAAAAAAATCCTCAAAATTCACTTTTTTAGCACTTTTTGGTCAATTATTTCGAAACTACATTTTTTAAAGGCAAAAAAAAAAGAAGTGTCCTAGATAATTGAATTAAGATGCTTTCTGTGAAATTTTAGAATTTTTTACCTACAAATTATTTTGTTAGGTTTGAAAAATGTAGGCAAAAAAGAGGCATTTTTGATTTTCAGTGTAATTTGATACGAAAAATGGATTCCCTGACTCATTTCATTGAAAAAAGTGAATACTTTTATGTACAACGCATAAATAGTTTGAAAGTTACAGTGCTTGAAAAATTCATGCAACGACATTTGACAGCACCCTTAAGGGGGGACTCAAGGAAGTTTTTGGCTTGATTTTTTGAATTTTGTGAGTGCTGTAATTATTGAACTATTAATCAAATGCATATAAAAGTATACATTTTTGGAAAGGAAATGGATCAGAGATTCCAAATTTTGCGTCAATTTTGACCAAAAATGTTGATTTTTTGAGAAAATCACAACAACAAAATGACTTTGTGAGTAAAAAAAATGAGTACAAAATTCCCAATTTGCTAGATTATGATGTAAAGACACTAACTTAGGGAAAAATCTTAATTTTTAATACCTAATGTAATATTTTTTGAAATTTTGCTTTTTTGGCGCTTTTTGGTCAAAATTTCAAAAAATATTAGATTAGGTTTTATTAAAAAAAACTGTCCCTAAGTTAGTGTCTTTACATCATAATCTAGCAATTTGGGAATTTTTTAACTCAGAATTATTTTGTTAGGTTTGTTGAACTTTTTGGGGTCAAAAAAGTGATTTATTGTAATTTTCTCAAAAAATCAACATTTTTGATCAAAAGTGATGCAAAATTTGGATTCTCTGACCTATTTCCTTTCCAAGAATGTATACTGTTATATACATTTGAGTCATATTTCAATAATTACAGCACTCACTAAATTCAAAAAGTGACTTCCTTGAGTCCCCCTTAAAATGAGAAAAAGTGGCTCAAACTTTGCCATATGAATCTCTACCATACTTGGTATCGGTAATATTTGGGTAAAGGGGACTTCAGATGCTCATGGGGTGTAGACAGATTGACCTCTAATGACCCCTACATGACCTTTGACCCCATTTTGCCATTACTTTAAACTGCACTTATCATTGCTGCTGTTTTGGGCTCTCATGTAAAGTAAGTCAGACTTGTTGACAATGAGATGTTCATGGGGGTGTACAAAGTCTATTGACCTCTAATGATCCCTACATGACCTTTAACCCATTTTGCTAGAACTTGAGGGCCCACCCTCTCATATGAAAAGTCAGACTTCAATCTCAACTAAACTTTATATGGTGACAATTTGCTATCAGGGATGATCCATAAATGCCATAAAGATTACAAATTGGTTGAAAGAACTTCGTAATATCCACCACAAATACTCACCATGATCAAAACACAGCGATTCACCAACTTCCACCATCAGATTTGAAATGGCAGTTGGAAGTCATGTGACTGTATGCAAATTACCATAATACTAGCAGCTAGCTGCTACCATACTGCTATGTATATTTTGAAGACTATAAGTTTGCTGCTATCGTTCTGCTACTATACTATTAGCAACTGGCAGTGGCATAACTAGGATATTGATATGGGGGGGGGCAAGAAATGAAAGTCAAGCAACAACATTATTCTTAGTCAAGAAATGCGAGCGTAGCGCGCAGAAATGTTCGACTATACACTTATTTTTGGCCCGATTGAGGTACATTTTGGCTCTAAACAGGCTACAAGCCAACGGATATTGCATTTATGGGACATATCTTTTTGCGTAGCGCGCAAATTTCCATGATTCCTCTTGTCAAATGAACCGACAGTGCCAATCTCAACCGACATGACGTCAATATTGGCCCCCTCTGGTTACCAGGGATAGCACTGGATCAAAAATGTGAGAGGTCCCATGACATTTTTCAGGACCCCGTAGGACTTCAAAAAACAAATTTAAGGGGTCCTCTAAGAAATTGAGGGGTCCTTAAGTGTGGGTATTTGAACATTTTACTTTTTACGGGCAGTTTTAATGAATTTATATTGTGCAAGCAAAGGATGGATATGTAATTTACAGAATTTCTTAAGGTTTCCATTTCCATACATCGTCAAATTTAAGGTCCCTTCAATTTTGATCGGGACCCACAAGTCTTTCCAATTTGAAACCTGACGCGTCACTATTAGAAAGTGAGAGGTCTAAGACGCGCAGACGCGTCAAAATGCGACCTCTACTGGTTACGCCACTGGCAGCTAGCTGCTACCATTATACTGCTGTATATTTGGAAGACTTAGTTTGCTGCTATCATTCTGCTACTATTAGCAACTAGCTGCTACTACTAGCAAGATGTTAACAGCTGAGCTGCTACCATACTGCTATAGTAGCAGAATTCAAGCGGCCCCTCACCCCCCTCTGGTTACGCCACTGGCAGCTAGCTGCTACCATACTGCTATGTATATTTGGAGACTAAGTTTGCTGCTATCATTCTGCTACTATTACCAGCTAGCTTACCACTACTAGCAAGAAGTTAGCAGCTGAGCTGCTACCATACTGCTATAGTAGCAGAATTCAAGCGGCTAGCTGCTACTATTTTGTTTTGCTATGGGCTGTGCCAAGAATAAGAATAAGAGAATTGACTCTCGGTCTGTCTACACATAACTGAAATTAGTACTTCTTCTTAAAAAATTATGCTTTTTCTTTTCCTTGCAGTGGCCTTAACCTATGAATGATGTTGGGTTTAATACTACTATGAGACTGGTTTTGCAGAGATTTAGAGATGACTCTCAGGAGACAGCAACTCTCCACCATGCCCTGTGCCAAGAATAAGAGAATGGACTATGTCAGTCTGTGTACACATAACTGGAATTGGAACTTCTTCTTAACAAATTGTGTTTTGTATTTTCCTTGCAGTGGTGGCCTTAACGTATGATGTCATTTGAGTTTACTACTATGAGACTGGTTTCGCAGAGTTTAAGAGATGACTCTCATGAGATATGACGACCATGCCGGTAATAAGAATAAGAGGACGGACTCTGTCTGACACATCTTTTTAAAACATGGTGTTTTTTCTATTCCTTGCAGTGGCATAACCTATGATGTTAAGTTTACTACTATGAGTCTGGTTCCCCAGCAGAGTAAATTAGATGACTCGCACAAGATACGACGACTCTCTACCATGCCCTGTGCCATGAATAAGAATA
This sequence comes from Ophiura sarsii, assembly GCA_035610835.1. Lineage (NCBI taxonomy): Eukaryota > Metazoa > Echinodermata > Ophiuroidea > Amphilepidida > Ophiuridae > Ophiura > Ophiura sarsii. Next base: position 58,674,036 of record CM069454.1, read on the forward strand.
AGACGATGGACTCTGTCTGCACACATTGGCATTGGTATTACCGGAACTTCTATTTAGAACGCTATAGAGAGTGTCATACAGGGGTAAGTCATTTATGGTCGGAACATTGGTGGGGGTTCCGGGGGGGGGGGGGGGGGGGGGGGGGGGGGGGGGGGGGAGGGTAGTACTCACTTGTTTACTCCACCCAAATGGGTTGTTTTCTTGCATGTACTCTGAAAAGGCCTGATTTATTTTTATTTTTTAAAAACTGAAATTTCCAAGTACATGGAGCCATCAGCCCAAATACACAAAATATTGCCACGATTGGCATGATTTACATTTAATAGAATCATAGTAATTATAGTAACGTACATGTAATATAAATATACAGTAACATTGATAATATAACGATTAATATAACAACGATTTATCACCCATTCAGGAATCTGTCTCTCTGGGAAAAAGCATTGTATTTGTAAACATAAAAAGCAAGTGATTTGATTGTGCGAGGATAGTTTGAATGAACGCATCAATAAATTGAATTTATTGCGATTGGGATTAACAGTGTAGCGAGTTGGTAGATTTACTCGTAGATCAACATAAAAAGGACAAATTAGGACAAAGTGGTATTCGTCTTCAATCTCACCTGAATTACACAAAGGGCAAACATGATTACGTAACTCAATGTTATTTATATACTACCCGGTTCAATCAATAGTAATTAAATGATTGGAACACCTTAATCTACTCAACGCTCTTCTGTGACATGGAATCGTACTGTGACCTCGAGTAGGTATTGTTCAGGGCAAAGAAGCGACTTGAATTCTGTATAAGTACATAGTTTGGGTAAAGCATTGATCTCAGTGAACCATTCCTGTGAAGAAATGTCACACATCCTATTAGACAGCTGTAGTAAAAGTTATTTACAGAACCAATATCTTGCATAATATATGATCAAGTCGTCGGACCCGAGGGTGAGAGCACGTGTGGTGTAGTGGATAGCATGCCGGTCTCACGATGCAAAGACTGTGAGTTCTAGCCCCGCTGCAGCCAACTTGTTTGTATCGATCCTTGGGCAAGGTACTTCCCTTACCCAAAAAGCTAACCTGCTTTTAGCCTGCTTCTAGCCTGCTTAAAAGCAGCTTAAATCCTTAGCCTACACTAACCTGTATATGGGCCTAAATATGCAAATGAGGCAGGCTATTGTAGCCTGCTGAATTCAGAAGCAGGCTTATGATTAGCCTGCTTTACAAAAGCAGGCTTATGACAGCAGGTTAAATTAACCTGCTTGTTAGCCTGTACATTTTAACCTGCTTCATTAGACTGCTTTATTAGCCTGCTTCTTTAGCCTGTAGAATTTAACCTGCTTTATTAGCCTGCTTTTTTAACATGCAAATCATCCTTAGCCTACACTAACCTGTATATGGGCCGAAATATGTAAATTAGGCAGGCTAATTTTAACCTGCTCTCCAGAAGCAGGCTTATTCAAGCAGGTCAGCTTCTTTAGCCTGCAAATATTAACCTACTTTATAATTAACCTGCAGACCATATTCAACAGCAGGCTTAGTTTAGCCAAAACGCAGGCTTATTTCAGGCTGCCCGCTACCAATAAAAAAACCTCTCATGTTTATGAATGAGTTGTTGCAAATTACGGTAAGAAATATGCTTGATTTTTTTGTGAAATACATATTTTTTGTTTTTGTTTAAGCATCATAGTAAAGTTAAAACATGTAATAAAAATAATTAAATATAATTTAGTATGTTTAATATATTTTTTCTTTAATTAAAATCAGAGATGGTTTCAAAATAAAAATGAATTAATCAATCAAACAATCATGAACAAAACAACCAATCAATACACATCCAATCATTGAATAAACAAATAAATAAGAAAAAAACAATCAACCAATTGAATAATTAATCAATCAATGAAAAATCAATTAATAGCCAACCAATCGATCAACAATTAATGCATCAATCAACAAATTAAAGCAATTAAAATTAATTAGTAAACAACCAATTAAATCAATAAATCAATCTATTAAGCATCTGAACCCCATCAATCAATCCTTTAATTCATCAATACATGTCAATCAAATTTACCAATTAAATAGATCTATTAAGCAGCCGTTCAACCAATACATCAATCTGGCAACCAATAAATCAATTAATCAACTGACCAATTATAAATCAAACCATAAACAATTAATCAATTAATTAAAACAAACAATATATAATCATGCCATTTTTAAAAATAACAAAAAATGTATCAATCCATAATAAACAATCAACAACCAAAAAACAACCAATCAAATCAAAATTGAATCATTCAATTAACCAATCAACCAGCATTCATTATTGTTTCCTCAGTTCCACAATATTAAAAGCTCTTAATCCACAGTGAATATTGCTAAAGAAAAGAGTAATTGCCTAAACTGACTAAAAGGTACGGGAATAATTGCCTGTATAAAGCCTATTAACTGTTTTAATAAGCTTAAGCTTAATCAAAATATACTGTAAATGCAGTTTATAATTTGATAACTATAAATCTGAACAGTCTACCTTATCACACTTTGTTGAATCTCATGAAGCTTTCATCTTTACTTGGTTTATAACACCAATAGTGATAAAAATCCACAAATATCCTGAAATATATGCAGCATCCTGACACAGGCAGTTTGACAGTTGGCAGCAACTTCCAAAATGGCGCTGCTGCAGGTTATGCATTGCCGCCAAATTAGTCATGTGACACAAAGCAGGCTAAGAGTAATTTGCATGAGATATTACATCACAATTAACCTGCTTTTAAGTTCGCAGTCTAAAGAGAATTAATGTGTTAAAACATTAGCCTGCTTTTATAAAAGCAGGCTATCATATAATTATAACACTAGCCTGCTTTTATAAAAGCAGGCTATCATTTAAAATGTATAAGCCTGCTTTTTGAATTTGTTAAAAGCAGGCTATCATTAAAACAAATTTAGCCTGCTTTTGTAAAGGCAGGCTATACCTAAACCTGCTTTTGTAAAGGCAGGCTATGTCTAAGCCTGCTTTAGTAAAAGCAGGCTATGAATTAACCTGCAGACAGTTTATTAACCTGCATTTGAGACCACAGGTCAAAAGCAGGTTAAAGGCAGGCTAATTTAGCCTGCTTTTATGGTAAGGGTTAGTCTCAATTGCTTCGTCGACCCAAGCGAGATTGGGGAGCTGTTGGGGGATATTACAATCTAAGTGCTGATACTGTGTGTGCGCCGTATCGGTAGCCTGGTAAATGAAGCGAAATGATTGTGACGATTTCTTAATGGCAGCAAAAAATAGTGGTTCGGAAGTCACATATAAATGGTGGTCCCGTGCATCGGAAGAGCAATACCCGAGCACGTTAAAAGGTTACAGACTCTTTCGTAAAGAGTAGGGGATCATCCCGGTCTGTATCTGTTCACACATCTAACGGACCCCAATGGAAATAAGCTAATAAGCTTATCGGGTTATCCAGGGTCGTAGGACCCAAATGATATCAAATCAAATCAAATCAAATGACATATCCAACTTTGGAAGTCTCAGGATGATAAGACAGTGACTCAAAAGCAGGGTAACATTCAACATGAGTTTTTTCAACATGATCAAGGGAGATGGAAATAGTGGAATAAATGAGAATCCTACTTTTTTTCCAAAAAGGGGGTAATTCAGAGAGAAACCCATATTTAGAGAGAATCCCACATTATGTGGGATGACTCTCCGAGTGTGCTTTCCACGCGGCAGGCATCTGCAGACGACATTCCAAAATTGTACAAAATGTTTTTAAAATGCCAAAATATTGAATTTCATTACCATATTTGGAATCAAAGTGAGAAATGCATTGAAATAAATACAAATATACCGGTATGCATAGTATTGGCTCAGCAATCCTTGAGATAGAAAAACTTGGGAAAGGTTTCTGAAAAATCTGTTTTTAATATGGTAAAACTATAGTGAATTCATGGAAGAGCAATCTTTGCATGGTGCTTGGATGGGCAGAAGTGATGAGCAAAAATAAGATGTCGTAGTACTGTCTTTTGGCGTATATTTGCTAGTTGTCGAAAGATCCCATTTTATTCCAACCGCCGGTCGAACCTCATCTATAATGTGAATTGAAACAATTAAGCTGCCTATTGCAATATACACAACACATGCATATTATTATCATCACACACATGCAAGTAGCTGCTATGTATAGTGTACCATTCAAAGAGAGACAACTATCGGACAATGTGCGCATTATTTGAAATCAATAGGCTTTGAAATCGTCACCTGTGATACGATTTTAATTAAATATTAAAAAATATGGATGAACATTAACTATTTCGAGAAATAAAGCTTTAAAATGCAAGACTACTTCCATTCTACAGGGCCTCAGAGCTCCTCAGGAAGGGTCATATTTGGATTCATCGTAACTTCGTAAGTAAATGAGATAGATGATTCATTTGTAAGCAATGAGTAAGATCAATATCTCCCGCATCCACTAATGCTATAAGTCGACTATTTTGATTGGTCGTTTTTCTAATACAAAGGTACCCAAACACCGTTTTTGACCAATCAGGGACCAAAATATAGACCCGATTTAGTACAGTAATTCAATGCAAGGTTAAGCCACGCCCACTTGAGTTTGACGTCACGACAAAAACCTGTTGGTCTAATCGGTATCGCTTGCTGGTTGTCGGGGTCTTTTTTTCAATTGGTTTTTAACAGATGATTATAAGCCTAGCTTGCGAGGGAACCATTAGGTCACCAACATCACTTGGAGTGGTTTATGCTCGGATTTTAGGATCTGTAAAACTTGTGGGAGGAGGGTCTCCAGATCAATGTCGGTCGCAGAGCGACGATTTGGTTCATCTTGTCGCCTCTGTTTTTGTTAAAATCCCAGAGGTCGGGTTAGGGTTAAGCATATTGTTTGTTTTCTGTATCCATCTATACAGGTGCTACAAAACATGCGTGCCATCAATAGTAATATCTTAGAAAGAGAATACCAAACCTTCCTGATAGGTGGACCAACTCCATATGGGTTTACAACACGACATTCAAATAAAAAAATTAGAATCACTGATGGAAATACAACACAGCTCTTTTTACGTAGACCAAAACTTGGATCCTCAACAAGTGCTTCTTCCCCTGATCTTCAGGCTTGTGAAATCTGTCCTGTCATGTTGCGCACCAAGAAGTGTTACGACGAAGAGTGTCAAAAATTTCATGCGAAGCGTCCTTATCAGTGGCAATATGTGGATATTGATTCCGACAACTCATGGACAAACTTTCCACAGGATGAAAATACAGGTTTAGAAGAAATATTCTGCAAGCCAACCACTGACGTTTTGTCATTTATGTTGAGGTAGGTATATGAAATGCCATGTGTCAACACTATAGTTTGATCAGCTCCAAAATGGTGTTTCTCCTTAAGTTCTTATACAGCAGGGAATGAATATCATGATATAGAAATGTGAAGGCGCACATGAAAGACAAAATGTGTGACACATTCGTTTCGCCAAAATTGTGTGCGTATGACCAACATCAGGCGCGTTCCCTTGGATTGCTTTTTGCATGTAGATAAATCAAATTGCACACATTTTACCAATTTGTAACTCAGTATTGAACTATAGTAGCTTATTTTGGAGAAGGGGAGAGGAGGGGGGAGTTGCTCTGTGGATAAGTGGGATGAGCTGACGTGTGGAATTCCGCGAGAGGTGGCACATGCACTCTTTTGACATGTTTTTTCCCGATCAGTCCCTCTGTTTGGGCCATAGAGGGATGTTGGGGGACCCAGTCTAGGTCAGAGGTTACCTCTTTAGAGTTATTGTTTATATCGATCTCTCACCCTACAGCAATGAAGAGGGATATTACGAACATTTGTTGAAGGAGTTTACAGTTTCCAGATTTTGCATCGGAATTGACATCTTCCGACGCCTCAGTACTATGTCAACGGTTCAATGTCGATCAGCCTGGTTAGAACCGTTCTGCATTGATTGGCTGTGGTATTGGCAAGATGAGTATGGAATATGGATACAGTATGCTCAGAAGGTAATTTATATACAGGGTGTCTCTGTGTTTGATAAATTGCAAAATATATAAAAATACTGCAAGTCTAGACTTGCAAACCCCCCTGTCTGGGAGATTCACCTAAATGGGGTCAAAGGTCACATAGAGATCATCTGAGCTCAATATGAGTTTTCTCAAATCCCTTTACCCAAATATTATTGTCACCAAGCTTAGTTGAGTCTGTGTTTTGTCAAGGTATCATAGCTACCCATTCCCCAGGAAGAGTACACAGGTGACCGCTTTGCAAGGTTTACTCATTTTTGACTTGTAACGTTACTTGACATTTTTGCCCAATAACTTGCCCTAAATCTTATGAGTTTGTCCCGTTCAAAAATACATCAAAATTACTTAAGGTTTTAGTGTTTTTAACGACTGTAGAGCAAGTGACTTTATCACAGCACTGCTATGTATAAGATATTTAATCCTACAGCTCTGAACTCCATGGACTGAAGACTATGTTGGCTGCACACGTTTCCTTAGTCTATCTCCCCAGTCGATAATGACGGGGGATGAAGGCGGACAGAATTGTTGAATTTGGACGTGCGACTCACTGGCAAAGTGGACTAAGGCATGGGCACCTACATGGCCCTGGGTTCAAATCCTGCAGTCGGCAGGGCCAGTTTTGCCCCGCAAAATTACGCCCATTTCCAATCTCTTAGTTCTATCTGTGGAAGTATTAGGGTTCGAGCGTAATAATAAAAGTAATTAATAATCATTATTTAAACTGTTTCCGCGCGGCAGGCGTCTGCCGTCAGCATTCCACAATTTCACAAAATGTTTCATAAATGTCGACATTGTTGAATTTCATTAACATGAGGAATGCCATGAAGAATACCATGAGGATGCATTGAAATGAGTACAAACCAAAGAAGATTTCTTGATGCTTCTTGATGCACCCAGCATGTATCATTTTCATCACATGACCTACTGATTTCTGTCACTAGTGTCTACTGGTTCCCATTGACATTACAGTACAATGAAAGGCTTATAAATGAAAGGCTTATAATGTGGTCAAACGAGGCCGAGGGTCTTTAAGAAAATCCTTCTGCAAGTAGTACAAATGATGTGAGTTCAATTCAGTCCTTTTCTTGTTTTTCTTAAAGACCCTTTATTTTTGGAATAACACGTATGTATGTTTTAGTTGGAATTAAACTTCTTTTCATATATTTGACCAAGTTATGCCTATCTCTACCATGTATTAGAAGGTGGAAGTCCAGACGACCTCCAGCTGTTAATTACTTTAACACATGTGTGGCACTGTTTGTTTTGGTGATAAGCCCTGCTGGTACTGTAGGAGCGCTACGCATTCTGGGGTGCATCAAGAAATCTTCTTTGAGTACAAACATGCCTGGTATTGGCTCAGTAATCTTTGCGATAGACCTTGAAAACCTTGGGAAAGGTTTCTGAAAAATCTGTTTTGTATACAGTAAAAGCTGTATGAAAAGTAATAGCTGCATAAAAAGTGTGGTATGATCTAAGCATGTCCTGATATTCTACATCTTCAATTTTCAGTCTGGCAAATGCACCACAAGTGATGTAGATGAGGACACCATAGAGAGAGCGTATGAGGATTATCTGACAGGACATGGTGATATGATATTCCCATTCTCCACCCATGAGAATAACTACCAACTCAACTTTGAAACCATGCAGCAACAAAATGTCCGTTACAGGACACAGAGGAATGTGCGCAGAAGGCCAAAGTTTCAGACTATGTCTGATCGAAGGCAACTTGTAAGGTACTTTAATCATTACATTAAGATTTTTCTCATAATTGGTATTATTTCAGAGAACTAAGTATATATTTCTAAAAATCAATGGGATTTACAGGGTGTCCCTAAAAAAAGGGTGCAAATGCGGGTGCACATGTTCCATGTCATTTAATACAGTGATTACACAGTATTTGGTTGTAAGCCGAGATTTTTTTTTCCGACGGAGAAAATTCACCCGACAAATCACCCGATTTGAACCACGGACCTCCTGCACCAAAGCTAATCTCCATTCCACTACACCACGGCTGCAATGCTACTCGGCTCAGTATATTCGCCTCGTAATATAGCCTGGGCTGGGTCATCCATTTTGTAGCCCAAAAACTTGCACGCCAGGTTATAAAAACAGGCTGGCCGTGTTGTTGCCGTGTGGTAAAGTAGGGTTAGGGTAATTCACCAGGCTTGTTTAATGGTTGAATATAAGCATCCTAAACGGGAGCCGGTTGTGCGCGGCAGTTTGGTCCAATTATGTGACTGGTTGTCGTAGGTCCATCTGTTTATCAATATTTGTCAATGATGTGTTTTAATTCATTGTCAGGCTTAGTTTTGGAGGTGTTAGAGCTAGTCCATCTAGCCATGACAACATATAGCCATGATTACATCTAGCCATGATTACAACATCTATACTCTGTTTGGCCATCTCGAGACAGTGACGTAACTGAACAGGCGCAGCTTTTACGCATGCGTGTGTATCTTCCGCCTTTCAACGCTCGTGTGTGTACGCCAGCGCCGCGAGTATGCGCGCGCGTTATGTGATGCAATTACAATTAGTAGAATACGCGGTTACGTCACTGTCTCGAGATGGCCAAACAGAGTATAGCAATGATTACATCTATCCATGATCACATATAAGAAGTCAAGGCTAGACCCTGAATACAGAATCAACAATCATCTCCTTTTAAGCAATGGAAACACAGCAACCTGTTCTACAGGCAAAGGAACCTCTCAGGTTCGGTCAGTTGGGCTGGCTTTTTTCTCTCTCTTTCTTCTAAATGACTGTAAAAAGTCCCAACAATTTGTAAACATTTTGCTGTTTTGACAAGCAAAAACAAAGTTAATCGGTATTCATTTGCACATAAATATTTATCTAAAAAAATGTGTCTGTCGGGGCCCATAAAACAGGGTTTCTATTTTTACTTTGCTTTATAATTTTTTCTCTTTTTACACCAGGCAGCAGGAGACCCAAGATAGGTCTTTTGAGGGAATTGTACCAAAAACCTGGATTATGAAAGGCATGCAGATGAGCTCAGAGCCCAAGCTGATCCGTCTCAACTCCAAAGAGGAGGAATACCTGACAGTGGAGAAGATGTTCCTAAAAACCATGGGCGATGTGAACATACTGGCTGTAAAACGTGTACAGAATGTGGAATTGTGGGTAGATTATTATAGGTCAGTATTTTATCCTTAGGCACATTGAGTACTTTTGAAGCAATTGTTTATTTCTGCGTTTTCCTTTAAAAACAAGAGAATACATTATCAAATTGAACCTGTTAAGTATTTTAAATATGCAAAACAGAATATTTAATATTATAAAATTCTGAATAGTTTTAAAAATCCTGAAAATTTAAAAATTATTTAAGTGTGGGAATTGATTGGTTAACTTTTACAGGGTCAAATTTAAGACATCCTCTGATTTCATTCAAACCGGGAATACGTCAAATTGAGTTCAGAAAACTTTTGAAAAACAAAACACATGGAACAGTTTTACTAACAAGACGAGATGCGCAGAATAATTTTACATAAGATAATCCCATATTTTGATTTGTTTTACCTAGGTAGCTGCTGTTCGAACTAAAATTGTGGCTTCAGGAAGTGATAACATATAAAGTCTTCGCTCAAGATATTTGCCTCATGAATGGGCTACATTTCTGTATAAATGTGGCTGTTTGATGGTTATTCTTAAGGGGCATAAAGAGATATGTATGGGAGCGCGTCCTAAAGTTTTAACTACCCATTTAAAACTATTTACCTTAATTCGCAGTCAATCATGTAATAATTCACAATTTGATAATTTCAATGTAGATCAAATCAAAATTATCAGCAGAATTCGGCACATATGGCTTCACCCAAATTTCTATTGGCGCCATCACTTCAACACTTTTCCCATACATCATTACATTATCTATTGAAACAAACAAAAATTCTCCAAATTTCATTTTAAAGATCGCATATTAAAAAACATTCATACAGTATCGTATATGCAACTAATACAAATGTTTCATGTCCTTTTCTGTAGGTAACAAACTCTTACACAGATTGCCAAACTTCTGTGATCTATGACCAAAACTATGTCCAGTTCAATTTGTTTGAAAATTATGTGCAAGGCCTTATAATGTGCCCATAAATGACAATACTAAATGTGGAAGGTCGAATATAAAACTACCACATTTAATTGCTTTGAGGAGGGGATATTGCATCGACCTGAGACTAGTATATACTAGTCTCAGGCATCGACTGAGGTCTGTGGTCTATGACCGCCGCTATATCTTCTAATTTCTGTTTTTGTTTTTGACTTTTGTCACAGAAAAAGAGAAAAGATGGAAAGAAAGAGTAAACATGTGCTAGAAAAGCAACTATGGCATGGCACAAAGCGAGACAGCTCAGAGGCGATATGTCGGCAAAACTTTGATTTCCGTATCAGCGGCTCCAGAGTGGGGACTCTCTATGGTCAAGGCAGCTATTTCCATTGCAATTCAAGCTACTCCAACTCATACACCAAACTGGAGAACAACGTCCGCAGGATGTTCCTTGTTCGAGTCCTGGTAGGATCGTACATCACAGGTGCTCGTGCTATGAAGCGCCCTCCACCAAAAGATCCGTACATACCACTCGGAGATCTTCATGACTCGTGCGTCGATGACGACAGCAATCCATCCATCTTTGTTATATTTGAGAAGAGTCAGGTCTACCCGGAGTATCTTGTAGAATACATCAAATCATCAGATGGCGTAGCATCTATTGCATCCCGAGCAGCTACTCCCTCAGATGCCAAAACGACTTCCCGCCAAGCTCTGTCACGTCCAGGCTCGACTGCCTATTCATCCAATTCACATTCTGCAAATGCTCCCGCCACACCCAAATCCAGCTCATTTCATTCACCGCTTATATTTTGATTTTTCAATAAAATGGAGGTCTTAACACTTTCCACGCGGCAGGCGGCTGCAGACGACATTCCAAAAGTTCACAAAATGTTTAAAAAATGTCAAAATTATTGAATTTCATTACCATATTTCGAACCAACATGAGAAATGCATTGACATAAGTACAAACATGCCTAGTATTGAGTCAGTAATCTTTGAGACAGACTTTGAAAATTGTGAAAGATTTCTGAAAAATCTGTTTTGTGTATGGTAAAAATAATAGCCGCGTGGAAAGTGTTAAGAGCTGATACAGGCTCAACAGTGGGGTCTTATTTAAGAGCGAGCTAATGCAGGCTCAAAAGTGGGGTCTTAAGAGCGAGCAGAAGAGGGTGCAAAAGGAGTCTTCAGGGCGGCACATACCTATATCCATTTCCAATTGTCAGTGCCCCCTCGGGACTAAAACATCAAAAATCACCGTTTCGAAGCAACTAGAAATTTAGATATCTCTATTTTGTTATATTCTATGCCAAAGTTATTCATTGTATTATTATAAGATTGTATTTTTCTACTTGTTGGGTGTTTTTTAAATATTTTTATATTTCATGAATATGCTAATAACACCTGCAATCTGTAAAGCTAATATTATTATAATTATGTATAATTTTATGCAAATATGTAAATGTATGCTGTTTTGAAATGTGAGGAATTAGATAAAATCTACCAAACAATCAAAATGCGACGAAAAACCACACCCCTGATCTCAAGCAAACGGACCTCGGTCAGGCAGGCATTTTTTTTTACAAAAAATGTGTTTAGAGTTGTTCGTAGTACCACCAATTCAAATTGTCAATAAGCCTTTAAATAGTATGTGGACTTTGCACGCTGGACTGCGCATTCTTTGTGTATTTGCCGGGTTTTACTTTATCATACATATTTAGCAACCAGGGTTTTTAATTTTTTATCCACATTTTTTATCAAATATAGGCATAAATACCCATATTAAACCTGCATGCCCTTAGCATTTACAACAATGTCCTGTTTATTGAATTGTTTTGGTAGTTCCAATCACAAAACTTTCCTAAAATGACTCCTTGTAGTAGCAAAGCTGTAAGAAAGCATCTGAATATATTTAACAAAAATTGTGATTGAAATCATCATTATCATCTTCCTATACTGTGCAGAATACCTCTGTAAATGAGTATACTCGCACAAGTGTTGAGGTGCATTCAGATTCAGACATACAAAAATAATGTATAATTATATACATACATGTAACATGTACAATTTAAAAATATTGTTGTGGAGCGATGACTAGGTTAACTGGACGTCGCAGGCCCGGGCCTTGAAGACGTCTTGTGATCTGGTGATGGAGAGTCCACGACTTGCTGGGGTAGTAGATTCCACAGACAGATGGTGTCAGGAAAATACGAGCCTTTCATCAAGTTGGTGCGGGTGGTGGGAATGGTGAAAATTAGAATGGCATAAAAAAGAATCAGGGAAGGGGACGCTAAACAAGAAGTAGGTGTCTACAGGCCTGGGCCCCGACCCATTTGTTTTTTCAATTTTGTTTAAGAAAATCTTTGGGAAATGTTTGCAAATTGTTTACAAATTAATGATTTTTTTTGAAATTGTTGATTTTTGTTGTTGAAAAATTTGTGGATATTTTTGATTTTTTGTTGTTGAAAATTGTTGAAAATGCACCAACATTTCCAGTTAAAAACAAACAAAACCCCGCCAAAATTACCTTACCTGAGAGATTTATATGACAGAAGAGCATGATCTGTTGACGCCTAAAGCATGTTAAGCACTAAATTCAAGAAATTGTCATCAGGTGTTATTTGGTCAATTTTTTTTAAAAATTCAAAAAAGCAGTTTCCTGCTCTCTGATTGGTTCAAAACTAACACTCATAGTAATTTCAAAGCAGAAAGCAGGAAACTATAAAATATGTGTAGTGTATTGAAAATATCTATATGCACTTTGTATTTTACGATTTGTTGCTCACACAAAACGTGTCACCAATTTTTACTGTGGATGTTATCAAACTTTGTAACATGTTTTTATTTGTTTGAAATTATATTAGTAAAATAAAATATAAGTATGCACAAAATTGCGAACTTTGATTTGTACAGTGTCGAAGAATTAGGTAAATTATGTGTGACACGTCACATCAAAAGGGGGCACTTCTCTCCAGAAATTAAAATTGAGATTTTTATGTATTATACCAGTTTATCTAACATTTATTTTAAACCATTATTTATCCAAATCGGACGTTCCGCTCATCCAACAGCTTCAGAAATAATACAACTAGAGAAAACGGGCTTTAAAGTTTGGGAACTTAAAGACATATTATGCGATCTTTTCCATGGGATGCCCTCTAGCCTTTTTTTGAAAGCAGCAAAGAGTAAAAATAAACTGGCCTGCGAGCAGGACAGTTTTCTTCCACTCTGAATTCTGCTCCAAAACCATGATTTGGAAGTAATTAGGAATCGTATCGCTCTATAACTCACAATATATTCAAGAATTTTGATCAGAAATATTTTCTTTAAACATAAATAGAGGGCGTCCCCTGGAAAAGATCGCATCATATGCCTTTAACAAGACCTAATTGAAAATTAAACATGGTGAAAGACAATGAAACGTTTGCGGACAGTTAGTAGATAGTTAAATTATCTGTCATGGTTTTAAAGACACTTAAGGAAAGGTTATCCGATGAGAATAAAAATCTACCTCCGGACCATTTTGTTCTCGTTATTTGACCGCCTGTAGCATAGTTTGCTGTTCAGCGCCAAGTGCCCACCTTTTGATGTGTCACATGTATGTTTTGTTTCTCGAAAAATCGTTGCACTTGCACCTTGCACGAATGTTGATATGCATGCCAGATTCGTTTCGCCATGAGCTGGGTCATTCGGTGTATTGACTTTTCTTTCACCCGTTGGCTTTTATTGACATAAATCCTTATAGACAATTTACAAAGGAAATGGGAGGAGTAGTTTGTTGAGATCTGTCGACTTTTTCGGCCGTTTAAGTGAGAATCGATGACCTCGATCATGGCGCGTGGTTTGTGCCATGGTGAATAATGGCCCAACCCCGGGCCCAACACCGTAGGGAGAGTGCTATTTGAGGACGTATGTATTGATCTTTCTAATATCTCTCCAAACAATACATTCAAGGGTCATTCAATAAATTCTACCTCCTACCTCATAACTTTGTCATTCTATAAGCCAGTCTTATGAAATATTACACAATTGTAGCTTGGAACCTTAGCTACAAATTCAGTGTTAATTGATCAGCGTAATGGTTGTACTTTTCTGGAGGTACAGTGAAAACGTCCATTTAGTGTGACGGAAACTGATGAAAAACAGGAAAATATCGCCAAAGTGCTTCATTTGGTCTATTTTATGAGACAACGTGTACCAACTCGGTCAATTAAAACTATTTTAAATGTCAGATATCTCTTTAACCCTAATTCTCCCCCCCCCCTTTTCAGTTTTTTTTTTGCAACGCCGAAAAGTGACCCAAAATATCAACCATATGAAGCAGAGCCTCCTGCACCAATGGCTAAGGATTCCCCACTACACCGCAATATATTGCGCCAAGTATAGCGAAAAACTTCAACGCCGGGTGGAACAAACTCTCTCAGTCGTGGTATTTTGTGGTGTATGGTAGGGTTAGGGTTAACAGACTATAAACAAAAAAGGTGACTAATTTCTTAGAAAACAATATGCCCTCCGATTACAAAGCCAGAAACAGATCAGGACAACCATTAAATTTACCCCTGATATTTTTTGAGCCAGCGCTAACCATGGGGTCGGTGCCAAGGTACAGATTTTAATCCTACAAAAGAGAAAGAGCAGCCCATGTGTATATGGAATAAATATGTATAACTCGTTCAATGGAAGTCTAGACTAGACCAATTTGTGGTAGCTTACTCAACTCATAGGTAAAACAGCCAAAAAAGGTCCAGAGGTCAAATCCCCACAGATTTCTATAAGATACCACACCACCAAATAAATGTGTGCTAGCGCCCAACACAAGCCAGTGTTTTTAATTCAAGATAGAACCAACCCACCATTAATTTAATTGTACATAAAAGGTATTAAGTGCTCTTAACCATACCCCCCCCCCCCCCTGAATGCTAGAAAATGCTAATCCTAGTCCATCTCCAAGTGCCTGTTCCGCTGGTTTTCGATGACGTAGTCAACCAAGCCTATAATAGTGAGCGCAGTATACTGCGTGAACGAGTGAGGGTCGTGACTTACGAAGTGGGACACAGGACCGGAATCAGGATGGTCCCCGGATCGAATCCCGATTTAGTTGGAGTTTTTCTTCGAAAATTGTGATTGATATAATCCTGGATTGAAATTTGTTATTCTATCCATGATATAATATGCGTATCATGACATACACCCATCAAAATATGTAAGTTCCCCCCCTAGCATAGAATATTTCCTAAAATATTTGATGGATTTAAATAATTTTCAGCTAGAAAGATGCACCCGATTGTCAGGCACATTTTGATACCAAATTTGTTGGCCTTGAGACAATGCAACGATAAGAAATTGTGCCATTTACCAATTTTTATACAGAATAAAAAGTGGCACTAAATCTCACTGGCTATGGCTGGTTTTGTCCATAAATTAACAGACATTTTCTTGGTGGATTTATCGTGCACAGAAAATGGGAATCTACTAAACAATTGAGTGTGGCATCATTTCAAGAAAATCAATAAGCAGATCATAATTATGTGTGGCAAGTTCGTCTGATTATGAATGACGTGGCAATTTGGTCCGATTATGAGTGACATGGCAATTTGGTCTGATTATGTGCGACATGGCAAAATGGTCTGATTATGTGTGAAATGGCAATCTGGTCTGAGTATGAGTGACATGGCAATTCTGGCAAAATGGTCTGATTATGTGTGACCAAATTGTCATGTCGCACATAATCAGACCAAATTGCCATGTCACTCATAATCGGACCAAATTGCCATGCCACTCATAATCAGACGAACTTGCCACACACATAATTATGATCTGCTTATTGATTTTCTTGAAATGATGTCACACATAATTGATTGGTGGATTCCCATTTCTGTGCACGAAAATCCACCAATAAAATGTCTGTTAATTTATGGGAAAAAACCAGCCATAGCCAGTGAGATTTAGTGCCACTTTTTTTTTCTGTATACAAATTGGTAAATGGCACAATTTCGAATCGTTGCATTGTCTCAAGGCCAACAAATTAGATATCAAAATGTGCCTAACAATTTGGTGCATCTGTCTAGCTGACAATTATTTAAATCCATCAAATATTTTTGGAAATATTCTAATATATGCTAGGGGGAACTTACATATTTTGATGGGTGTATTTATTTCTAGCAATAACTACAGCGTCCTTCTGAAATCTTCTATAACCTCACTTTAGAAGAATTTAACGTGGAGCCCTTTAACACTTTCGACGCGGCTATTGGTTTTACCAAATACAGAACAGAAATTTCAAAACCCTTTGCCAAATTTCAAGGTTTACCTAATGGATACTGAGCCAATACTAGGCATGTTTGTACTTATTTCAATGCATTTCTCATGGTAATTTGATATCTGGTTATGAAATTTAACTTATTTTGACATTTTTTAAACATTTGGTTACATTTTGGAATGTCGTCTGGAAAGTGTTAATGATAGGTAAGAGGGTGCATTTTAGTGGCACCTGTGTAATAATCAATGATAATAACTTTGATTAAGTTGATCAGAAAATCGTCAGTAGTGGGGACAACGACCGCAGGATGTATGTCAGGTCAGTTCAAGAGGTTTAAAATGCTAATCTTCTCAGGAAGGAATATCTTTAAGAATGGCGATGGCGTCAACCGTCTTCAATTTCAGTTGATATGTCTAATGAGACTACTAACGGGTTGTAAACTCGTGTTTAAGAAGTGTTGAGCATGAACTTGAATCACATCAATTGGTATGATTCTTTAGTCAGTATGGCGACAAAACTGTCTCGTAGGCCTACATGGAGTGTAATGTTAACACTTTCCACGCGGCAGGCGTCTGCAGACGACATTCCAAAATTTCACAAAATGTTTCAAAAATGTCACAATTGTGGAATTTCATTACCATAAATTATTTAGAAACGCCTTGGCAAATACATTGAAATAAGTACAAACATGCCTAGTATTGATTCAGTAATCCTTTGGATAGACCTTGAAAATTGGGAAAGGTTTTTGAAAAATCCATTTTGTAGCCTATTATGGTAAAACTAATATTAACCATTAACCGCGTGATGGAAAGTGTTCCAGAAGGTTGTATGAACTTGAATCACATAAGTTATTTTGATTTTTTTTAGTCAGTATGGCGACAAAAACTGTCTCGTAGGCCTACATGTGTAATGTTAACACTTTCCACGCGGCAGGCGTCTGCAGAAGACATTCCGAAATGTCACAAAATGTAAGAGGGAAATGTATTTTAGTGGCACATGTCTAATAATCAATGATAATAACCTTGATTTAGTTGATCAATAAAATCGTCAGTTTATAGTGGGGACATGACAACGACCGCAGGATGTATCAGGTCGGTTCAAGAGTCGGTTCGGTTTAAGGATTCTAATCTTCTCAGGAAGGAATATCTTTAAGAATACTGATGGCGTCAACCGTCTTCAATTTCAGTTGAAATATCTTATGAGACAACTTAACAAGTTGTAAACTCGTGTTTAAGAAGTGTTGAGCATGAACTTGAATCACATCAGTTTGATTTTTCAGTCGGTATGGCGACAAAAAATGTCTCGTAGGCCTACATGTGTAATGGTTAACACTTCCCACGCGGCAGGCGTCTGCAGACGACATTCCAAAATTTCACAAAATGTAAGAGGGAATGTATTTTAGTGGCACATCTATTGGCGACAACACTGTCACGTAGGCCTACATTTGTAATGTTAACACTTTCCACGCGGCAGGCAGACGACATTCCGAAATTTCACAAAATGTTTCCAAAATGTCACAATTGTTGAATTTCATTACCATATTTAGAATCGCCATGAGAAATTCATTGAAATAAGTACAAACATGCCTAATATTGATTCAGTAATCCTTTGGATAGACCTCGGGAAAGGTTTCTGAAAAATCTGTTTTGTATTATGGTAAAACTTATATTAACCATTAACCGCGTAATGGAAAGTGTTCCAGAAGGTTGTATGAACTTGAATCACATAAGTTATTTTGATTTTTTTAGTCAGTATGGCGACAAAAACTGTCTCGTAGGCCTACATGTGTAGCCAAATGTTAATAATCATGAAGTAATATTGTGTCATCCCGCGTTTCCTGACACAAGGTTCAAAATTAGGCGTCAGTTTATCGGATCGTGCTCATAAGGGCAATACGTTCATATCACCAATTGCAACATACTCGTACATGTAAATCACATAGTGAACTTAAGGCAGTCAGTATGAACTCCTCTCTGTGAGTCATTGGACCTGTGGTTTTCCCCTTTTAGGGGTAGGCCTACAATCAGTAATCTTAAAGGTGTATGTTCCGATCACTTTTTTTGGCTATGATTTTTTTTCTTCTCACATCATGATATTTTGATATCAGAAGAATCCCCATTTTTTTCTCATTATTTCTGTAAAATCTAAGGGTCTAGAAATGTTCCATTTAGAAATTAGAGGCTAAAATGTGGTGAATTACTGCCAAAGGTGGTTAACCACTAGCCAGTTTGTGTACTACTCAATGGGCAAAATTCTTGTGACCTTGTGCTTCTAAAATAAGAACATGCAACTCAAACTTTGGAATGTGACAATTTTAAGGATGCCCTTTCATGTAAAATAGAAAACATCAAGTTGAATATCGGGCCAGCAATCAGAACATCTACCTTTAAAAACGCAATTCTAGATTATATATTTGTTTCAAAATCGTATGGTTAATATATGATGTTTTAGTTTACCCTTATTAAACATTGTAATATAGGCCTATATGAGGAAAGATACCTGAATTCTATAAAATGTCATAATGTCCAAATATTTCAAGGCACTAACGGATAATCCGGGGGATAATCTCTAAATTTGACTGTGCTGATCCCTGCGAGCGAAAATGATCTATAAACGAACATGTTGAAAGTTGCAATAGGTATTGCGAAATAATAATATCAAACTTAATTGTTATTTTTTTCTTCCAAATTCCGAATTGGCAGTATAAGGAACGTCATGGGAATTCATAGGTAACATTGCAAAAAGCTGTTCACTAATAGGTGTGTTCACACGGGTAGTTACTCCTAGATGTAATTTAGCAACACATACATTCATGTAACGATGAATAAGGCGACCAAACAAAATGTCCGTTGTACGGGCAAACGAACCTCTCAGGTCGGGCGTTTTGGTGGTGGAGTTTTTGAGAGCGGGCGGGTGTGCTGCCGAATCAGAAGTTTGAGAGCGGGGGGGGGGGGCGCCGAGTCAGAAAATTGAGAGCGGGGGGGGGGGGGGGGGGTGGGGGGGGGGGAGGGTGGGGGGGGGGGGGAGCGACGTAACATCCCCCAAACAAAGGGGGCCAACAAATCGGGACATTTTGGTCATGATATTTCACAAATGTCAACAACAACAATTTAGTATTGCAACAAATTTGAAACAACAATAAAAAAGTATTGCATTTTCAAACGATTTTTAAAAGATTTCTAATTTTTTTTGGGGCATATTCAAAAATAAATGGGTTGATCGTACAATTTCGTCGCCTAAACGAAATAAAGCGTAACAACACTGTTTAACCAATATTTGTATCTAGTCTATAGGATGTATGTACACTGTCAATTTTTTGGACGCCTCAAAAGGTGTTCTGGTTATTAACACAAACGATGTTCTATGATTTTAAACTTTTATATTGGAAATATTTACACACATTTTCTGTTTTTTCTTGTTTTTAGCATTATCCTATATCCACAAATTTTTGAAAAACATCTAATCTATAATATCATTACTGGATTTAGTCAACCGAAAATTGAACGTGACTATTCCCGGGGTTCTATTCTAAACAGCGTGTTAAACAAAAGAAAACCTTTTTTACACCTATTATAACACCTTTTCTGTAACAGTTTGGGAACACCAATGTGTTCTAGAACGCCTGGACGCGTCGTCAGACCTTTTCTCTTTTTCCGCTCTTTTGTAGAGATCAAGGTTATGATTTCTGCAACAATCTTGATTTTTAAACTTATTTGATATCTACACTCTCAGTGTAGAGTTCAAACATTCTTTCAGCGTGTGATTTCTCGAAAATGGGAGGGGACTGCAAATTGGTTTAAAGCGACTGTTCAAAGAGTCTTTAAAGATTTCAAGTGGCTTATCTGCGCGGAAGCCTATCTAACTCGACACTTAACCTGGTCACGCCAGATTACCTACCGCGGTACGATATAAATTAGTTCGCACTATAAATGACTTGGAAATACCAGGTTGGTAGGTTCCGTGCGATGCATGTTCCGCACAATTTCTTTTATTGAACCGCTAACGGTTTAAAACCGTTCACCCATAAAGAAAACGATGTGGTTAAGGCACTACTAATTGAGTGCGAGTTGCGTGATTTCAAACTTTTCTAGTCTTGGTGTGAGCTCATGGGCCATCAAAACACCTTCATTCACATAGCTTTGAGCTAGAATAGAGCGACATGAATAAAGATAATTCAACACAGGAAGAAAGTACGTGCAGTATGGACTATTCCATTTGAAATACATACAACCCCTGGAAGACATGACCTTAAGGGAAGTGTCAACCCAAAATATATGAAATTTATCAAGCACTGTAACTTTTAAACTAATAATGTAATGTACAATGAAATGAGTCGGAGAATCCATTTTTGGTATTAAATTTCCCCCAAAATAGTGATTTCTACATTTTTGCCCAAAAATCAAATTTTTGGCGCCAACATTTTTCAGACAACCAAACAAAATCAGTTTTTAATTCAAAATTTCAAAATTTCACCAAAACCATCTAAAGTCAATTATCTAGGATCCATTTTTTTTGGCTTAAACATTTTTAGTTTTGAAAATGTTGACCAAAAAGTGCCAAAAATGTGATTTTTGAAAAAACATTTTTTTGGCACTTGGTCAATATTTAAGTAGGACTAATTGGAGGATTATAATTATATATAATTTGTCTTTTTTAAAAAATGTTATAAGAAAAGATTAGTAGGCCTATATAGGCTGCCCAAAAAAGTTAATCTGAAAAAAGAAAATGTGCAATTAATGATTTTCTTTTCGAGATATCGACGATTATGTAATTTTTTCTCCATAGAGCGCTGCATAAAAGCTAATTTTCTCCACCCCACTGTCTTTTAATGCAAGACCCTGCGACATTAAGACTTCTCTGACACGTGCCATAGACGTAAATCATTGCTTTAAACGATTTAAAGTTTAACATGTTTATTTATCGAAATGGCAGAAATATGAGGGTTTAAATTTCGCTAGTAGGAACAAAATTCAGAGTAAAATTTTATTTTAAAAATAACAAAACAATTAATTTTGACGGATTTAAGATTTAATGAAAATAAAATTCAAGTTCTGCCTACTTCCGCCCCCGCCCCCCACTCGGTACGTGACGGGTCTAAAATGTTCTAAAATATCACTAAAGATACATCTCCCCGTTCTAAACCACGTGGAATTGACACTAATGATCTTTACCAAATATTTAAGGTTGAATTAAGTTCTGCATACTTCTGCCCCTCCCCCACTCGGTACGGCACGTGGTCTAAAATGTCACTCACTAAAGATACATCTCCGGTTCTAAGACACGTAGAATCGACACTAATGATCTTTACCGAGTTCTGTATACTTCCGCCCTTTTCCGTACGGCACGGGGGGTCTAAAATGCTCTAAAATGTAATACAAATTCATCTCCGATTGTAAGACATGTTCCCCGGCCCATGGCACAAACCACGCACCATGATCGATGTCATCGATTCTCATTAAAACGGCCGAAAAAGTCGACATATCTCAAAAAAACTACTCCTCCCACTTCCTTTGTAAATTGTTGTCTATATAATATATATGGATTTATGTCAATAACAAAATTGGCGCTCAGTGATAAGTATTTTGCTTTTGAATAGTATGTATGCAGTAGTCATGGACTAGAACCTCTAGCATGTCTTCAGGCGCTAATCAATTTGTAAACACTACTGATGTAAACAACGGTCACATAAGCTATGTAATCAACAATGACAAATCTTTGTAATGATCTCTTCACTGGTTCTACAGTCCATGAATGGTTTCTAAGCCTTGTCAACACTTTCCACGCGGCTATTAGTTTTACCATATATATACATTTTCAGAAACCTTTCACAACTTTTAAAGCCTATCACAAGAATTACTGAACCAATACTACGAATATTTATACTTATTTTAATGCATTTCTCATGGTGATTCCAAATATGGTAATGAAATTTAATTATTTTGACATTTTAAAGACATTTTATGAATTGTGGAATGTCGTCTGTAAGACGCCTGCCGCGTGGAAGCGTTAAATCATTCCAGGTCTCTCTTTCTGAGAACACTAAACGTTTACATTATCCCAAGTATTTCAAGTAAAAGGGTTATGGTAGACTAACTGACTTATTAAGCATGCTAAGTGGAAAGATTAAATGCTGATCAAGTCATGCAGGAGGAACTAGCGATCAAGTACCCACCCAGCAAAGTTGATATAGTCACGCAATGAAGAAATAGCCTCTACAGCGTGTCCCAAAAAAACTTGGATCCAAAAACTGGAGCGCTTTATAACTGACAAAGTAGGAGACACATCTGCACCAAATAAAAAAAACTAACGCCTTTATTTTTCCTTTGTGTCTGATGCCTGATATGATATGTAAAATATGTATCATTAATATGCTGTTATATTATGGGCTAATGGCCTAATTGTATTGTGAAATAAAACCTTTTTCGGGATGTCAAAGTAAGAATATCTACACCTAATTGATGAAATCATGAAACTAGTCTGATGTGAACTCCTTGAAATACAAAGCTTTGTATATAGAGCGTTGTCAGAACCCGTCTGTCCCGATTTTGCCCTGCATGGACCATTGCATTTGTTGCATTTGCGCATTGTTCTGGCTTTATCAACGTTTTGCCCTTTAATTCGTTATTTTCAATGACTTAGGCAGGAAACATATCTTCGTCATGTTAAAAAGGGTTAATGTGTATGACATTTAAAGAACAATCAATGAATAACCTTCTGACTGAGATACTGCCATGCTTTGTACAGGTCGAAAACCGTTTCTTCAGAATTGGAAACCAGCCAAATGAGGCAACGTATCAGAGCGCTCTTTCTAACATACATGTATGCTGTTGTGTACATTTTGTAATACTCGTAACAAGGTTACTGCAATTGGTATTTCTATCGAAAACTGAATATTGATTCAAAATACCTGTAATTCAACCCTTTCAATTCGGGAATACCTTTACAAAAATATGGTAATTCACGGGAAGGCAACACCTTTACCAAAAAAGAGTACAAAACGAATAATGAAATCTTACTTCAAGTTTAAAACAGAAAGTACTTTGCTATAATGAAATTTATTGTTGAATATTCAATTACGAAACATAACCCAAATGTAAAAAATGACTTTAAATGAACATGGTTTGACCAAACATATGTTTTTTTCGGAGAATAAAGTCCATGCAGGGAAATAGCTAAAATCGGGACAAACGGGTTCTGACCATGCTGTATTCAAATCTTTGTAATTCCAACAGGTGACATCGGATTGATCCCACGATTTCCTCAATTAAGGTCCAGTATATTTTCTTTAATATCCTTAAATATCAAGCAGCTATGGTTTCTGCTCTTAAAGTTATAACCTATGCTGATTCTAATCTGTACCCAGTTTTTTGGGACACGCTGTATGTCTAAAGCAGAAACTAAATTTGTACCGCGAACCGGGGTTCAACAAACAGTAGCGCCGGATTTGTGCAAAGCTTATCCAATTCCGGGGTCCCGTATCAACGTTTGTTTTGACAGCATTATCAGAAAGGTACACAGGTTTCTAGCCCATTAAGAATAATTTCCAGTGAGTTATATGTTGAAATAATGAATGACAGAATAAATCTTAAGGGTCACCTTGAGCAAATTGTAAGGTATTGTCCATACTCCAAAATTACTAGACATTCATGTATATAATAGGTACTCTCTAAAAACTTCCTATTCAAAATGCATTGTCAGAGTTATCATAACACTTTCCACCATACTAGTAGTTTTACCATACAAAACAGATTATTCAGAAACCTTTCCAACCTTTCAAAGTATATCACAACATTTACTGAACCACTAGGCATAATTTGTGCTTCTTTCAATGCATTTCACATGGTTTTTCCCAATATGGTAATGAAATTCAACAATTTTGACATTTTCGAAACATTTTGTGAAATTCTAGA
Organism: Ophiura sarsii; assembly: GCA_035610835.1. Taxonomy (NCBI): domain Eukaryota; kingdom Metazoa; phylum Echinodermata; class Ophiuroidea; order Amphilepidida; family Ophiuridae; genus Ophiura; species Ophiura sarsii. The sequence continues at coordinate 58,698,313 of CM069454.1, forward strand.
ATGTCGTCTGCAGAGCCTGCCGCGTGGAAAGTGTTAACTAATTCCGGGGTCCCGTATCAACGTTTGTTTTGACAGCATTATCAAAAAAGGTACACAGGTTTCTAGCCCATTAGGAATAATTTCCAATGTGTTGTGTTGACACAATTAATAAGGACAGAATCAATCTTAACGGTCGCCTTGCGCATAATATAAGTTATTGTATCTGTATAATACGTATGTCCAAAACTATTAGACATTCATGTATATGGCACTCTCTAAATACTGCCTATTCCAAATGGCAAGATATCTTACGCGGCAGGCGTCTGCAGACGACATTACAATATTTCACACAAAAAATCAACAACAAAAAATTCAAAAAAATAAATCAAAATTCAAAAATTTCATTACCATATTTGGAATCAACATGAGAAATGCATTAAAAAAAGTACAAACATGCTTAGTATTGGATCAATAATCCTTGAGATAGACCATGGAACTTGGGAAAGGTTTCTGAAAAATCTGTTTTGTATAATGTATATTATATGGTAAAACCTAGTACTGATATGGGTCGCTGATCGAAATCAGTATGACTTGCATTGCGTATAGGATACGACTTGCATCGCGTACATTTACGTGATCCGCACAGGGTAGTACGACTTGCATCGCGTACATTTACGAGATCCGCAGAGGGTACGACTTGCATCGCGTATATTTAAGAGATCCGCAAAGGGTAGTACGACTTGCATCGCGTATATTTAAGAGATCTGCACAGCGTAGTACGACTTGCATCGCGTATATTTAAGAGATCCGCAAAGGGTAGTACGACTTGCATCGCGTATATTTAAGAGATCCGCACAGCGTAGTACGACTTGCATCGCGTATATTTAAGAGATCCGCAAAGGGTAGTACGACTTGCATCGCGTATATTTAAGAGATCCGCAAAGGGTAGTACGACTTGCATCGCGTATATTTAAGAGATCCGCACAGGGTAGTACGACTTGCATCGCGTATATTTAAGACATCCGCACAGGGTAGTACGACTTGCATCGCGTACATTTACGAGATCCGCACAGGGTAGTACGACTTGCATCGCGTACATTTACGAGCTCCGCACAGGGTAGTACGACTTTCATCGCGTATATTTAAGAGATTCGCACAGGGTAGTACGACTCGCATCGCGTATATTTAAGAGATCCGTGCAGGGTAGTACGACTTGCCCCGCGTTCATTTACGTGATCCGCACAGGGTAGTACGACTTGCATCGCGTATATTTAAGAGATCCGCACAGCGTAGTACGACTTGCATCGCGTACATTTACGAGATCCGCACAGGGTAGTACGACTTGCATCGCGTATATTTAAGAGATTCGCATAGGGTAGTACGACTTGCATCGCGTATATTTAAGAGATCCGCACAGGGTAGAATGACTTGCATCGCGTATATTTAAGACATCCGCACAGGGTAGTACTACTTGCATCGCGTACATTTACGAGATCCGCACAGGATAGTACGACTTGCATCGCGTACATTTACGAGATCCGCACAGGGCACTACGACTTGCATCGCGTACATTTACGAGATCCGCACAAGGTAGTACGACTTGCATCGCGTATATTTAAGAGATCCGCACAGGGTAGTACGAGTTGCATCGCTTATATTTAAGAGATCCGCACAGGGTAGTACGAATTGCATCGCGTATATTTAAGAGATCCGCAAAGGGTAGTACGACTTGCATCGCGTATATTTAAGAGATAGTACGACTTGCATCGCGTACATTTACGTGATCCGCACAGGGTAGTACGACTTGCATCGCGTACATTTACGAGATCAGCACAGGGTAGTACGACTTGCATCGCGTACATTTAAGAGATCCGCACAGGGTAGTACGACTTGCATCGCGTATATTTAAGACATCCGCACAGGGTAGTACCACTTGCATCGCGTACATTTACGAGATCCGCACAGGGTAGTACGACTTGCATCGCGTACATTTACGAGCTCCGCACAGGGTAGTACGACTTTCATCGCGTATATTTAAGAGATTCGCACAGGGTAGTACGACTCGCATCGCGTATATTTAAGATTTCCGTGCAGGGTAGTACGACTTGCCCCGCGTTCATTTACGTGATCCGCACAGGATAGTACGACTTGCATCGCGTACATTTACGAGATCCGCACAGGGTACTACGACTTGCATCGCGTACATTTACGAGATCCGCACAAGGTAGTACGACTTGCATCGCGTATATTTAAGAGATCCGCACAGGGTAGTACGAGTTGCATCGCTTATATTTAAGAGATCCGCACAGGGTAGTACGAATTGCATCGCGTATATTTAAGAGATCCGCAAAGGGTAGTACGACTTGCATCGCGTATATTTAAGAGATAGTACGACTTGCATCGCGTACATTTACGTGATCCGCACAGGGTAGTACGACTTGCATCGCGTACATTTACGAGATCAGCACAGGGTAGTACGACTTGCCTCGCGTACATTTACGAGATCCGCCCAAGGTAGTACGACTTGCATCGCGTATATTTAAGAGATCCGCACAGGGTAGTACGAGTTGCATCGCTTATATTTAAGAGATCCGCACAGGGTAGTACGAATTGCATCGCGTATATTTAAGAGATCCGCACAGGGTAGTACGACTTGCATCGCGTATATTTAAGAGATCCGCATAGGGTAGTACGACTTGCATCGCGTATATTTAAGAGATCCGCACAGGGTAGTACGACTTGCATCGCGTATATTTAAGAGATCCGCAAAGGGTAGTACGACTTGCATCGCGTACATTTACGAGATCCGCACAGGGTACGACTTGTATCGCGTATATTTAAGAGATCCGCACAGGGTAGAACGACTTGCATCGCGTATATTTAAGACATCCGCACAGGGTAGTATTACTTGCATCGCGTGCATTTACGAGATCCGCACAGGGTAGTACGACTTGCATCGCGTACATTTACGAGATCAGCACAGGGTAGTACGACTTGCATCGCGTACATTTACGAGATCCGCACAAGGTAGTACGACTTGCATCGCGTATATTTAAGAGATCCGCACAGGGTAGTACGAGTTGCTTCGCTTATATTTAAGACATCCGCACATGGTAGTACGACTTGCATCGCGTATATTTACGAGATCCGCACAGGGTAGTACGACTTGTATCGCGTATATTTAAGAGATCCGCATAGGGTAGTACGACTTGCATCGCGTATATTTCAGAGATCCGCACAGGGTAGTACGACTTGCATCGCGTATATTTAAGAGATCCGCAAAGGGTTGTACGACTTGCATCGCGTATATTTAAGAGATCCGCACAGCGTAGTACGACTTGCATCGCGTATATTTAAGAGATAGTACGACTTGCATCGCGTACATTTACGTGATCCGCACAGGGTAGTACGACTTGCATCGCGTACATTTACGAGATCCGCACAGGGTACGACTTGTATCGCGTATATTTAAGAGATCCGCACAGGGTAGAACGACTTGCATCGCGTATATTTAAGACATCCGCACAGGGTAGTATTACTTGCATCGCGTGCATTTACGAGATCCGCACAGGGTAGTACGACTTGCATCGCGTACATTTACGAGATCAGCACAGGGTAGTACGAGTTGCTTCGCTTATATTTAAGACATCCGCACATGGTAGTACGACTTGCATCGCGTATATTTACGAGATCCGCACAGGGTAGTACGACTTGCATCGCGTATATTTAAGAGATCCGCATAGGGTAGTACGACTTGCATCGCGTATATTTAAGAGATCCGCACAGGGTAGTACGACTTGCATCGCGTACATTTACGAGATCAGCACAGGGTAGTACGACTTGCATCGCGTACATTTACGAGATCCGCACAAGGTAGTACGACTTGCATCGCGTATATTTAAGAGATCCGCACAGGGTAGTACGAGTTGCTTCGCTTATATTTAAGACATCCGCACATGGTAGTACGACTTGCATCGCGTATATTTACGAGATCCGCACAGGGTAGTACGACTTGCATCGCGTATATTTAAGAGATCCGCATAGGGTAGTACGACTTGCATCGCGTATATTTAAGAGATCCGCACAGGGTAGTACGACTTGCATCGCGTACATTTACGAGATCAGCACAGGGTAGTACGACTTGCATCGCGTACATTTACGAGATCCGCACAAGGTAGTACGACTTGCATCGCGTATATTTAAGAGATCCGCACAGGGTAGTACGAGTTGCTTCGCTTATATTTAAGACATCCGCACATGGTAGTACGACTTGCATCGCGTATATTTAAGAGATCCGCATAGGGTAGTACGACTTGCATCGCGTATATTTAAGAGATCCGCACAGGGTAGTTCGACTTGCATCGCGTACATTTACGAGATCAGCACAGGGTAGTACGACTTGCATCGCGTACATTTACGAGATCCGCACAAGGTAGTACGACTTGCATCGCGTATATTTAAGAGATCCGCACAGGGTAGTACGAGTTGCATCGCTTATATTTCAGAGATCCGCACATGGTAGTACGACTTGCATCGCGTATATTTACGAGATCCGCACAAGGTAGTACGACTTGCATCGCGTATATTTAAGAGATCCGCACAGGGTAGTACGAGTTGCATCGCTTATATTTCAGATATTTCGCACAGGGTAGTACCAGGGCGGTGCCACTGTACACAAACTCCCATTGCCGAGATTGAAGCCTTTCTAAGAGGTACATTGCGCGCCCTCATTATGCAAGAGGTACATCGCGCGTCTCAATGTCCCTTATAAGGACTTTCGTGCTGTCAATCATAGCGTTGTCAAGAGAACGCTTCATCCCAAGAGGTACATCGCGCGTACTCACGCCCACATGCCCATATATGGGGAGGCTTCAATTTTGCGATTCGAATGTCCTCTCCCATTATATAAACTCCCTGGTAGTACGACTTGCATCGCGTATATTTAAGAGATCCGCACAGGGTAGTACGACTTGCATCGCGTATATTTAAGAGATCCGCACAGGGCAGTACGACTTACATCGCGTATATTTAAGAGATCCGCATAGGGTAGTACGACTTGCATCGCGTATATTTAAGAGATCCGCACAGGGTAGTACGACTTGCATCGCGTATATTTAAGAGATCCGCACAGGGTAGTACGACTTCCATCGCGTACATTTACGAGATCCGCACAGGGTAGTACGACTTGCATCGCGTACATTTACGAGATCCGCACAAGGTAGTACGACTTGCATCGCGTATATTTAAGAGATCCGCACAGGGTAGTACGAGTTGCATCGCTTATATTTAAGAGATCCGCACAGGGGAGTACGACTTGCATCGCGTATATTTAAGAGATCCGCACAGGGTAGTACGACTTGCATCGCGTATATTTAAGACATCCGCACATAGTAGTACGACTTGCATCGCGTATATTTAAGAGATCCGCACAGGGTAGTACGACTTGCATCGCGTATATTTAAGAGATCCGCACAGGGTAGTACGACTTGCATCGCATATATGTAAGAGATCCGCAGCGGCGCAACCAACTGGTTAACAGACATCTAGTCACCCGTCTAATTCACATTCAAAGGTCCCCAACATCAAAATTGTATTACAAACATGTGGGAAATAGCATTTGATAATTTTGACTAGATTTCTATTATGTGTCCGAACAAAAGATCTTCTCATTTTGAATAGGAAGGTTTGAGTAGAGTGTATAGTGTATGATTAAAGGATGGACGCGTCAAAGGATGGGTCTTTTTCTCGAAATAAAATTGGATGACAGGTACAAGATCTTGTATCCTCTACTGATTTTTGTTAAATCTTAAACCAGGACTTTGTAGTAGCAAATCATATCTGTTCTAAGATAAGGTATCTGTATCTCAATATCAGTACCTGTCGGATAATGCGACAAACTCCACAATTAGAATATAAACATCGCAGCTCTCTGATACCTAGAGAGATGATATTTTTGTACAGGTAACATACCCGGGATGATCCCTTACTCTTAACGATAAGGTCCGCAACTTTTAACGTGTTCAGGGCGAAGCGTCTGAATACACGAGACCAACGGCTTAGCGTGACTCTCCGAACCACGGCGCGCTGACATCACCGTATAGACCTGCACGTTGTACACAGTGAATGGGGTAGAGGCGAATCAGTAGGCCTATCTAACCGTACTTATAGCTTATCCTATGAATTATCGTCATGTTAAAACCTGAGAGCGATTCAGGCTTTACTTGTGAGCAAATAACTTTTTCACAAATACAATCAAACTTTATTCAACGTAAAGTTGGATATTCTTAGGCGTGTAGTGAATAAGGCGTTCAGTAATGAAGCCTACTTTAAAATAGCTGTCGGTGCAATCGGAAACAATAGGCAAATTTGAAGTCACTATGCACTATGCAGATCAGAGATACTTTTCCCCACAGTATATGATTCAGGTGAGATGGGGGTGTTTATAAATGCCGATAATGAGCTAATTGATATTCATAAGGTGATTTACTACAGCGATTTTACATTGGAATTTTGACTTGCCCGATAAAATCATGAATTGTAAAGCTTTTAAATCATGAATCTGAATAGGAAACATGAATTTATTGGTATGAAATGTACAATGAACACAATGAAATGGTAATTGGGTCTGATGGTTTAATACTTTGTCGACAAAACAGTGATAACTTTCACGCTTCCGGGGGGGGGGGGGAATACTTATGCGCGGCAGTGTACATACATGTGTATACTTCATTCCTTTAAATGTCACCTCTTTAGTCTCTTACCCCAATCGTACACCGGCAGGTCGCCACTGGGTAGTGGCACATGGTATGTTTAACCAATAGTTTAACATGCTCTGCATACATTGGCTGCCTACAATACATGGTGGGGTTGTCTCCGCCGGGCAGCATTTCAATTCGAGTTCATGCTAGTAATAATATCATAAAAGTTAAAACATTAGCCATCATGAAATCCTATACTTCAAGGTGTAGCTCTGTACACCTAAATGCGATCTTTGGAAATTGCGATAGCACATAATTATTACACCTCTAGCCTTGGTTCCAGTCACGCCATGTTGTCACGCTGCTGCGTACCCGTGTAGTCACGAGGGCGTGACCCCGGGTACAACCTAGCCAAATGTATGAGACAGAACTGCAGGGAGCATTACAAAACAAAACACGTCGTGTATGCACTCAGTTGGTGTGATTATGACATAATGTTTAGTCATATATTTAAGTACTTGTAGAGACTACATCAGGATGCAAATGGCCGAAAAATGAGCAGTGATTACGGTGCTTTGGCTAATGATACTGTCGAGTATTATGGGTGACAAGCCTCTTTGGAACAAAGAAGGACGTTTGATCTGATATTATATTAACAACAACAAAATTAAAAAGAACAACAACGTGGGGAGACATGTCCCTGCCCGTCCTCAAGATCGACACAAATGTGTCTAAGAGCACTTCCTACAAAAGACAAGAGTAAGACTTTTGTGTATTGATATACACTAGCAACCAAAAGTATTAGGACATTTTTCAAGCTGCAAGTTGAGAAAAAACACCGGGAAATCATTTAACTACTGTCTTAGCTTTTGGGTATTCGAGGGCTATAAAATTAATGGAAATATCTGAAAAGTTTGTTTAAATGGATTTGGGATATTCTTGAGACTTTATTATTCAAAGGAAAAGATTTATAACAATATTTCAGTGATTTATGTTTCTTGCATTGATATATTTAGCTAATTTAGAGTAACATTAGCTTGGCAAAATGAAGTGAAGCCATATGATAAAATGAATAGAACTGTGTAGTATGCCCAGGCCATGTAGGTGATATGAGGAAGTACAGAGAATTTGGATGGTTTCCATTCAAAATATGAAAGTAAAGGTGTCAAAATTAAACTAAACTTCCGTCCCAAATATCTTATTTTAAGATGAATAAAGAGATCAAGCGTTAAATCTGTGAGAGATTTAAGACTAGTGACAATACTGGGATTAGTCTTACATGAGTGATTCATTTGACAAAAATTGTAGATGGGTTTTTTCAAAGGAAGTCAAAACTAGCAGATCTCACCATATAGGAGTACATTGGCTATAATGAGGTTGATTTATTATTCATTAGCTATTACAAATGGGAAATGTGTATGGGGATTTGAAGAAGGCACATGTTTTCTTCAATTCCATGGGATTGAATGAGCAGTTGATGTAGGAAAAATGAATTTATTAATGAGAAGAGGTTCAGAAACACATTTATTCAACTCGTAGTGAAATAGTGCACTTCAAATTTAATATATGGGATGATTTTGACACCATAACAAGTGTCCTAATACTTTTGGTTGCTAGTGTATCTGCATGTTGATTCCCGCCTTCCACACACCTTTTCCGGTATCTGACCCGACATACCAAAGAAGCATTTGGTGATTCTCTCTTAGTGTTAAGCAACTTAATAATATCTGCAAACTGTATTCCTAGGATCCGATGTATCCATTAAATAAATGGTTTGCAAAACTTATCTTCAGCTTAGTCCATCCGCTCGTTTTTTATGCTGGTGGTGACTGAGCACATTAGATGCGAATTACAAAAACGCGATTAAAAAATCAGTTCGTGACAATTGATATTGACATAGTGTTTTACTTTTATTGAAAATGTATTGGTTTATTAGTTTGAAGGTGCTCCCAACTAAAATCTGATTGACCTGTCAAATGAGCTATTCCATTTGAAATCCCGACACCCCTGTTAATGACATTAGCTTTGAATCGTCCCCACATGGAATGTGGATTTCAAATGGAGTTACTTACATGTACACTGCCGCATTTCTCCCTCTGGAAGCTTGCAATTTATCGCTGTGTTGTCGACAAAGTATTAAACCATCAGACCCAATTACCATTTCATTGTGTTCATTGTACATTTTATACCAATAAAATTCATGTTTCCTATTCAGATTCATGCATTAAATTAAGTTAAAGCATTACAATTCATGATTTTATCGAACAAGTCAAAATTCCAATGTAAAATCACTGTAGTAAATCACCTCATGAATATCAATTCGCTCATCGGCAGTGTAACGCTATGGGAATTTTCAACTCAGATCAACTGGTGATGGAAAACTCCACGTGCAGAAATTTATACATGATAATTGGCATTTGCGCGGCAGTGTATGTCTCCATTTGAAATCTATACTCCCTCTGTGGGAGATTAAGATCATGTCTTTCATAGCGGGAGTATGGATTACAGGTGGAAGTTCCGATCACTTTAGCTTCTTTTTGCACATCAACATATTTTGATATCAGAAAAAACACACCAAATGTTTGGTGCAAATTACGTTCCATTTAGAACAGGCCAATATATAGGGAAATATTGCCAAAGGTATAGTTAACCACCCGGTCAGTGTACTACTCAATGGGCAAATTTCATGTCACCTTGTGCTTCTAAAATAGGAGTTATTGGAGTCATGCAAATTAAACTTTGGAATATTACTATTTTAAGGATGCGTTTTATACAGATTTTCATTTGCGCGCGGATGGATACTTTACTCAATCGCTTTTCAATTAGCCAGCACTGCTGAATCTTTGATAAATGCATTTCTTCATGTCATGAGAGTACTGAGTAATAATCGATCGTGACATTCATAACAACCAATGAATGTTATCTTTGAGAAAAGTATTGATTCATTTCATTGAACAACTATCTGATTGACCTGTCAAATTAATTGCACGCAACATAAAATTCCGAACTATCACCGTGATCACCTGTCAGATACACATTATGAAGGGGAAAAAAATCATGAGTTAGTAAATTCAACGTCGTTCTCCAAATTGAATTCGTCAAATTGATTTTCTCAGACCAAGTCAGTACCCAGCATTCCCGGAAGCTTCAAATTCGACGGATATCCCAAATCCAAAAATATGATTCCATATTTGGAAGCAATTTGTAAGTGCTTTCAATGTGGAAAAAGTGCATGAAGGATCGGTCATGTGTTTCGCGTGTAGTGATGTAATGAAATGTGTTGACATGGTTGAGGGTGAGAGTTAACACTTTCCACGCGGCAGGCAGCTGCAGACGACATTCCAAAATTTCACAAAATGTTTCAAAAATGTCAAAAGTACTGTATTTCATTACCATATTTGGAATCACCATGAGAAATGCATTGAAATAAGTACAACCATGCCTAGTGTTTGGTCAGTAATCTTTGAGATAGACTTTGAAAATCATGAAAGGTTTCTGAAATATCTGTTTTGTGTATGGTAAAAATAATAGCCGCGTGGAAAGCGTTTTAAGTAAAATCCCCGATTTAAAACAAGATTTTACGGCTTTCCCAACTTTCAAAATCTATCTCAAGGATTACTAAACCAATACTGGTATTGTACTTGTTTTGATGCATTTCTCATGGTTATTCCAAATAATGGTGATGACATTTAATAACTTTGACAGATTTGAAACATTTTGTGAAATTTTGAAACTGTCGTCTGCAGACGACTGCCACGTACGTGGAAAGCGTTAAGTTTTAAATTAGTTGCGAGTTTAGAACCTATACATTTTGGAACATACCCTATTTGACCTAATGCCTTTTAGACAAACCTCAAGGAGTCCTAAATAGGGGATGCGCATATTGACTTTATATATTTTAAAGCTCCAAATATGTAAGTGGTGATGTTGGCAGATTCAGTTGAAGAGCTCCACACATTCTCACAAGTGAGTGGATGAGCACTGAAACAAATTCACATTTTAGTATTATCAGGGATACTATTTAATTTGGGATAGGAAAGTCCTATACTGCACGTATTCCAACAATTCCGTGTACCCTTTAGTAAAGTCTATACCTAAAGCAGACGACAAACAGCGCCATCAAAAATATGAGCACAGCCAAAGTTTAACTTTAAAAGTAGCTTCAGATCGGCAAGTTGAGTCAATACCCCTGGTATTATTGGAAAGATGAACACATCACCTTTCCACGGATTTGCAACCAACACAATATGAACTTTATCACGACATTACCAAATAAGTGTTTGAAATTTTTTGAGGGGTTTAGATACAGCTAACAATAGACCAAATATACTAACAGTGCAAATGTCTCATATGGGTAACATTGGGCTATTCCAGATCAAATTCGTACACCCCTGGAATACATGATCTTACTCTTCCACACACTAGGAATGTAGAATTCTCATGGAGTCGCTCATGCAGGTAACCCCATTGGATCCGTGTGAGAAAAGGGTATATGGATTTCAAATGGAATGGCCAATTTAATAGCCAATAGGCAATTCACATCCTGGCAAACATTGTTATCCAGGTATTTGTGGATCAATAAATAGCTATTCATACACTCTTGGTAGTGTCGAACCAATCAGAAAACAAGAAACTAAAATACGCGGAGTGCATTGAAAGTGTCTAACGGCACTCCGCGTGCGCGCCGAACAATTCACGCACCATGCGCTTTGTTTTGATTCGTTGTTCTCGCAGCAAGGGTTCGCCGATTTTCACTGCGGGTGTTAGCAAACTTGTTAACATGTTTTTATTTGTTAATAAATAGATCAAAAGTATGCTTAAAATTGTCACAGTAAATTTTGATTCGTATAGTGTCGTGTATGAATTAGGTCAATACATGCGTATGTTTTGTTTTTCTAGAAATGAGAAAAATCAATGCACTTGCGCTGGTGTTGATTTGCTCACAATGCCACTCCCCCTGCGGGGTCGTGGCATTATCAGGGGTGTGCCTCTCAGCTTGCCAAACGGGTCCACAAAATGTAGTCAGCATAGAATTAATGGCGCTATACTGATAAGGCGTGATTGTAGCAGACGATGGTAGACGCGAACGGTCGTTAATTTTGAATTTCCATTACTTTCAATGTAACAATGGATTTTGCCCGGGATTTTGATTATATGACCCCATAAAATTCATCACACTAAATGATTTCATCCAAAAACCGTTGGAGTTGGATAACCAACTCCAGTGTCAGTATCATTTTTTGACAGCAAGCTGTGTGTAAATCTACCGCGTGCACAGCGCCCCCAATTCTATGCTGACTAAATAATGACGTAAAACGCGTCATACGCCGGTCACCGACGCATTCCAGACGATTACCATAATTTATTCAAATATGCAAAAGGGTCCGTTTTCGCTACGTACTTGTATTTGTATAGGACTTTCCTATCCCAAAATTAATAGTATCCCTGGCATTATTCGCATCATCACCAGCGCGCGTGCATTGATTTTTCTCATTTCTCTCAAAACAAGACATACGCATTTATTGACCTATAATCACTTCACCGGTTTCATAGATTTGAAAACATTTGTCACATCAATTCACACCCAGGTTGCATTGCAATCCAAATGATAAACATTCCACACATAGCAATTCTTATCCAGGTTCAATTATTGTATGCAGGTATTTGTGGATCAACAAAAATTGCTATCACTTAACCCGTTACATCTACTGTAAAGCATTTGTCACATATCAATTCACATCCAGATGCTTGCATTGTAATCCAACTGAGAAACATTCCACACATGGCAATTCTTATCCAGGTGCAATAATTGTATTCAGATATTTGTGGATCAATAAATAGCTATCACTTCACCCGTTACATCTATTGTAAAGCATTTGTCACATGGCAATTCCCATCCAGGTGATTGCATTGTGATCCAAATGAGAAACATTCCACACATAGCAATTCTTATCCAGGTGCAATTATTGTATTCAGGTATTTGTGGATCAATAAATAGCTATCACTTCACCCGTTATATCCATTCTAAAAGCATTTGTCACATAACAATTCACATACAGGTGCTTGCATTGTAATCCAAATAAGAAACATTCCACACATAGCAATTCTTATACAGGTGCAATTATTGTATTCAGTTATTTGTGGATCAATAAATAGCTATCACTTCACCTGTTTCATGTATTGTAAAACATTTGTCACATAGCAATTCACATCCAGGTGCTTGCATTGTAATCCAAATGAGAAACACTTCACACATAGCAATTCTTAAACAGGTGCAATTATTGTATGCAGGTATTTGTGGATCAATAAATAGATATCACTTCACCTTATAAGTTAAAAGTTTTACGGGTTCGCCGTCGGACGAGTTTCAATCTGTCAAGCTTTCGTCAGGATTAGCTCTGACTTCTTCAGGACCAAATTATTATAATATTAAACAAAACATAGAGATTGCCACTTCTCTTGTTATCATCATTTGGGCTGCCCCTTGCCCGATGATTTGAGAGTAGGTGCCCTTTCCTACTTGTGAAAGAATTGGTGGCTCTGAAAAGAGCCGTTCAGATGGATTGCCGCTTCCACTGAACACGTAGGTTGCCCTTTTCTACTTGTGAAAGAATTGGTGGCTCTGAAAAGATCCGTTCAGATGGATTGCCGCTTCCACTGAACACGTAGGTTGCCACTGGCCTACTATATATAAATTTGGTTCTAATAGAACCTCCAAAGGACTGCCCCTTGACCAATGGAAATAACGTGGAGACTGCCCCTTGTCTACTACAGACTACAAAAGTCTAATGCACAGTAGTGCGGTCACTGATCTGTAAAGATCGTTTGACGTAAAAGCCTATCTCACAATATCACTTCACCTGTTTCATGTATTGTAAAGCATTTGTCACATAGCAATTCATATCCAGGTGCGTGTATTGTATTTTAAATTAGAGTGATTCAATAACCGACACGTGGAGGTTAAGGTCAACGGCCTCCAGGCCTATTATGCATCCACGATGATTGACCATTACATACAACTCGTAATATACACCACAACACGCAAACCGTACTTCCGTATCGGTTTGATATAGAGTATATTCAAAGGTGTATTCAAGCAAAATGCGCAACGATAAAAAGATCTTGTCCTTTCGGCCGAGCTGGACGTATACTTTGCGAATTTTAGATTTTCCATAAAAAATAATTGCAAACTATTTTAACAACTTTTTTCTAACAACTTTCATTACATTTTTTTAAAGCAGCTAAGTCGTAAATTCCAGTTCGTCCCAGTTGAAATAACTGGACTGCAATTCAACTGGACTCAACTGGAATTCACCTTGAATAGGATTTTAACGGTAAATAAAAGGATATGTTTTTAAGCGTGAAATACTTATACGAGTTAAAAATCGACTCTCAAAGTTACATGACCATGATATAGTTTATGTTTCTGTGAATCAAACGTTCCCGCCCCGGGAGGTTTCTTGACCAAGTTGACAAAACAATGTCAACAATCCATGAAATTCTGGACACGGCTGACAGGAATCACGATTATGATCTATCAACCCGTTAATCTTTCAATAAATCATTCAATCAACAGTGTTAGTCTACATCAATTAGACAAGTTAGAAAAATTAGACAAATGCATTGTTTAATGTAAAAACATACAAACAGTCGAAAGCTGTCATTTTTAATATGTTATAAAACAAATATTGAATTATTAAGATGTTTTTCACACATTGTTATCAGATTGCATCGCTGTCAACAAGATGACGAGCTATGCAAAATACAAAACGGTGTGACGAGAATAGTAGGGTGACGAGAATAGTAGGGTGTCATAGTCGCAAATGTAAATGTTATGTAGAGTCTTTGCTTTATCATGCTTATACAAGCAGACTTCATTTTAGTTGATTGAATTTATCACTAGTCCCAGCCTTTTATCAAGCACTGGAATCTGCTAGGAATCTGCCTAACATTGTGATAGCGCCCTCTCGTCATCTGCTCAAATCAAACAGGTGCTTACACAGCACTATTTTGTTAACATTAGACTACCAACAAATGGTAGTCCGAGCACACATCTTCTCAGACCGGTTGCTCCGAGCTCTGCTTGAGTGCAAACCCATGTACATGTATGAAGAAGACTCCACCCTATTATTCGCATCATACTGCACGTTCACATACTTCTCTGCATCAATACAATACCAAGGTTTTTGGCCCTAGTAACAGAGTAGGCGCTTCAACCTGTTTTGATCAAATTAGTGCTGTACAATTTTGTCACGATGGCCTTTCGCAAAAGCGTCAGTACTCTTTTATAAATCATTGAATTTCGACGAAAGTCTTCCGAAACTTTTTAGTCAGCTGATTGGTCACTGTGATCGTAGTTATTTTATAACTAATTACCATTAACATATCGCCAAACGTTTTTCAATTAAAATTGTGGTGCTAATTTCGCCTCTCATCGGGAACGTACGGTACGAGGCTTGCACTGGGAAAGTTATTCGCGCAAAGACCCGCACGTTTTCGGCGTTTGGCTACCATGACTAAAGCGTAATTATTGACCTCAAGTAAATTACTAGATGAACAAAAATATGGGTAATAAGGAGACAATTAGCCTCTTTACTTTATGTGGAATCTAGCGAAAATTTGTTGAAGCGAAGTTGCGAAATTTACCAACTGGACCAGAGAGTAGCTTTATCGGACACTTTTACGATGATGCATATGAGTAATATATTGCATCACCAAGCGTAGAAATATTAATGAAAATTGGTTACAGTAATAAAACACATGGCAATGTTTTACCCGTCATCAGTAATATTCATAAGTATTTGAACCATTGGGTGATGTAGTATATATTTACTCTAGCTTCATCGTAAAAATCTACAGTGAAATTGATTTTATCTGTACGATGGAGTACAGCGTATGGATTTCGCAACTCCACCTTAGGGAGCAGTTCCATTTATACGCGATACATTTATCGCGACTGTATCGGGGCCTGATATGTTTTGGACCCGATGTTTTTCAAGTTGATTCGCGATAAAATAGTCATCAGGCCCCGATAAAATAGACATCGGGGCCCGATACGAGGCCTCTGCCATACCCTGGGGGTATGTTTAGCAAAAAGAGCGGGACATTGTTTAGCAAATACACGAGGATAATACAATTTACGTTAAACATCCATAATCAATAACATTATCTCTAAAAACATGAAATGCTGAATTTGTACCTTACAACTAGAATGAATAGCCCGAAGCTTTATTTACATACCGACCACTTATCTTTCGTTATATTTAAACAAGCGGTAATACGCTACTCGATAAATAATCCTTTGCTTCTCGCAACTGTACGCGATAAAAATCTCATCGGGGCCTGATAAAAAACTTATCGGGGCCCGGCACATTCTCGCAATTTTTATCGCGTACAAATGGAACTGCTCCCTTAGTGATGTGCTCCTTAAGGTGGCTCTATTGGCCGAGTCAAAACTTTAGATTTCCTTTATAATCTAACATCTTGTAGCCCTTGGTCTGACAATTCCGGAACTGAAAATTTTATTTCAATCGGACATTCGGTTGCTGAGATACGTTAGGTCAAAGGGGCATAATACCAACATCTTTGGCAACAACTTTCTTTTTATTTTCTTCATTTTTTCCAATTCCAGTTGCCATGTAATGTCCTAATTATGGCTAATTATGTATGCATGAAATATGCAAAGTAAAGTTTGTGGACTAATGAGATGAACTATGATGCTGTGACTTGGTTTATGGGTAGTACTCTTGAAGAGCTAAAAACGTACGTTAGCTTTTGTCTAATTTCCATTTGCATAATTAATTAGGGCCTAATTAAAAAATGTTTAAACATTTTAATTAGTGGGCCTAATTAATTATTCAAATGGAAATTAGACAAAAGCCAACATACGTTTTTAGCTCTTCAAGAGTACTACCTATGAACCAAGTCACAGCATCATGGGTCTTCTCATTAGTCCACAAACTTTACTTTGCATATTTCATGCATACATAATTAGCCATAATTAGGACATTTCATGGCAACTGGAATTGGGAAAAACAAAGAAAATAAAAAGAAAGTTGTTGCCAAAGATGTTGGTATTATGCCCCTTTGACCTACTATATCTCGGCAACCGAATGTCCGATTGAAATAAAATGTTCAGTTCCGAACAAACAGACATAACCCCTATATACATGTAGTAACCCCAATAGGCAATGTAGACTAAGTGCCTTGCCCAAGGACACAAACACTTTTTGGCACCAGCGGGGCTAGAACTCACGACCTTGTGATTATGAGACCGGCAACTACTCCACTGGACCATGTTACTTCCATGACTGGACAGATATCGTAACTATAATTGTTAATTATGGAGATTTTTTAAAACTTTTAGCTAAAATAACGCGAACACGCAGATGACGTCCCTACTACTAGACACATACATCGGAAATCTTCTGGCGGGAAGCTCCTTATTACGCTCTATCGAGCGTTTCACTAGCCGAGCCCTAACATGTAAGTCATTCCCCCGTCTGCTGGGGCTGCCGGCATGCCATAGGACTTCATTACTTGATTCAAATTTGGAAAATTTTCGGATGAAATCTCACTTTTGTTATTAAATCCTTAAAGAACTCGGGGATTGAGAACCAGGAGGTGGAATTCACACAAAAATAGGAATATTTAGACTTTTTAATTTGCTACCATAAGATATTTTACACTTTTCACGCGGCAGGCGTCTGCAGACGACATTCCAAAATGTCACAAAATGTTTAAAAAATGTCATAATTATTGCATTTTATGGTATTTAAAAATACCATATTTAGAATCACCATGAGAAATGCATTAAAATATAAGTCTGATAAGTACAAACATGCCTAGTATTGATTCAGTAATCCTTGAGACCAAGGGCGCAGATCCCGGGGGGGGGGGGGGGGGGGGACGGGGGGGACACGTCCCCCCCACTTCCTGACACAATATCAAATGTCCCCCCCCCCCCCACTTTTTGTGGCGATCTAGTGAAAAAATGGCAATGTCCCCCCCACTTTCAAGATTGTCTAGTGAAAAAATGGCAATGTCCCCCCCACTTTCAAGATTGGATCTGCCCCCTTGCTTGAGACAGATCTTTAAAGTTGGGAAAGGTTTTTGAAAAATCTGTTTGTACATGGTTAAACGTATAGCCGCGTGGAAAGTAGCCTTGATCAGGCTTTCTAAAATTTGTATCGGGTTGTAGTCCGGGCTATATATACTGATATTAATAAATAATAAAAAGTTCAATAAGCTTATTTATTTTGTGCGATTAAAAGCATCCAAAATGAAGTGAAAATTCACCGACCCACTAAAAAGTGTTAACCAATGATCGCTTAGCTTGTAAAGTTTTCAAGGAACCAGTGGCGGCGCCAGCATCATATATACAGGGTGTCTCAAAAAAAAACCGCGCACGTGTTTACCCAACTTATTGACTTTGAACTTCTAGAATTTGGTGTATCAACTATACATATATCAATATCGGACTAAAGGCTTAGCTTTCATATGCCGTTTATTTCATCTGATTTGGTTTGGTCAATCTTGAGATATTACCAATTAACTAAAGCTACCTAAAATCGACGTTGTGTCACTTTAAAGTTTGCAATGAATAGAAAGGGTTACTCCGGAGAGGAGGTGGTGTGGGGGTGGGCTGTTACCACCCCTTAAAAAAATCCAATCCGAAATGCAGAGTATGCTTATTTGAGTACCATGGTATAGCTAGAGGTTCCCTCTATCCACACATACAAAAACAAGTACAAACATCCCACGCATGACGTCATAATGACCCCGTCACCAAACATGGCCGACCTCAAAATCTCGCATATTCGCTGGACAGTGAATGAAATAAAGGCCAAAATAGAAATATAAAAAAAGTTCCAAATATCGGAATTTCACCCGGTTTTTTGCTTATAAGGGAGGGAAATGGTGTTTCTAACATAGGCCTATGCTATAATATTAAGGACCATACAATTCAAATAATTTTCAAAATGGCGATTTAAAAAAATTGTAAGGTGGAAACCACTCCCCCCCCCCCTACTATCGGACTTTGACGACTAACCCTACCCCCGGGTAAGGTGGCACCCTCAATTTGTTTTCGTCAAAATGAGCGCAGGGGATGTAAAAGCGATCACCTGTACGCCCTAGGTCACTGTTCTTTGCGTTTTAGCGCAATCGGTGACCACCCTCCCCTTAGGAGGGCGAGGGTTTTAATGCTTATGTCTTAAGCATTCTTCTGTAAATGTGGCACAAAGTCGATTTTCGGTAGCTCTAGTTAGTTGATCATATCTCAGGATTGACAAAACCATTAGATGAAATAAACGGCATATGAAAGCTACGCGTTTAGTCTATCAAAATGTATACAATTGTTACACCAAATTCTAGAAGTTCATGGTCAATAAGTTGGGTAAACAAGTGCACGGGTTTTTTTTGAGACACCCTGTATATATATATATTTTTGAGTTTGTTAATATCTTGAATGGAAAAGCTATCAAATGTCATTTTCGTGCCATATACTACTGGCCTCAAAATTGGGTCAAGTTAAATTTGTTGTCTCAATATCTAAACTACTTTAATCAAAAAGATGACACTAGATGTAGGTCACATGAGGTTGACCTCGCGTGGAAGTATGCACGTTCAACCTCACCTTAAAATGGTTAAACGGTAATCCGTGGTGCGCAAAACATGATAAGCTCGATCTCGCGCCTACCTCGGACTGGTTACGGTACTGAATGTTGTGAGTTTCAACACGGCTCTGAGTGATTATCAGTGCGCCCTCGTGTGGCTGAATGTGCCCAGGATGATATGTGAAGTGCCATATTGAATGATCCTATTTTTAAAAAGATTAAGAACGAATCATCCAAATGAAAAAAAGTAAATATTCACTATCACTCTCAAGAAATTTATGAAACTTTATTTTGTCTTTTATTTACAGGGTGTTCCCCAAAACCAAAAAATGTGCTCGTGTTTACTCAACTTATTGACCATGAAGGACAGTCTATGGTCTGTTTGTAACGATATACAGATTGAGAGACTTCACGCCTCTGACTGCGTCCTCGTGTGGCTGAATGTACCCAGGATGATATGTGATGTGCCATATTGAATGACCCTATTCTTTAAGATTAAGAACGAATCATCCAAATGAAAAAAAGTAAATGTGCACTATCACTCTCTTTCAGATTCCGTTTATTTCATTTTATTTCATTGAGATATGACCAAAGCTACCTATTACAGTTAAGAAAGGTTTACTCCGGAGATACAGATCTTCCACCTGTTCGAGTGGTCTTAGCAAATGTTATGCAATCATAATTCTTGAGTAGAACCAAAATTATTTCTTGAAATTTGAAGTACTTTTTTCACCACCACCGCCACCGCCGCCGCCGCCACCACCACCACCACCACAACCACTACCACCACCACCACCACCGTAATCAATGAAGCATAGGTGCAGAGGTTGCTGAAATTCCAAGCTCTTTTCCTTCAGGCTTCTCAGGTAACCTATTTGATTTATAGTACCTAGCCCTTTCCTGAAACCTGCCTGTTCAGGTACGTGGTAACTCATTTTCCAGGTGTTGTCAGATCCTTTCTGCAATAATATGTAGTAGAACCTTACTGCTATGTGAAATTAAGGCTATCGTGCGATTGTTCGCACACTCTCTGGTGTCCCCTTTCTTTGGGAGAGGCAGAGGGATTGCTGTCTAGTCCGTTGGTCATTCTGTTGTTCTCCAAATCTTGGTGCATAGTATATAGCTCCTACGTAAACATATCAAATTATTAAATTGTAAGGTTAATTTGAGATATTACACGTGAAGATTGATTGAATATTAACTCAGTTATGTGCCAAGAACCAAAACAAAGTCCGTTTTTCATTTTAACATTTTGTTCGATGCGCCTACACGCAGCCTCGGACCAGCAAGAGGCAGGTTATTGATTAACTGATAGCGACAACTCACGGGTCGATAGTAAGATGAGGATTGAGGATGTTTCAATAGATCAATGCAGCCATACACGTCACATTGTCCTGCGTGTTCAAAACCCAAGTGTAAAAGTGTGAATTGCACTTTGTCCACTCCTTTTCAATGTAGCGTTCTCAATTATGAACCGACCTTCGTGAACAATATCTCAAATTAAAGAAAAGTATTTTCCTTACAACTTCATAATTTAATATTTGTACGTAGGAGCTCTTATAGTGTTGGAGTTAAGAGCACAATATTTATAACCTGGTCAGTTACTTATGTTGAGGACTGTAGATAATTTGAAACCTTTATGAAATGTTATGGAATCATCTTACTAGATACTCCACAACGCTCCAACTCTTTCACGCTCTCATGCGTTGTGGGTGTTTATGATATTGTAATACGCTGGTTACCCGTTAGTCATTACCTTATAGAAACTCATGGGGCGGCGACTATATAACTCGATCGCGTGGCGGTGTGGACTCGCCTATTATCAGGTAAGTCTTTTAATATATCATCTAAAACTTACACATGTGTTTAATATAAAAAAAATAAGGATCTTTAAGAAAAACAAGAGAGGACTTGAAATCGCATCAATCGTACTAATTCCAGCAGGATTTTCTTATAGACCTTCGTTTAACAACATGCGGCATTTCATTGCAAGTTATATGTCAATGGATGGGAACCACCAGTAGACACTGGTGACATACATGCACACCAGTAATCATGAGATGAAGTGAAGCATGATGGTGTTGCTCAAGAAATCTTCTTTGCGATTCGATCCGACAGTAAAGGTATAAGGCTGAGAATCAAAGGAATCAGACCATTTCAATTAGTTTCAGCAGGAAAGTTGAGTTCCTGGATTTAGCATCAGTTAAAGACCAAGGGGAAAACCATATTCTACGGTCCCGGTGAAATATCTCACAGTGTTTAATCTGATAGAGATCTGTGATTAATCTTAAAATACAGCGCCAAGTAGGGCTCCCATTACTGTTGCTGTTACCGTAACAATGACTCCATTCACTCCCCCCGCTGCTGCGCTCTGACGTATTGCTATAACCCATATAATTGCCATTACCATTGCCATTGCCATTGCCATTGCCATTGCCATTGCCATTGCCATTGAAGACACATCGCCCCAACTGGCGACCGCTGACACCGACATCAGCGATACTCCAACGGAGAAAGCAATAATCCCAGCAACTGTTATACGAATAGCCGGAAGAACGAAATGCGAGAAAAACACTATAGCTGCAACTCCGCACACTATAGCCCCAAATAACTGTAAAATAGTATAATCAAAAAAATGTCTCAAAGGGTTAAGAGTTTAATACTGTTCATTCATCTAACATGTGCAGTGACGTTTCACAATGAATTCACCTCATTATCGCACGCATGATCGCTTGACAGTAATGCGCTGGCGACAGTGTCTGCGCTCTAAAGTCACTGTTCAGAATATTGAACGAACTATACAGGGTGAGTCAAAAACTGCAATAGTGGAAAGAAGCTATCTTATTTTCAAAACCAATTTGACTTTCAAACTTTTTAACGGTGCAATAATGATATATTTGTTCCTAAGGTTATGTGAACAAAAGAAGTCAATCGTATTTATCGTTTGTCTTTGGTGAATCTTTGCTGCACAACCCTTACTTGTTTGTCCATGAGCATAGCGATTTTCAGTTGAAATTGCACATATTTCATGTTCACAATTGAATATCCCTCCAGCAACTATTTGGAATAATTCCAATTTTATTCAAATTGAGAACATTATAAGCAATTCATAGCATGGGTTATGTATAGATTGATTATTCTATCTCCCTTGTAAACAAGAAAGGATGCATTAAAATCGAATTATGTCACAAATTTACTCACATTTAAAATTTTGAATGAGAGACACATTTTGCAATCTATGCATGTTTTGGGTGTCTCGTGGACAAGCATGTGAAATGGGTTCATAGGTAAAAGGGTCACCAAAGGCAAACGAAAAATGCGATTGACTTTTTTTCACATGAAATTAGTAACAAAAATGTTATTCTGATAACGTTTTAAAAATGTCAAATATCAACTCGGTTTTGAATATAAGACGCTTTCTTTCCACTATTGCAGGTTATTGACTCACTGTGTATATATATTTTTTGTGATTACGCACTCAGACAAGCGCTTGGGAGGTACATTATTTTATAAGGGCGTATTTTGTTGTTGTCATAGTTTGACTGTGCGTTATTTGGCTCAATTTTTGAGCGTCGTAAGCAGGCTGTGGCGCTGGCGACAGTATCAACACAATGAATTGCTGCGTCGATCACTAGCTTTCGCTCTAACGTCACTGCACAGAATAATGAACTATTTTGTGTGTGATTATTATTCTCGTTTTTATATTTACATTATGATGTGTCATTATCTCTTAGTACCACTGGGTGCTTAAAGTAATACGGTATTACAGGCTGTCCCAAAATGATTAGTACCCATCGATGCCTAAAGTTAATTCATTATTTTCATCATCAAAATCAATGGGATCAGGTCCGTTGTCTTCATAATCTTTGACATACTGTACCCTTTTATTAGAATTTCAGATCATGAATATCGGATTTAACAAACTCAAGATACACTCCATATGCAAGACATAGTGATTTCACCTTATACGCGGTTTTAGCTTAAAACCGTGTGTAACTAAACGCGTGTCTAACTTATGTTAAACGAACGCGACTTTATCTTTTAAACAACGTGTTTAACAAAACACGGTTTTAAACTACACGAATCTTTTGTCCCCACAGTGGTCGTGCGTTGTGGCCCTAATGGATTACAATAGATGTCGACCGAATACCTCAAAAGCACGTGTATTTTTAATACTAAACAATCTGAACGTCAGCTTGCAGCTGGCACGGTTGAGTAATCATTCAAGGCATACAGTTGAGTAGGGACGCAAGTTAGCCGAATAATCGTTAAAATGTCAATTATTACCGAAATGAACTTCGCAATTTTGAACCGCGCACTTTCGGTACTAAAACCGACTTAAACTCCCGCGGAATGTGAACTATCATTTTCAAAGGTGATCTGGAGGTCAAATATAAGTCTTTTTTGGAGATTAAGACTGGGTTGCTGTAAAAATCAAAGATATTTTTAAAAAGTTGGCAGACAAATTGGATTTTGGCAATACTTCATGCATGGGTCGGTATGGGTACATATAACACAAAAATAGGAAAAAAAATTGGATATCAGATGTCGGTTGCCATGTTAACTGCCAAAATAAGATTTCCCACCAATTTTGCAAGTTTTTACACTATTTAAGTAATGAAACATAGGTAAATTGGAAGCACTGGTACATCTAAAGGGGATAGAGTAGAAGTTTTTCTTTTACACATATTGCACAACCATGTTTACTCTTTCAGAAAATGATTTTAAAATGTAAGTGTGTGTTACATTTTGGATCAAACCATTATTTCAAATAGGGGTGTTTTCATCATATTTTCTCATAGCGAAAAATGGGGTATTTAATGGGGCTAAAAAGCCGAAAATAGCACTTTGTGGATAATGCCACTTTCATAATTGGTAGATAAGATACCAACCTACATTAACATGGAATAAAATGTTTTGGTATTTCAAGTGCACGGAAACAGTGTTGCCGGAAAGTTAGCACTTTGGCTGAAAAAACCCGCAATGAATGGCCAAATATTATACATTAAAGGAAGTCTTAATTGACAAATTATATAACAAATTGGTCATATTTATGATAGAATACATGAAATGAATGTCGAAATGAAGAGCAAAAATACTTAAATGGCATTAAAGGCAGTCAGTGTTGCCAGAGACATGATTTTTTAATGTAAACCTTGATAAAGGCCTATAATAGTTGATATACATGGAATTCGTGACTTTTTATATCAAACATTTTATTTTGGACCTGGACTAGTATATTGGACTAGACGAGTATATTTAAACATATTTTGTGCATGCTTTTTGTAATGAACCATATCTGAAGAACCAACCAAGATAAATGTACCATTTTATCAGGATAATTTCAAAACTTACTTCTGATCAAGACTAAGTAAACAGAAATTCTCTGAAACTTTAAATGTGGTTGAAAAATTACCTTGAACTTGGGTCAACTTATTTTTGAACCACCCGGTATAAGAGAGAGTAAAATTTGGAACCATTGACATTTTGTCCACTGTCCATTCATATGCATTATATTTTGATATTTGTGCGGATAAGTGTTAGTTATTTCTAAGTATAGGTAATCGAATAAATTTGAATTTTTCGTGTTTATATTAGGACGCCCTCGGACCTAATAATTTGGGTCAATTCGAACTTGCATCCCTACTATAAGTTGGTGTGTGAGTTTAGTTAAACGCGCTTTAAACTACCCTATACCCATGTTTAAAGTTAGACACTTTTGAGTGAGTTAGACGCGTGTTTAAGTTAAACAAATTTTCGAGAATTGCGTCTTGTTAAACGATGTGTCTAAAGTCAAAGTTAGACGCTATTTAGCTTAAAACCATGTTTAACTACGTACGAAAATACGGGCCTTAATGATTCTTGAGTAGAACCAAAATAGTTTCTTGAAATTTAAAGAACCTTTTTCTTTAAAGGATTGACCACCACCACCACCACCACCAACACCACCACTCTCGCCACCAACATCAACACCGTCGAGATACTTACACATTCTAGGGTCGTAGGGGCGATCAGCATTAGACAAACACCAAAAACGCCAAAGAATAATACGGAGTTGTAGACAAAAGTGGACGGCATTTTTAGGAGCAAAAACCTAGACCAGAGAATGGAGCTGGACGATGTCTGTTGATCTGAAGAAGATAACAACACAACACATGTCAAGAACACCCTATACAGTCCACTGTGTAACATAGTGGCATTGGTATTTTTCAGTAAAATAAGCAACCCATTAATTCTGCTCGCTACCTCTTCTATATGAGTGGCTATAGTATCAACTAAACGTGTAAGATAATCACGTAGTAGTACGTGTAATGTTACACGATCAATCTTTGGTGAATCTTTGCTGCACAACCCTTACTTGTTTGTCCATGAGCATAGCGATTTTCAGTTGAAATTGCACATATTTCATGTTCACAATTGAATATCCCTCCAGCAACTATTTGGAATAATTCCAATTTTATTCAAATTGAGAACATTATAAGCAATTCATAGCATGGGTTATGTATAGATTGATTATTCTATCTCCCTTGTAAACAAGAAAGGATGCATTAAAATCGAATTATGTCACAAATTTACTCACATTTAAAATTTTGAATGAGAGACACATTTTGCAATCTATGCATGTTTTGGGTGTCTCGTGGACAAGCATGTGAAATGGGTTCATAGGTAAAAGGGTCACCAAAGGCAAACGAAAAATGCGATTGACTTTTTTTCACATGAAATTAGTAACAAAAATGTTATTCTGATAACGTTTTAAAAATGTCAAATATCAACTCGGTTTTGAATATAAGACGCTTTCTTTCCACTATTGCAGGTTATTGACTCACTGTGTATATATATTTTTTGTGATTACGCACTCAGACAAGCGCTTGGGAGGTACATTATTTTATAAGGGCGTATTTTGTTGTTGTCATAGTTTGACTGTGCGTTATTTGGCTCAATTTTTGAGCGTCGTAAGCAGGCTGTGGCGCTGGCGACAGTATCAACACAATGAATTGCTGCGTCGATCACTAGCTTTCGCTCTAACGTCACTGCACAGAATAATGAACTATTTTGTGTGTGATTATTATTCTCGTTTTTATATTTACATTATGATGTGTCATTATCTCTTAGTACCACTGGGTGCTTAAAGTAATACGGTATTACAGGCTGTCCCAAAATGATTAGTACCCATCGATGCCTAAAGTTAATTCATTATTTTCATCATCAAAATCAATGGGATCAGGTCCGTTGTTTTCATAATCTTTGACATACTGTACCCTTTTATTAGAATTTCAGATCATGAATATCGGATTTAACAAACTCAAGATACACTCCATATGCAAGACATAGTGATTTCACCTTATACGCGGTTTTAGCTTAAAACCGTGTGTAACTAAACGCGTGTCTAACTTATGTTAAACGAACGCGACTTTATCTTTTAAACAACGTGTTTAACAAAACACGGTTTTAAACTACACGAATCTTTTGTCCCCACAGTGGTCGTGCGTTGTGGCCCTAATGGATTACAATAGATGTCGACCGAATACCTCAAAAGCACGTGTATTTTTAATACTAAACAATCTGAACGTCAGCTTGCAGCTGGCACGGTTGAGTAATCATTCAAGGCATACAGTTGAGTAGGGACGCAAGTTAGCCGAATAATCGTTAAAATGTCAATTATTACCGAAATGAACTTCGCAATTTTGAACCGCGCACTTTCGGTACTAAAACCGACTTAAACTCCCGCGGAATGTGAACTATCATTTTCAAAGGTGATCTGGAGGTCAAATATAAGTCTTTTTTGGAGATTAAGACTGGGTTGCTGTAAAAATCAAAGATATTTTTAAAAAGTTGGCAGACAAATTGGATTTTGGCAATACTTCATGCATGGGTCGGTATGGGTACATATAACACAAAAATAGGAAAAAAAATTGGATATCAGATGTCGGTTGCCATGTTAACTGCCAAAATAAGATTTCCCACCAATTTTGCAAGTTTTTACACTATTTAAGTAATGAAACATAGGTAAATTGGAAGCACTGGTACATCTAAAGGGGATAGAGTAGAAGTTTTTCTTTTACACATATTGCACAACCATGTTTACTCTTTCAGAAAATGATTTTAAAATGTAAGTGTGTGTTACATTTTGGATCAAACCATTATTTCAAATAGGGGTGTTTTCATCATATTTTCTCATAGCGAAAAATGGGGTATTTAATGGGGCTAAAAAGCCGAAAATAGCACTTTGTGGATAATGCCACTTTCATAATTGGTAGATAAGATACCAACCTACATTAACATGGAATAAAATGTTTTGGTATTTCAAGTGCACGGAAACAGTGTTGCCGGAAAGTTAGCACTTTGGCTGAAAAAACCCGCAATGAATGGCCAAATATTATACATTAAAGGAAGTCTTAATTGACAAATTATATAACAAATTGGTCATATTTATGATAGAATACATGAAATGAATGTCGAAATGAAGAGCAAAAATACTTAAATGGCATTAAAGGCAGTCAGTGTTGCCAGAGACATGATTTTTTAATGTAAACCTTGATAAAGGCCTATAATAGTTGATATACATGGAATTCGTGACTTTTTATATCAAACATTTTATTTTGGACCTGGACTAGTATATTGGACTAGACGAGTATATTTAAACATATAACAGTATAAATGGATACAAAATAAAATAATGTTGAAACACTGTTGCCTGTAACCCGTCTTTTAGCCTAGTTTAGTGGTAACATCTAGTGTGATCCACATTATGTACAGAGTGTTCATGTGCACCAACCCCAGTACTAAACTAAACCAACTATTTTGGGGTGTATTTTAGTGTCACATTGTAGATGTTAACAGTGAAAAAACCTGATGCTCTCCAGATATCCAAGATGGCGTCCAAAATGCCCCCCCCCCCCCAACTGGTCAAATCTCATAAAATGACATGATAGCAATCAAATTGTATAGTGAAAGTATAGTTTTAATAGTGGAATGTATGTATTAGACCACTAGACACTCATATCAAGAACATTTGCTTCATTAACACACCTGAATCCAAGATGGCCGCCAAAATGGCCGCCAAAAATGGTAAAATTCCATATTTTGGCATATATTTAAACCAACATGTATGATTAGAGTATAGTTCTAACAATGGGATGTATATGTTAGACCACTAAAACTCATATCTAGTATTTTTGCTTTGTTGATAATATACTATAAAACCAAATAATAGCCAAAAATGGTCAAAAGTAGTCAAAAGTCCATAAAATAGCGTAATATCATTTATGATGAAAATATAATTTTAACGATAGGATGTATGTGTTAAGACCACTAGTAACTCATATCCAGTATATTTGATTTGTTAACACAGTTTAAAATCCAAAATGGCCCCCAAATTGGTTCCCGAACCATAGTATGGTCATTAACAATACAAAACAATTGTTTAAGGTTATTTAACATCAACTTAACCATTCTGGAAGCCATTTTGGAAAGTGATACAGAATCAAAATTGTCACAGAGGTGGGCCTTATATCTAAAAGCAATAGCTTAGCAGTTTAGAACATACTATTTGGTAAATGTGATGGACATACATATTGTGTGTGATTACTGTCATAACTGTCACACAAGTCAATGATTTCCTATACCAAGTGCAACTGTGCTGTTGTTATGCGCGGTCATTGAAACCGCCATAACTTAATAAGTATCCATTCGATTTTGTTGAATGAGGTATCAAACTGCGGAGAAGAAATTTGCTCATTCAATGTATATCTCATATTTTTGGTACCGATTACCTATTTTGAATTAGCAAACCTCAAAGCACCTGGTTCGGGACTTTTGTTGCTAGGTGTATACTGGATATAAGTTACTAGTGTTCTAATACATACATCCCAATGTTAAAACTTTACTTTCATCATACATTTTGGTTGATATTATACCATTTTATGGAATTTCGACAATTAGTTCAGTCATTTTGGGACCCATTTTGGGGGCCACTTTGGATTTTTAAGTATGTAAACAAAGCAAAAATACTAGATATGAGTTACTAGTGGTCTCATACATTCATCCCATCATTAATACTATATTTTTTATCATACATTTAGGTTTAATATTATCCCATTTTATGGAATTTGACAATTTTTGCAGCCACTTCGGGAACCATTTTTGGGCCATTTTGGATTTTGAACTGTGTTAAAAGAGCAAGAATACTGGAAAGGAGTTACTAGTGGTGTAACACATACATCCAATCGTTAAAATTATATTTGTATCTTACATTTCGGTTGATATTATGCTATTTCATGGACTTTTGACCACTTTTGACAATTTTTGGCCATTAATTTGGCGGCCGTTTTGGTTTTAAAGTATGTTAACAAATCAAAAATACTAGATATGAGTTTTTAGTGCACTGCAAAAACTCCGGTGTTAATTTAACACCATGGGTGTCACTATAGGACCGGACCACTTTACACCGGTCCTATAGTGACACACATGGTGTTAAATTGACACCCATGGTGTTAAATTCAACACCGGAGTTTTTGCAGTGTGGTCTAACACATACATCCAATTGTTAAAACTATACTATAATCATACAAGTTGGTTTATATGCCAATATATGGAATTTTACCGTTTTTGGCGGCCATTTTGGCGGCCATCTTGGACTAAGGTGTGTTAAAAAAGCAAAAGTTCTGGATATGAGTGTCTAGTGGTCTAATACATACATCCCACTATTAAAACTATACTTTCACCATACAATTTGATTGCTATTATGTCATTTTATGAGATTTGACCAGTTTTGGCGGCCATTTTGGACGCCATCTTGGATATCTGGAGAGCATCCTTTTTTTGTTTCACTCTTAACATCTAAAATGTGTTTAAGGACCCTAGAAGACACCCACAAAAGCTGGTTTGGTTGAGAACGGGGGAGGTGCACATTGAACCCCCCTGTACATACCCGACTAATATGACCTACAAGGTTATGAGCAACAGCTTCGCTAAGGGCGCTTATTCTGGCAACGCTGTTGTTTAAATACTATCAAATCATGTCCCACTTAATGCTGAATTGATACAAATATCATTTGAACGTATATCAATCGTTATCAGGATTTTCTATGAAAGTTAATCCTCAAAATCCCTATTTTCCACAATGAATTAAATGTCAATAAACCGAAAAGGTGCACAGTTTCTGGCAACACTGCTCTCCGGTACAATAATTACCAACACTTTTTTCTTCTTGAAACATTGACCAACATCTTGTCTATTTACCCTGAAAAAGCTAATTAAAAAACCCTGCTACTTTGCCGGGGGTTATGTCATTTTTACGACCATCGCTTTTTGCATAATTTAAATTAATTAAAACACCACTATTCTACAGAAGGGTTTCACCCACATTGAAAAGATGCATGTTAATGTTTATATCATTTTTGGAAAGGACAAGGTTTGTTGCTTCACTGGAGGAAAAAAGGGGACTGTAATGCATATTCTTCATACAGAAATATGACCTAATATTTAAGCTATTTTAAAGTTGTGAAATGGGTAAAAATAGTGAAAGTTGGGTAAATTCCGATATTAGCCGTTGCCATGGCAACCAAAGGTATATTGGTATTTTTTTAACCAAATATATACATGTTGACCAAAGGTCTAAACATGTGCAAAGTTTAAAAGAAATTGATAATTTAAAAGTCTGCCACCACTTCTTTGATATTTACAGCAACCCAGTCTTAAGGTCTTGTTGCAAAAGTAGTGTTACATTGATTTGACAAACAGCTGTCTTTAAACAGCGAAATTACAAAATTGTCACATATTCAGATAAATGAGGGTTTTAGTCATTATTATTTCCTAAATCGATTTTACGACGTGACCATTTAAGTAGATAAAACGACAATACCAGGTGGTTCAAAAAAAAGTTGACCCAAGTTCTCAACCACATTTAAAGTTTCAGAGAATTTGCGTTTACTTTGTCTTAATCAGCAGTAAGTTTTGAAAATATCCTGAAAAGATGGCACGTTTAGCTTGTTTGGTTCTTCAGATATGGTTTATTACAGAAAACATGTACAAAACTGACTTGTCCACGGGAGCGTTATTTAGTTTGTGTCTTAAACAAAACAGCATGCTCTAGTTTCAGAATTGTAAAGCCCGCCCTGACAAAGTATCCCAATCTCTATGCTTATGTGCCATTCACATTCAACAAAGAAACGTAGATACGTATAGGTAGGTAATGTCAAGCACCAGACAGATGTTTCAGATGTCTCCTTTGTCCTTTTTCTCCTATTTTTACAATTTGTGACCAATCGTGTGTAAGTTCACTTTGTGCATTCCATCTCAGGGCCGTCAGATGGGGGGGGGGGGGGGGGGGGGGGGTGCGTTGGGTGCGGACGCACCCCCTTGAAAATCTCTTCTTTTTTTCTTTCTTTTTTTAAGGTAAAAATTGCGTTTTTCTTAGGTTCAAATTACAATGATAGTAAAACTACTCATAAAACATTGACTACAGTGCTTTTTGGACTGCGACATTTTGTGTCCGTGCGAATTTTTTTTCACGAGTTGACTGACTTGGAAATTTTTTGGGGCAACCTTTTACGAGAAAAAACCCCTAGCTACGCCACTGCTTCCGGTAAAAAATCGTGAAAACGCAAAGTGTCTGACGGCCCTGCATATCTACTAAAGGACGCTCCCGTGGCCAAGGCAGTTTTGTGCATGCTTTTTGTAATGAACCATATCTGAAGAACCAACCAAGATAAATGTACCATTTTATCAGGATAATTTCAAAACTTACTTCTGATCAAGACTAAGTAAACAGAAATTCTCTGAAACTTTAAATGTGGTTGAAAAATTACCTTGAACTTGGGTCAACTTATTTTTGAACCACCCGGTATAAGAGAGAGTAAAATTTGGAACCATTGACATTTTGTCCACTGTCCATTCATATGCATTATATTTTGATATTTGTGCGGATAAGTGTTAGTTATTTCTAAGTATAGGTAATCGAATAAATTTGAATTTTTCGTGTTTATATTAGGACGCCCTCGGACCTAATAATTTGGGTCAATTCGAACTTGCATCCCTACTATAAGTTGGTGTGTGAGTTTAGTTAAACGCGCTTTAAACTACCCTATACCCATGTTTAAAGTTAGACACTTTTGAGTGAGTTAGACGCGTGTTTAAGTTAAACAAATTTTCGAGAATTGCGTCTTGTTAAACGATGTGTCTAAAGTCAAAGTTAGACGCTATTTAGCTTAAAACCATGTTTAACTACGTACGAAAATACGGGCCTTAATGATTCTTGAGTAGAACCAAAATAGTTTCTTGAAATTTAAAGAACCTTTTTCTTTAAAGGATTGACCACCACCACCACCACCACCAACACCACCACTCTCGCCACCAACATCAACACCGTCGAGATACTTACACATTCTAGGGTCGTAGGGGCGATCAGCATTAGACAAACACCAAAAACGCCAAAGAATAATACGGAGTTGTAGACAAAAGTGGACGGCATTTTTAGGAGCAAAAACCTAGACCAGAGAATGGAGCTGGACGATGTCTGTTGATCTGAAGAAGATAACAACACAACACATGTCAAGAACACCCTATACAGTCCACTGTGTAACATAGTGGCATTGGTATTTTTCAGTAAAATAAGCAACCCATTAATTCTGCTCGCTACCTCTTCTATATGAGTGGCTATAGTATCAACTAAACGTGTAAGATAATCACGTAGTAGTACGTGTAATGTTACACGATCAACGTGTAAGGTTAGACGTAGAACGTGTAAGGTTAAGCGTAGAATTAACGTGTACGGTTTAGATGTAGACCGTGTAATGTTAGACGTCTAAGATGTTGACATTTTGGCACTTTGGATTTAACATTTGCGAAAAAGTATTAATAAAACAAACCTAGGGAGTGAAGGGTTGGGGAGGATGGAAAATCAAGGTCTAAACCATGTTGGATATCCTATACATGATTATACTATTTTCGGAATAAACCACATCGCACACCGTCCATCACGTGTAAGATGTTGTCTTAGAAGTCTAACTTTACATGTTGTACGTATAACCTTACACGTACTACGTGTTGCTTCAGACGTATTATTTTACATGTTTTGTTTATACTATGGCAACTCATACTTCTAGATATTTATTATACATGGTTACGATCAAGTCCTTTTGAGTATCTTTAATAAGTCCCCTTCTGCACTGTGGATTGGTTATACCATGGTAGTAACCTGCTATGAATCAAACAAAATAACAATGATACTGCCATGTTGGAGGAGCATATCATCAGTTGATAATGATACGTGTCACACAAAACGATCCATATGTTGAGCTTATACCGTGTGGTGTTTCGTCCGAAATATCCAATAATATCCACTGTCATCCAAAGTCGAGATAATTAGGAGCCTCTTCAAAAATAAACAATTTTAAAATATCTGGAATCTGTGTGTCGCTGTTTTTTTTAAATTATCTCTCTCTGTTTGTCAGGGTCTATGACTAAAACTAAAAGTAGCCATGTATGTATTAAACTACTGTATGATCACCGTCTTAATGTTGATGCTTGTTGATGTGAACTTCGCCATGCTCATTTATGATTCCCGCAGTGAATATTTCTAAACATTACCAACCTCAGTATTATTGACACACCTGACACGGTCTTTATAGTACTTACGGTCTGAGTGTAAGCTATAATTTCGGGTGATCGCCCCTTCGAAAAGTTTTAGAAGACTTTCGCCAAGTCTATTTCAGTTGATATTAATTATTGACATCACAGAATTAAGACTAGCTCCTCATATGTATTTAAAAGAATTCTTTAGATAGTACTCTAAAAGAATTTGAAAGAGAAAATCCCATTGTTTCGTATGCAGCGACTGCGTGAGCACGAAACGTTCGATTTACCACGGGTGCGCAACAGAAAGGCGGTGTAGCCAGTAATATGCGCCCAAGAACGGTTTACTTAAAGAGGCACGCAGTGGTGTTGACATTTTTTTAATTTATATTACCATTATTTTTGTTTCTACTCACAAAAACACACCAAAACTTGATTAAAACAATACCATCGCTATTTATTGAAACTGTTCTTAAAACGCTCTCTATGTAAATATGGTTGGCGTTATGTATAACGCATACTGCAGGGGGACACTGTCTGGCGTAAGATCAGCATTTTTTGAATCGACGTTTTGTTGTACACAGATGGCTAATTTTTCTTAATCCATAGGTGTAGGTCCATACATGTAATATAACTGTAAAGATATACCAATCACAGTTTTGATCATAGTTGAGGGCGCAGCCTCCAACACATCTCTTAGTGCCCCTTTAATCTGTGGTGAAAAACGTTCAGGGCAAAAATAGGCTACATGATAATATAACATTGCAACCTTGTATAGTGCTCCTGTAAGCAATTGTTTCTTTTGCGTCAGCATCCCAACCCGTTGGTCGCTTATTGTTTGTGGTCGTCAAGGCAACGAAAATAAAGCCCTGTTCTACTGGCTCGATCGACCCATTATTTTAGAAACGGCTGACAACATGTTTACGTGCAAATGGATACCGACCTAAACAAAGTTTTACTTGTCGAAAAACGGTAAAAAAATTACAGATTTCTTTGAACTTTTCCGATCATTTTCAAGGGAAAATAATAAATAGGAAAAAAGCTTAAAAGCCCGACCGCCGACAGACCTGATCTAAAGAGGTTTGCCCGCGCTCGTACACAACAAGCACTAGCGTACGCAAATCGGGGCCGCCCCCCACTTTTGAATTTGTCGGGGGAACTGAGAAGGAGGCAAGGTCGGGTAATCAGAGAGTGAGATTAGCTGGACTAAAATCAACATTATAGCCACCGTAAATATTATGTGGGGGACGTTAAAAACTTCATGCTGGACCTTTTAAGTGTTAAAAATGCATTTTTTTGCGCGCTTCGCGTGTATTAGTTTCAATGTTTCATTATTTAAGCTCAACAAGATGGTTTTAGGAAAGTTTTCCATGACCATTTAAGTTTAAAAACTGAAAATGTGTGCGCCCTTTGTCCACATTTTTCTACAGGTTTCAACATTATGGTCTCGAACCACACCAAATATTCTAAATGTTATGTGGAGGACGTTTCAAACGTCATTGCTGAAGTATATAATTTATGGAAAAGTTAAGCACATGAAAATGGTGATAACATGTTCCGGACAGCTAGGGCCATTTTATTTTTATCTTTCAATACGTATTGGGTTGATGTTTTCTCCAAAAAATAAAACTATATTATGTTGAAGCACTGAATATATAGTGGAAAAAGTACAGATTTGAAAAGAATTCATCACAAAATTGTACTGAAATTTACCCCCTGAAACGGGTTTCCTATGGCTTTTTAACCGCTAAAACCCACGAGTTTGTCAACTATGATTTATTCTCTTGGTAGACACTGGTGACAGACATCAGTGAACATGTGATGAAAGTGAAGCATGCTGGTATGGTGTTGCTCATGAAATCTTCTTTGCTCTCTGGCATGCTTAAAGGGGCATTAAAAGTGTTGGAGTCAGCGCCCTCAATTACAAAAATATATGATAACAACTGGGATTTGTATACTGTTACAATTGTATTACATGTATGAACTTACACCTACAAATCAGCCCTCTTTGTACAACAAAACGTCGATTCAAAAAATGCCGATCAGGCCCGATCAGCATTTTACATGGTTAAGGGTGGTATTCCAACATACAGGGTGAGTCAAAAAGACTGCAATAGTGGAAAGAAGCCATTTTGTTTTCAAAACCAAAATGAATTTTAAAACTTTTTAAACGTTGCAAGAATGATGTATTTAATCCTAACTTTGTGTGAAAAAATGAAGTCAATCGCATTTTTCGTTTGTCTTTGGTGAACTTTTTGGCCAGTGCACCCATTTCACACGTTTGTCCACGAGATACCCAAAATATGCATCAGATTGCAAAATGTGTCTCTCATTCAAATTTGGAAACTCTAGTTCATTTGTGATGTTATTGGAATTTGATGCATCCTTTCTTGTTTATATGTGAGTTAGCATAATCAATTATAATCATACCCATGCTATGAAGGCGTATAATGTTCTAAATTTTAATAAAAAACTGACATTTTCCATCTTTTTGTTGGCGGCATAATCAAATATGAAAATGCAATGTGTGTCATTTCAAATGAAAATCCCTGTGCTCGTGGACAAACAGGTAAATTTGGTTGTGCAGCAAAGAGGGTCACCAAAGACAAACGAAAAATGCGATCGACTATAGTACTGTACATACAGCATCAGTTTGTCTGAAGATTGTGCCCCGATAGGGTCACATAAAACTGCCAGTAACAACAACGATGTTAGGATTTTAATTTGCTGTTCATTGCTGTTCATTATTAATTATATTTATGCTCTTCATATGAATCGAGCACTTTGATATCGGACAGTATTCATCTACATCTCTAAATAAATAAATAAATACTTAAATAAATAAATGAATAAATAACTAGATAAATAAATAGGCCTAAATAAATATATGCAATACAAGCTTCGAAAAAAGTCTTAATTTCCGGTTCTTCAATGGGTGACTAATTCCTAATTTCCGGTTCCTCAATGGCTGACTAATTCCTAATTCCTGATTATCCTGAAAAGTATGGATTTCCAAGTTCCTCGATAGGGTGCTGACCATAGGCTGACTCATTCCGAGACGAAATTCCAGACCATCCTTTGAAAAAAGTCTGGAATTCCGAGTTCCTCTATAGGGTGCTGACCATGGGCTGACTATTTTCGAGACAAAATTCTAGACCATCTTTTGAAAAAAGTATGGAATTCCAAGGCCGCGACAACCGAAAATAAGTTTGGAATTCCTAATTCCTCACATGCATTACAGGTAAATTATATTACTCTATTTATACGTACTGCCCTCTTTGGTACAGAAGCGGTAAATATTAGCGGTAATAATAACCGATGAGGGCCACATCTGGGACTGTGCGTGTAACGCTATAGAGAACTTACAAATTTTGTGGGTGTCAATTTTATGAATGAATAAAGTATAGGCCTGTATAAAGTATAGCTGATAAAATGTACTTTAAGCTTTTCATTTATATCAAATCTATGGTATTTGCCAGCCTAACAATGTGTTAAAAATGTACACCAAGATATACCTTTTGAGTTGACCTTAGGCGTGAAAAGGTAGGTTGA
Source organism: Ophiura sarsii (assembly GCA_035610835.1). Taxonomy (NCBI): domain Eukaryota; kingdom Metazoa; phylum Echinodermata; class Ophiuroidea; order Amphilepidida; family Ophiuridae; genus Ophiura; species Ophiura sarsii. The sequence continues at coordinate 58,735,733 of CM069454.1, forward strand.
TGTACAGCTATGTACAGTCTCACGGTAAACTATAGGGGCATGTACATTCCTATGCACTCCATATGTATTTGTATTTGGCGCGCATTAGTCTGCTAAGCAACAGGATTTGATAGCGCGTGCAAGGGTCCAATTGTCATATCGATTGGCTGATATTTACAATAGCTTACAACATCGTGAGCAACTCATTCACATAGAGGTGAACCTTTGGTGACTACGGTTGCTATGTTGTTGGCAAGTGGTTATATAACCTTGGTGTCAATCCAATATGTTGGAGACTTCCAATACCTTTTTAAGGGCGATAGAGGGCAGGGGGTCACAATTTATACTTCTAATCTATGTGTCCTCTATAGAAGGGTGCTTATAGTTTTTCTGGAATAGCCCAAACACGGCTCCCATGACTCCCGCTGTTACCGTAACAATGACTCCATTCTTTCCCCTGGCTGCTGCGCTCAGAAATATTGCTACAACCCCTACGATTGCCATTGAAGACACAACGCCCCAACTGACGACCGCTGACGCCGACATCAGCGATGCTCCAATGGTGAAAGCAATAATCCCAGTAGCTGTTATAGTAATAGCCTGAAGAACGAGATTCGAGACAGCCCTTCGAGCTTCATGGACAAACCAGGGGACAAACACTGCAGCTGCAACTCTGCACACTATCATGACTACAGTAGCCCAAAATAACTGTAAAATAGTATAATAAAAAATTATGTCTCAAATAGTTTAAAGTTACTGCTTCATTGATGTTACATCAATGATGTACCATGTGCAGTGACGTTTCACAATGGATACACCACATAATCACGGTAACGATCCGCTAGTCCGAAGTACCGCTAGTCCGACGGTCCGCTAGTCCGAAGTGCCGCTAGTCCGAACAGTGATTTTGCTATACCTTGAGGTCCGCTAGTCCGAAAATAAAATAAGGTCCGATAGTCCGAATATAGGGCCCGCTAGTCCGAATTTTAAATTGTTCAAAGAACGGGAGAGTAACAAGGGTAATTGCTTTCGGACTCAAATCAAAAATTGCGAAACTTGTTATATAGATGATGTGTTGTTAAAACAAACAACACTGAATTTCTAAACTTGAAATTCCTATTTTGTCTTATCTCACAAAATATAATTGACTCTATGTCAAACGGTAAATGCTTCCGATTGAAACTCGATAAACGCTGCCTCTTTATCCGACATTTAAAATGATAAATTTCCAAACTAGGAAAGTATATCTTATTAAAATCTGACAATTAAATATCTTGCTGAATGTTGTGTAGGCTTATGTGCTTTATTCCGTATTGGACTAAAAGACACGCGGCATTGAAGTGTTATAGACTTTGAACATGTATTGCTCATATTAAACTTATATGAGATGGCAGTAGGTCTATTTATCTTACAATAAATCAAAAAGCGAACTAGCTTAATGATAGTTATTTAAAACGATGAAAGAAGGCATGTCTGATCGATGGAGGCGACTTGTTGTAATTCACCCGGTAATTCATGACTATGAAACTTCAGGTTCATGAAACTGTTTGCTAAAAGAAAGCTCGCTTGCTTTCGTAACTAAGATGACTCTGGGAAAGTACAAAATTAATCCAATATTATGGACTAATACGGAAAACCAAATGCCATTCTAGACTTAGAGTGACTTGTATACAATGAGCTTTGTATATGTCTTCTTAACATTCCTAACTTAAAATGTCCTCTCCCTTGAGTTTAAGCTACTAGGGAGGAGACAAATAAGTTGAGAATGTCCTATAGAGTAAAGGCCCACCATGTTTAAGATAAAACAATGGTGACGGCATGCAGAGTAGCTAGACGCGTTTAGACTCTCCGTGAGTCTCATCAGTAGCACGGGCTGCTGGTAGGTCAACTGACCTGTGCCTACATGCATAAGTTTTAATCTATAAGCAAGTACAGGGCAAAACTTGCCTATATTACTAACAGAATGTTATGTAACGAGCGAGATAACTTTCGCTGATCGGAACCATACTCGGGCCCTAAAATTTCGCAGACGAACTGCCGCTAAGCCTATCATACAGTTTGGCAAAAGCCAGGAACTGTAATGAATGTTTTCCATGTTCATTTCCCAATAGTTTTAACTATTTAAAACTATTAAATAGTAAATTATATTTAGTGGTTTAAAAACCACTTCTTGGTTAACTACAAAATGGCGACCATCCTCTTCGTCCTTTGCTGGACAGTGAGAGCAAGCGGCCGTCACAAATGCTGTGGGCGATCCAAGCAAACAAAGGATGCCAATTAGAGTAGTCATAAAAGATGAAAGGCCTGGTATCCTTACCAGTCATGTTGATCACATGTACAACTCGTGCGCATTTGCGCCTCAATTTGTAATGATACAAATTAATAGAATACTATCTATTACTTTTTCTAAAATTAAATAGAAAACTATCTATTATGTAGAAAAATCCTGGCTAGGATGTATAATCAAGACCTTGAATTTGACTGACTAGTCAAACTGGAAAAGAGGGCAAACACAAAAATGAACCTTTCTAGGTTCAAACAACCATCAGTAAAGTTAATACTAATGTCGGGAAATGCGTGTACTACTTCAATAAGTAGAGAAAGAAGAGCTCGAAGAATCAAATGTCAAATTTTATATTCGGATTAGCGGACCCAATTTTTTTCTCGGAATAGCGGACCTTTTTTAAAATTCGGACTAGCGGCACTTCGGACTAGCGGACAGATGATCGATGGAGGCGACTTGTTGTAATTCACCCGGTAATTCATGACTATGAACTTCAGGTTTATGAAACTGTTTGCTAAAAGAAAGCTAGCTTGCTTTCGTAACTAAGATGACTCTGGGAAGAACAAAATTAATCCAATGGACTAATACGGAAAACCAAATGCCATTCTAGACTTAGAGTGACTTATATACAATGAGCTTTGTATATGTCTAATAACATTCCTAACTTAAAATGTCCTCTCCCTTGAGTTTAAACTACTAGGGAGGAGACAAATAAGTTGAGAATGTCCTATAGAGTAATGCACTTATCAATTGCAGTCCCGGCCCCGGGGGACCCGGGGCATGGCGGGGACTATGCGGGGACCGTACGCAAACGTACAAAAAACGTTGCCCGGCTATGCGGGGGCGTGTAGCCGGGACGTACAAAACGTGCCCCCGCTAGCCGGGGCGTGTAGCCGGGGCGTAGCGGGGACGTACATTACTGAAAAAAATAGGCCGGGGCATGGCCGGGCATTGTACGCTAGGGTACACAAATGTACACCCCGGGGCATAGCCGGTAAATAGCTACTCTGCATGCCGTCACCATTGTTTTATCTTAAACATGGTGGGCCTTTAAATAAGAAGAGTAGTTTAACCAACATATACACCAAATGGTAATACATTTAGGAAAGTGTATGATCTTGAAAAGATTAATTAAGTGCATTAATTAGCCTAATTTTTTAATGATCTAAAGCTTCCTTAGATAATTAAGTATAATGAATTATGCAGATGTCTTACAGCCTCAGATCAAGCTCAGATTTCAGATTATTGTGGAGCTCAGCAAACTCTATTAAAGTATCAAATGATGGAGGCCGGACTATGGCTCCAGGGGCCTCCCTCACAAGTGTGGTCCTTTTTCACGATGTTTAGTTGGGTTTTGAAGAAACTATTTCTTTAAAGGGTTGTCCACCACCAACACCAACACCACCACCTTCGCCAAGATACTTACACTTTCTTTGGTCATAGGGGCGTTGATCAGCCATAGACAAATCAGCATTAGACAAATGCAAACTATTACGGACTTGTAGAAACTATTGGACGGCATTTTAAGAAGCGAAACCCTAAACCAGAGTATGGAGCTGGATGATATCTGTTGATCTGAAGAAGGTAAAAATAACATATGTCAAGATCATCCTACTGTCAAACGTGCAAAGGTTAGACGTAGAACGTGTACGGTTGATTGTAGAACGTGTAAGGTTAGACGTAGAACGTGTACGGTTGGTTGTAGAACGTGTAAGGTTAGACGTAGAACGTGTAAGGTTATTAAGATTAGACGTATAACGTGAAAGGTTAGACGTATAACTTGTAAGGTTACACGTATAACGTGTAAGGTTACACGTATAACATATAAAGCTACACGTATAACGGTAATGTTAGACGTATATAACGTGTAAGGTTAGACGTAGAACATGTAAGGTTAGACGTAGAACGTGTAATGTTAGACGTAGAACGTGTAAGGTTAATCCAGGGACTTTCAAAGACTTTGAAAGTCCCTGGTTAAACGTAGAACGTGTAAGGTTAGCCGTAGAACGCGTAAGGTTAGACGTAGAACGTGTAAGATTAGACGTAGAACGTGTAGGATTAGACGTAGAACGTGTAATGTTAGACGTAGAACGTGTAAGATTAGACGTAGAACATGTAAGGTGAGACGTAGAACGTGTAAGGTTAGACGTACAACGTGTAAGATTAGACGTAGAACATGTAAGGTGAGACGTAGAACGTGTAAGGTTAGACGTACAACGTGTAAGATTAGGCGTAGAACGTGTACGATTAGACGTAGACCGTGTAAGATTAGACGTCTAAGATAACATTCTCGCTTTATTGTATAGCGCTTTACGAAACACCTCAGGACCTGATTGTGACCGCGCGGGAGCACTTCTCCGGCCCGCCCGGTCATGTGGGGCCTAATGAGACGTGCATGCTATCTAATGTGCACATGCGTTATCTAATGTGCAGATATCTTCAAAAGAACAAACAAATCACTGTGTTGCTGGGGTTTTTTCAACGCTGGCTTATATAATAATTACGAAGCACACATGATGTAGGTTGTGTATAACAAGGCCACGTTTATTACTTCTTTGTATACACTTGAGGTAGTGTATCTTACATCTCCCTTTCTTTATGGAAAGATGTGAACTGGATATTAAATTCCATATGAGAGATTAATAGTGAACAGCTTGCATTTGTATTGTCCATAGCAAAGCTTAAGGTTCACAAGATGATATTAGAGTCTATGAAATTCTCTCATTTCAATTAGATGCAATTGAATAAATTATTCAGAATCAGAACAGATCTGAAATATCAAAATCAGTTGGGTATAAGGTATAAGAGTTCTGCATTGACTTTGACTGATTATCATCAACATGATGAATGATCACATTAATTTTGATCTGAGACTTGCAATGTGTATTATGCCTTTTCACAACAAAATTTTAGGTTGCTAAATATAACTAAAGTAAACAAATAAAGTTTCCAAAAGAAATGCTCAGATTTGAGTATCCAAACTAACAAAGGGGTTTTAGATATCCAAGCGCTGTGGTGGTTTACTGCATCTTCCACTTCTGGTAGTGTACACAGGCGGTGGTGTCTCCTTGCGGCTGGATGTTGGTCTGGGTCTTGGTGACTCTGGTGGTCTATTTCTGGACTCGGCTTGTCTATTTCTGGACTCGGCTTGTCTAGTTCTGGACTCGGCTTGTCTGGTTCTGGACTCTGGTTGTGGTTTCTCAGGTCTGGGTCTCTCAGCGGCTGGTGTGGGTATTGGCTTGTGTGGGTGGTCTTTAGGTGTTGTAGACCGTGGGGGGTCAGAGGACTTGGCAGGTCTCTCAGCTGTAGCTGTATATTGGTTTCTGGGATTGGGGACAGCCACATAGTCTTGATTTGCTTTAAAGGTTGAGAGTCTCAAGTCTTTTCTGTTTCTGCGGTATTTTCTGCCGTTGTATTCAACTACATACGACCGTGGACTGTGAAGTTGAATAACTTTGGCAGGAAGCCATTTATTGGTACCGGGAAGAGGGGTCATTCTTACAGGATCTCCGGGTCGAAGTGGTGGAAGATCTTGATCACCTACTTTATTGTTGTAATAACGCTCTTGGGTTGATTTGTCCTTAGAGAGACGTCTCTTGACTTCTTCTGGGTTGATTGGTTTTGGTATGAGAAGATGTCTTGCTGCAGGGAGTTTATTTCTTGGTCTGCGTCCCATTAGGAGTTGTGCGGGTGAGAGATCACAACTAGTCAGTGGTGTGGTGCGATAATCTAACAACGCTAAGTACTTGTCGTTGCACTTTTTCCACATATTTTTGACTGTTTGTACTGCTCTCTCTGCTTCACCGTTGGATTGTGGGTAATGGGGTGATGATGTTTTGTGTTGTATTTGGTATTCCTTACAGAAGTTTTGAAATTCGCTCGATGAGAATTGAGGACCATTGTCTGTCCTCAGAATCTCCGGGATTCCATGGCGACTAATTTGTGATTTAAGAACTTCTATGGTTGATGCACTTGACTGATCGACGAGTTTATCTACTTCGATAAACTTGGAATAATAATCAACTGTCAGTAGATAGGTATCTCCTTTCCAAGCAAACAGATCAGATGCTATCTCAGACCATGGTAAGTCTGGGATCTTGCTTGGTGTCATGGTTTCCTTCCTCTGCTTGTTTTGGTATGTGTTGCAGATGGAACAATCTTCAACCATGTTCTGAACTTGTTGACTCATTCCTGGCCAGAAGAGTGTTTCGCGTGCGCGCTGCTTACATTTATTGATACCTAGATGTGATTCGTGTATCTGTTTCAGCATATCGGATCTGATACTTGGTGGTACGACAATTCGCATTCCTTTGTACACAATCCCATCCGACACCGCGAGTTCATCTCTGTATGGCCAATATTCTCTTACTGAGTGTGGAGTGTCATTTCTTGTGTCCGGCCAGCCTTTGATGATCATTGAGTGTAATTCATTTAACTCATTTGCTGTACGCGTTTGAAAGTCTTGATATCTACTCGGAGTTACTGCGACAAACTCAGCCATGTTTACCATGATTGGTTCTTCATCGGGCTCCGTTTCTGGTAGATTTGCTCTGCTCAATGCGTCTCCTATGGGAATATCAGTACCCGGTTTGTACTTGACATCCAGATCATAGGGCTGTAGCCGTAGTAGCATTGTTTGTAGTCTCATGGGAGCAGCTAGTAATGGCTTGGCGAAAATTGACTGTAATGGCTTGTGGTCAGATTCTACCTTTACTGCTTTACCAAAAATGTATTGGTGGAATTTCTTGCATGAGTGTACAATTGCTAGCATTTCTTTCTCTATTTGTGCATAATTTTTCTCTGTGTGTGTCATTGCGCGCGAAGTGTATGCGACTGGACGACCTTCTTGTAAAAGTACGCCTCCTACAGCATAGCTACTTGCGTCACATTGGATAGTTACTTCCTTCTTCACGTCATAGTAGGCTAATACTGGCGACTTTGTGCAGAGATTCTTTAGCTTTGTAAAACTTTTCTCTTGCGGTTTGTCCCAGTGAAATTGGCAATCTTTCTTTATGACGTCGCGTAGTGGACCATCTATCTCACTTAAATTTGGGATAAATTTCGCGAGGTACGTAATGATTCCGAGAAATCTTCTTACTTCTTCCTTGGACTCTGTTTTTGGTAGCTCTCTGATCGCTCTTACTTTGTCAGGATCAGGTTTCAGTCCTTCCGCAGTAAGAATATGTCCTACGTACTTCACCGACTTCTGCTTTATATGACATTTGTCAAAGTTAAGTCTGAGGTTCCACTCTGTCGCGCGATTAACGACTTGACGCATGATCTTATCGTGCTCTTCTGCACTCCTACCGGTGATAATTATATCATCCATAATAGCTCGCGCTCCTTCAATATCATGAAGCATTTCATCCATAACACGTTGGTATAACTCTGGCGCGCTCTTTATACCAAATGGCAATCTAAGCCATCTGAAGCGACCGATACATGTGTTGAAGGTAGTGAGAAGACTTGATTCATAATCAAGTTTAAGTTGCAGGAAACCAGATTTTGCATCTATCACTGAAAATGTGTTTGCTCCGGGCATACTTGCGACAATTTCTTCTACCGTTGGAATTGGGTAGTGCTCACGACGTATCGCTCGATTTAAGTCTTTAGGATCCAGACAGATTCTTATTTTGTCACCTTTCACTACCGTGCACATCGAACTAACCCAATCTGTAGGTTCAGTCACCTTTTTGATGTGACCGTCAGCTTCCATTTCTTTAAGCTTATCAATGACTCTGTGTGTAAGCGCTTGTGGAAGTTTTCTAGGACCGTGCACGACTGGTGTCACTGTTGGATCAATTTTGAGTGAGAACGTTCCTGGTAGTGTGCCTGTGAGATTTTTCAATTCAGGATACTGGTCAATGTTGTTGACTCTGGCAATTAAGCTTAGTGCTTTACTGGCTCTTCCTGACAAAAGAACCGGTTTCTTTTCAGCTTTTACTACATAGAAGTCTATGTCTATGTGTTGATCTTTGTATTTTGTTGTCAATTTTACTGTTCCTACTAGTTGTAAGGCATGGTTTGAATAACTTTCAAACTGATGTTGTGTTTTTCTAAGTTTCTTTTTGCATTTTAGGGACTCATAGACGTTCAACGGCATTATTGATTCTTTTGTTCCTGTGTCTATTTGAACTGTGACGGGGTGGTTTTCTATCTCAATTTGTTCATACCATTCATCTTCAGAGTTGCCCATAGCATTTATCAAATCATTTTGATGGACTGAGTGTGCATATTCATCATCATCAGTTTCAGGTTGACTATCATAATCTGAATTGTAGTAGTCGCTTTCATAATCATCGACGTAATTAGACTGCGATTGAGATGATTTTTGTCTCTTTCTACAAACTGAGGCAAAGTGATTTGGTTTGTGACAATAGCCACATTCTTCACCTATGGCTGGGCATTTTTCATGCGTTTTGTGTTCATTGTATCCGCATTTGTAACATTTTGTACCATTGTTACGCTCAGTACGCTGCGAGTTTTGTCTATAGTTTCTGTTATAGCCAGCTCTATTTTGTTTAGGATTTGTTTTGTTTTGATATTTCCTTCCTTTCGAGGATTTGGATAGAGCATGTATTTTAGCATCTTCGCCTTTTATAGCCTTCATGCTTTCTTGTGCAGTTTCATGATTTTGCCCTATTTCTACCGCCATGTCTAATGTTAATGTGTCGCCTTTGTCTAGACATTTTTCGCGTACGGACTCATGAAACGATCGCAATACAATTGAGTCGCGTAACATTCTGTCGTTATCAGCGTAGCCACAATCTTTGACTAGTATTTTTAGATCTACGACGAAATTATCAAACTTTTCGTTTTCAGCCTGCTTACGGTTATTGAAATTTACCGTTGCTCTGATTTCGTTCTTCTTTGGTGCTACGTAATTTGTAAACTTTGCGTATACTCCCGCGAGTGTGTCTTTTTCGGCTGCTTGATCTTCTACGGCTGGGGCCCAAGTGAAGGTTTCATAGATTTCTCTACCCTTGTCACCGATGTATGTCATGAGGTAGTTAACCTTTGCTTTTTCATTTTTATCTGACAATGGGCCGTCGAAAGTAAATTGGCTATGCTGTTTAAAGCGCTTCCATTCTTTCGGCAAATCACCGGCATTCCAGTTCATAGTGGACTTATTTGACGATGCCATGTTGAACTGTGCTGGTAATAACTAATATGATTCTAGAGTCTGCGTATTAACCGAGACAGCTTTTTGTAGAGTATGGCTCTTGCTTTGTGTACGTATGTAATGTATGTCAGTGCGTGTCCGCGCCTCAGCAAGCATGCGTGCGTTTGAGGTGTAATCTGCTGTGTTAATGACGCGTAATGTAATGTCGCATTTCATGTACGCGCCTCGATATTCCGATCGAGGTGTATCTTTGCTACTCTGCCTCAATTCAAGGTAGTATTAATAATATTAATAAAATCAATCCGAGTTGATTTCGCGTGAAATAGGTCAGAGTCTTCTCTAATGCTATACAAAGTTGATTTTAAATCAATTCTGAATAGGTTCAGAGGTCCTTTAGTTAATGATTAGGTTTACTAATAGCCAGCAGACACTGTTTCCATTCATCACCAGCTTGCGTACGGTCGTCTGGTGGTCGTCACTTGTTGACATGACAAAGGTTCAAAATTTTGCACCTTGGCGATTTTTGTGCATTGCTTCAACTTTTCAAAGTTAAAGTACAGGCTTAATTTATTTTTTTATACGTCAAACCTTCCTTGTGGAGGTAGTTGAGTTCTTTTATTGACATCATTCACCCTGATGACTTGATGAGAGTCTGGTTTTTGATGTCAATATCGTGTTTTCTGACACCATATAATAATTACGAAGCACACATGATGTAGGTTGTGTATAACAAGGCCACGTTTATTACTTCTTTGTATACACTTGAGGTAGTGTATCTTACAGCTTATTGGCGCCTGAGCTTACCATCGGATTGCTCAACGCAATTGGCCTGGCTTCGAATCGATCTATTTATGTACGCTTTTGGTATACTTCTCCGTCGCTCATATCGCCAACGCTGTGCATGAGAACAATAGAAAAGTCCCCTCTCACGTTAGAGGGTGTTACATATGACCTCTCGCAGCAGGGCATAGGGTCAAGGATATTAATAACAAATATTCAAATGAGTTAGCTGTCCGGTGACGTGTTGCATTATTCATGTTATTCAAATGACTGCGTTTGGGCTGGCTTCGAATCGATCTGTTTATGTACGCTAATGTACTTCTCAGTCGCTCATCGCCAACGCTGTGCATGAGCGCAATAGAAAAGTCCCCTCTAACGTTAGAGGGCGTTACATTTGACCTCTCGCAGCAGGTCATAGGGTGGTTTTCGTAACAGAAATAATGTTAACACTACCAGCACTCATACTCAACATAAACATGCCGAAAGATCGATGATTGAGTTGATACAGCCAACATAATAATAATAATAAAAAACAGTGTTTATATAGCGCACTGTGGATCACAATCCCTCAGAGCGCTTTACAATATGATACATCATAAAATAATAAAAATACAAGCAAATCAATAAAAAATTGCAAGACCAACAATTGCACATTACATCAAGCCCTGATATATCATAACATTTACAGACCAGCTGTGATTATATAAAAAGTACATTAATTGCACATCAAAAACAATTAGAAGTCAAATGAACACACTATGAAGAATACACTCGAAAAAATGCATACATACAGCCATCCCCGAGTCAAGTCTCGAAAATGACTACATGAAGACAAAGCATACGTGAAGCCATCTTCGAGACAAGTCTCGAAAATGACTACATGTAGTAAATTAACACACATCATGTACATAATACAACAAAATATAATTAAAATAACCATGAAATACAACAGTAATGGAGGATTTTTAAGCATGAGAGACCCACGGACAGAGGCCGTGTAGCATGTCATTGGATCTCACATACCTAATACCATATCATATAATAACAAGGCAACATATTAATTACAGAGACCAACCGACAGATCCGTGGATACATCAGTGTACCTCAAATGTACATACAATTATTATAATCACACAACAATGCATACAATATGGCATAGGACAAAATACAAAATGAAAATAGCACATACAAAATGCCATTCAACTGCAGCTGAAACGATAGTTATACCCGCCGATCTATTGGTGGTGATAGAGTTCGGGCGGACACTTGGTTCTTGAGACATGGATTCAATCGTTGAACCCACACATTACCAGACCTCGATGAAGAACTAAATTAAATTTGCAGAGCTGACAAAAGCGTGCTTACACATCAAAATCACGGAGCGAATGAGCAATCAATTGCGAGACAAATACATTTCGCAAACCGGAAGTGGGATAATATAACAACACGCCCACACACGCGCTGATTGGCTAGTCACGCAGAGAGCATAGATCGCTCGAAAGCACACGAAAAATCGATTCATCACGCAAGTGTCAAAGGGGAAATTTATTAACACAACAAGTAGGTTAAGTAATTTCTAATTACATTACATTACATTACATTACATTACATTACATTACATTACATTACATTACATTACATTACATTACATTACATTACATTACATTACATTACATTACATTACATTACATTACATTACATTACATTACATTACATTACATTACATTACATTATATTACATATTATATTACAGCATTGGACACGTTGAATATTAATAGATAACAATATTGGGGTCACATCTTTTAATATCAGTAAAAAATAAAACACAAAGCACTGAGAAATTCACCGATAAGAACATGAAGAATAAATTATAACAATAATGTCTCCCAAATAAAATTACATTACATGGACGAGTTATCCATGGCTCTTGCTGAAAACAGGCATCCCTCGTTACCATGGAAACTGATACCATGGCAACCGAAACATTTGCCAAATTGCTAAGGTAACTGGCTATCGATACGGGTTTGAAGCTCCAAACAACCATTAGAGGATCATGGTCGATTGAGCAGGTTTTTAATTACAGCACGGCTTTTTATCGATAAAAGTCCTACATATTTTATTGTCAAAAAAAAAATCATCGATTTCTAATCATGGGAAACTCCCCATTCGTAGTCATTCATTGCTTTATGGTAACTGACTATCAATACGGGTTTGAAGCTCCAAACAACCATTAAAGGAGCAGATTTTTAAATATAGTGTTTGTATTGGTTGAATTTTAAGCTGAAGTTGTATGCATTTTGATAAAAGCTTTGCTTTTTGGAGGCGGGGCAACCGTGTCCGCCTCTCTATAGGTAAATATTGACCTTTGGGAAAACGACATCTTACGTACGGTTTACATGCGACAATAAATCCCTTACGTCTCACGTATGTCACAATACATAAAAACAGATCCTTTCTGTAGCGCATACATATCACCAACCATTCCTTTTTTCAATTAAAACCTGTTTAACGGGTGTTTAACCAGGGGTTGGGCTCAATTTCACAAATATTCTTGGAATTGGGCTACTTCTTGTCGTGAGTCGTGGTTTTTAGGCAACACTGCATTGTTGTTCAAATAACACTTCTGTGTATGCAACTGCTGCGGTCAACTCATGGGCAATAGCAACCAATAATCACGTCTTTATTGACTGAATGGGGTTGATAATAGAATGTGCCTAAGACAAAATTCTTTATAAAATGAAAAGCTTTTTATTGTTTTAGGAAATTTTAAAGGCAAAATATGAAAAGAACGTGGCATTATTGATAATATAGTTACCCCTTTGAACGGTGGAAATCGGTTGAGTATTAATAAAGTTACCGAAATATTAAAATTAAAGTCATGTTTAATGTAAACATAAGGGTATATTTTGCGACATTATTTGTTCACGATTTTGTCTCAAGGAAATATTGTTGTTACGAATTACTTTCACTGTATTCAAATATTCATTTGAATCTAAAAATTGTATGGCTGAAGTATTTTTGAGGTTAAACTGCCATGATTGTGCACGATTTGAAACGGCCATTTGACCTTGGTGCGAGCATTGAACCATGACATTGTTGTTGTCTGTATAAAGCGTTGTTAATCTAGTTTATCCTCCCAAAAAATGAAAGTAATCGACTTAAAAATAAGCAAACTGTGACACGTTATGTAATACACCTATCAGTTGTAAGACGCACTATACGACCCCCGGGAGTGGTGCGTCACTTTACCGATGTGCGTCAACTTCTCATGTACCATGACGCACCTGTGTCAAAAAGACGACGACCATTGCCATCCAAATACGCACCCCAGTCAATTTTTGGACGCACCATTGGTGGATTCTGATGGACTACTGAAAATGAAACTACTTTTGATTCACGGGGGATCTGCCCTTATTCGATGTTGTAACCCTGGCCCTCGAATAATTATATAGACCCCGGACCGGGACCGGGATAGACGGAACCAAGAGGAGAACTTTTATATGCACAATAATGTCTGACTGGTCTAAAATTCATAAAATATTTAACTGATTATCATAAACGTCAGGATGAGGATGAAACAATTTCGAGAACATTTCCCATTCTGCTTCGACCCGTTCAGTGGCGTAACCAGGAGGTGGGGTGGGATGGGGTGGAGTAAGGTGGGGATGGGGGTGGAGGAAGGGGCATCCTTCATCCGTTGTTATACATGTAGGCTTGCGCCTATTAAACGGGTGGTAAGTAGAAAATTGGGTTCTCGAAAGTGTATTTAAACATTTGAACTTCGGATTGGAAATTACACCTTCTATAAACCATCAAAGAATTTAAGGGGGCATTTAAAAATACCAAAAAACATTTCTGATTTAATCAATACCACCCATATACTTCGAGAAAAGGCACCCCAAAAGGCGGCACATACACGTATACCGCTATTGTGATAAGTCCCCCGGGCTCCCCCACCCCGATGCCCCCTCCCCAAATGAAATTACAAACTCGATGTAAACCTTTGTATACTAAAACAAATAGTCAGATATGACCCCTCCTGATGACCCCCACATGCGATGCCCTAAATTTGACTACATTTGCATGGACAACACGGGTGATTACGAGTGCTTCCCCCGGTCTACTGTCGGTTCCTTCTTTTTTTCGTTTGCCAAACTCTTGTATTGCAATTGGCGATGATCGAGTGATTTCAGGCATTTTAGAACATGCGGTATAAAATATCGAAGTGATGTTTGCGGTATTAAAGTAGAGCCTGATTGGCGGTATCAAGGAATTATGTGGTATAGTAGGCCTATAGCGTAAATTTAAAGGTATTTTGTTGTTCGTAAACAGATGTAGGCCTACCCTGTGACGCACCCTTGTAAAGTGACGGACCTTGACGCACCCTCCGTCATTTTTTTGACGGACCAAAAGGCTGCCACTGACGTACCCTCCGTCAAAATCATTGGTAAACGACGCAGCCACGACGCACCTCTCCCGGGGTCGTATAGTGCGTCTTACAACTGATAGGTGTATAAACTGTCCGCATTTTTTGCCATTCCAATGGGATTTACACATTCAGACATGAATATTACTGCAGCATGATGATATAGAGTGAGAGTCTACAAGCAAGGCATTGTTGTGCCTGTTATCTATTACAGGTTCCTGGTATATTAAATGAGCCAAAGATGGTAAAACATTGTCGAAATAAATAGTTCAGATGATAATACTTCACAAACTAATAATATTGCACAAATAAAATGTTCTGAAGACACTTTGTTCCTTGATAATTTCAACTGAAAAGCCATTCATATTTGCCTTTAGGTTTACAAATTATACGGTATAAGTTACGGTCTTTTTAATACTTTCCACGCGGCTATTGGTTTTACCATACAAAACAGATTTGTCAGAAACCTTTCCCAACTATCAAAGTCATATCTCAAGAATTACTGAACAATACTAGGCACGTTTGTACTTATTGCAATGCATTTCACATGGTGATTCCAAATATAGTAATGAAATTCAATAATTTTGACATTTTTGGAACATATTGTCAACATTTGGAATGTCGTCTGCAGACGCCTGCCGCATGGAAAGCGTTAAGACATAAAATAAAATGTTAGCTTCCTTGCAATTTAAAATAGAAATCACTCAGTTGTTAGCTGATATTAAGGTTTTTAATGAAACCTTCATTCGACATGGCAACCAATTTGCTGAAGACATGTGTGTTCCCTGTCCAACATGTTGCGAACAATTCGTCTAACCATTCCCCTGTCAGCCTGTTGCGGTGTAGGGATATGGTATGTCACTTAGGCTCTGACACGTGCCTCCTCTTCTTGGTTTGTAACAGGTGATACTTGTATTCAGATTTGCCTTTTACAACTTGGTATCAGACGCAGTAATGTTGAGGAATACTTTTTTATTAATGTTCTGTGCTGTTGCCACTCACGAAGAAAAAACCCATTTTTTTAATCTGTTTTTGTTTTTCTTTCTTTTTCTTGCATGCATGGGATATTGCTACATGGGCGTGATATTTTTTCGTGATGCGTGAGATATTGATACATTGGCATGACAGCGTGAGAAAGAGTGTCAAATTATGCGTGAGAATCACGGCGCAATCCGTGAGAGTTGACAGCACTCTGATACCTCCATCCCCTGAAGATCGTAGGCCTACAGCAAATAAAAGGCTTGCCCGACAAGAGATTTTTTTCCTGGTCGACCAGCCGTCCGAACCGAAAGTCCGACGACCATCGGAGGTTAAATTCTGACGAAATGTCGATGCTCAACTAGTCTTGAAAATGTAAAAAGGCAGTATGACACAAACTAAAATAAATAAATAATGGTCTAAATTTTTTATTGTCATCGCAGCCAACTGGCTGAATTGTAACAACATTACAAATCAAATACATTAATAAACAATGCAACGTCCAGGTAGCAGCTAAATCAGCGCCAAGTTGCGACATAAACCAACATGAACAAACACACATAACCCCTATATAGTAACCCCCAATAGGCAATGTAGACTAAGTGCCTTGCCCAAGAACACAAACACATTGGCACCAGCGGGGCTAGAACTCACGACCTTATGATTATGAGACCGGCAACTGCTCCACTGGACCACACGTGCTCTACACTGAAGAACAAATAACTTACAAAAGGCATTTAAAAAAGTGTTTACATACTTTTATTCGTCCTCTGGCTTGAAGACGAAATTGCCCAGGAATATCTACAGTGACATATGATAATATCACAGAAGATATTTTTTTCTCATTCAGCAGTATATGCATGTTTAGGACTTCCGAAGTACACATTTTTACTAGTCGACTGTTGCGAGGTACATTATTATAGTCGCAGTATTATATAGCGCCAATGGTTGCGACCCCGACTAATGGCTACCAGCAGCAGACGTCAAAAGACGAACATATCGTAACAAGATTGCAAATATCAAAGCAATTTAAAAAAAAAATCATTCAGAGTGGGAATAAATAAAAACAGCTAATTTAAGGAAATCGACTGCGATATTTACCACTTACCGTAAGTACGTTCCTTGTATACAACCCCTCAACCTTGTTGTGAATAAAAAATACGAGGTTAATATTGTCCGTAAATGTAGAAATGCTGATAGTAATGTGTGCTAATGGATTGGGCTATTCCGGGAGCTATACCACTCCATTTGATATCTATACACCCTCTATGGAAGATACGACCTTATCATGGAGTGTAGATTTCAAATGTATCCACCCATGCAGGTAACTCCATATGAAATGCACACTCCCTGTGAGAAAAATTAGAATAATGTCTTCCATAGGGGGGGGGGGGGGGGGGGGGGGGGGGGTGGATTTCAAACGAAATAGCCCATTGTTTAGTACGCAGTTATTGCGTGAGCACAAATTGTTGCAATAATTTTACGAGGCGAGGCAACAGAAATGCGGCGTTGCCAATAATATTTATCTTTATCATTTCCATTTTAACCCAATATAAAATCATGCAGTCAACATCTTGTACACTCTGCAAGTGATGTGTTGACTACCAGAGGAATTTTATTTGGTCTTTTTTAACTGCTTTTGTTTAAATATTATGACCAATTTACTAAGTCGTCTCGAAATCGGCTTGGGTCACCTTCAGCATAGAATACAATCTTGTTTGTTCAAATGAATGGTTAGCATGGTTAGGGTATCATGCAATTGCAAGGATCGTTAAGGGTCCATATCCAAACTCTGAGTGCTTTTAAATTGTTTTTCTAGCGATTTCAAAGCGCTTTTCCAACGAAATACCGTTGGAAAAGCGCTTTTAAATCGCTAGAAAAACAATTTAAAAGCACTGAGAGTTTGGATATGGACCCTAAGAGAACTATATAGTTCTTTTTCAAATAATGTTATTTAATTTCAATAAATTAATAAACTCATACAATTTAATAAATAAATTCATACAATTTGATAAACAAATAGATAATATCTCGATCAATTTCTTTGAGTCCATAAATGGTATCATCCTGAAACAAACGATGAGATATGGAGCCAATATGGTTTAACAGGCATCTTCCATGTGCTAACAACTCGGGTACCACCGTGTTATTGAACAGATCAAGGTAGTGTTAATCATTTATGTTCCCATCTATGAAGTTCAGGTTCAATCAAAGTCCCGTTACCAAAGATTCCTGCCCGAACAAGCAGTTTTTGCCTGATTGTGGGCGGCCATATAGGAAGTTTAGAGAGAAGGGCTTATTCCTGTGCGCATAATGGCTGATGAGGGGGCGGGGCACCCGTCAGTCAGAACACCCACTACTCAGAAGGTCCGCTATCCAGAAAACTCTTTACTCAGCCTGAGAAGGTCCGCTGTTCAGAATGCTAAATAGTGGGCTAATTTCATTTAAAATGTCCCGTAACTTAGAAGACTCGCTAATGTAAAGACAATCCATCAATCAAAAGGCCCGTCAGTCAGAATATTGTTTATGGTTAGGGTTAGGGGTTAGGGTTAGTGTTATGGTAAGGGTAAGGGTTAGGGTTAGGTTTTTTTTAAAAATAAAATACAACAAAATGCCCACTATTCAGAGAGTACTCAGAAAATTCTGAGTAGCGGACCTTCTGACTAGCGCGTTTTCTGAATAACGAGTCTTCTAGATTGTGAAATGCACTCTTTAAAAGTATCGATGTACATGTACAGGGTGTATCAAAAAAATAGGACTTTGGTTTCATGGTGGTTTTTAACTTTTTCAAAACCACTGGACTATGACAAAGTAACCGTCAGTGCAAAGCCCAATTAATAATTATACTATTCTGAAAATCTGAGATTAATCCAATGAAGAATAAGACCGCTAGCATGAACCGTAAACCATGTCATTTACTAGTCTATACAATGGGATTTAAACATACCATAAAATAACATGGTTTACATTTCAATACTTTGCATTCAAAAAATATTGTAAATCATCTATCAATAAACAATGATTTGGGATTCCTCTTAATTCTGGCACATATAATGAATAGCTACATAATTCACACATTTGATGAATGAATATTTCTGTGCCATGTTCAATGTTGCTTAGTGTTCTCATGAGAAAGCCACAGTATGTATGAAAGTTGTGGTAGGAAAGCACCAATCAAGTCAATAGTGTGTTTATACCAATTGTTGACAGAGAAGGATATTTATACTTAGAAATGGGACTTGTAAGCCAACTTCCATTTCTGCCATAAGCATGATAAGAATAAGACACGAATAAGAATAAGAATGAGAATAAGAAGAATTTAGCAAAGAAGAATACGAATAATTTCCCTTTTAGCCTATTTAAAAATGTAATCTCCCACTGTCATGTTACTCTACCTTTACCAGTTTACTGTGTGAATTACCATTATAAATACTACAAAATGGGTTGACTTGCCTAGTTGGTCACACTTTCCGTAATTGATGATGGATTTTTCTCATCTTTTCAGGATTTTAACTTTATTAGTTGTACTTGCCGATGAAATCGAATTAGTCATGATTCAGTGGTTTTAATAAGGATTAAATCCATGCTGAAAGAGAGTCCTATTTTATATAGATACACCCTGTACACAATACCTTTTACTTAGCAGACCATCCAAAGGAAATAAATGTGCTTTAAAAAATAGATCACAGCATTTTTTTTTGGTTACAGTTCTACATCTAGGCTAAATTAAGTGCTTTGATAGTAAGGTTTCCAATGAAGGGGAACACCAGTGTCCTAATGGTGTTTTGGGTTTATTTTTGCATATAAAGAGCAAATGTGAACATTTGCCCAATAGTCCAGGCTAGAGACCTCATAACCTTGTTTTGTTATATATACAATGTTTTTCAAGAGTTTCTAGACCAGATTTTTCTGCTGATTCCAAATCCAGTGGGTGCCAGTTGCCAAACCTTGAGCATTTTTGTAAAAATGCAAAAATGCAAAATGGCGTCCAAAAAGCATTTTTTATTATAGTTTTGCACATTACAGGACTTTTTTTTCCACTATATATATACATTTTGGAACAGCTTGTAGTGTGGTTAGTTGCAGTTGAAAAAACCTAGAATATATGGCCAAAATCCAAGATGGTTGCCAGAAAAGTTTACCAATATAGTTTTTGTTAATCACGGGACCTTGTATTGCTAAAATCCAAATGTATCCATTTTAAATTGTCTCTAGAACATTGTCTCTAGAACAGTTTAACTTATAGATTTTGCAATAGAACAAGATGGCTTCCAAACCTTGTTTATTCTTGTAGATCTGCTCTTCGCAGGACCTTATTTTGCTACATATAAGTATATTTCTAATTGTAACAATTGTAATAGATAATGTTATCTACAGAATATGAATCATATTATTTGTGTCATTTTTGGTAGAGAAATAAAAATCCAAGATGTCCGCCAAGTCATTGTTCATGTTAAATTACTTATTCTAAGATAATTATCACATTACAATGATTTTCCATTTAAAAAGTCGTCTGCATGATGGATGACAATGATTAGAAATTAAAACCAAACATTGCTACCTTTTATCCAATTAATAGAGTACTTGACTGCAAATGCGACATATTTCCACGTGCGAGGATTATTCATCATTATTGTCACCATTGCTGTCATTGTTACCGTCTTGACTCTGCTTTCATACCAGCGGCCTTGCACAAGGTTGTCTGATAATGAGCACGTTCACAGTGGGGTCTGAATGCGGCCATTGTAGGAGGCAGGCTGCTCAACTTTGGGGGTACATGTCTTTTGCCACCTAGTTTTCTCGTGAAAATGTCTGAACGCATGTTGTTTTTAGAGAGCCTTCAAATGTATTTCCATACAGCGTGGCTACATATTTCAAGCATGAAGCTATCACCTCATCCATAGAGACGGATGAATCTCTCAACTTGAAAGGTTCAGTGAATGTCTCTAGTATCTAGTATCAATACAGTAGTCTTACCTATGCCAGTGAAGCAGGAGACAGTATCACAGCCCGTCGGTGCATGTTTCTTGACGACATCATTGACATTGATTTCAGCACGATTTCTGGAGCATGATTTCATGATCAACTGAACTTTATCTGGCATGTTGTTTGTATGTGCATAGATGATGGGCAAGAATGATGAGCACATCGGTGTCATCAGACGCAACTTGATTGGTGAGTGTCCAGCAACAGCCTCATTTATCATGTGGTATATGATAACATCTGCTTCCTCAAGTGTCACTGCTGCTTGCTTTGCACCAACGCCAACTTCTATTGGATGTGGGTGTGCACCAGTTATGACGACTTGCTTAATACCTTTGTTGGCACTCACATTTAAACAGATTGATTGCTTGGGAAGTGGAGATTCACTGGTGAGTTTGAACACACGACTAAAACCTTTTGCGCGTGTTGTTCAACAGCATGACTTTATACTGTACTCATAATATCGGTCGAATACCACATGCAGAACTTGTGAAACGCTCATGTGATATATTATGCTGGTTACTGCAGCATCAACGAATGTAGACACCTTTGCTGGAGATGCAGGCCAAGGAACAGTCCACAGTATAGCGCAACCATCCAGAATGATAACTTGAGACTGACCTCTGTTTCTTTGGTTAAGCTCGACCTTTATTTTGGTTTTCAGCACTGACTTACTAGTTGAACGCAAATCACCATTCTCGTCAAACAAGGACGATGGATAAGAGGCTAGTTCATAAGAGAATAGAGTCTTGGTGTAGAACAGTCTCTCTAGATGATGCCATTATTCCAATAACACGTGCATATAACATCTCGGTATTCACTGCCTGGGGTGTGTCACCAACAATGGACTTCAACGTTGAGGCTTTAGACATTGATTTACTTTTCTTCTTTAGTCTGCTGTGAATTAACCCCTTTGGCCACTGTCTGTCGCTCCTCCTGACAAGTAACCACGCTCTGAACTGACCATCTTGCATTTCCTCGAGATCATCGTCCAAAGATGCTGTGGGACAAGGCCCATATGGCAAGAGTGGATCCATTCAGTGTAGAGCCAATTATACCATATAGTCCTTTCCCATATCGCATGTAGGTGGTCTCAATGAAGAGATCTGACCAGATACCATTCAAAAGACCATCTTGGTGATGTATAACATGTCCCCCCTTCATAAAATGTTTCAATACTGAGGGGTGTAGACGTTGCATGCTGCGAAGGTAATACAACTACGTAATTGCTTGTTATATTGTACATTGTAATGAGACTAGTTCAAATAACCCCTATCTATATACAATAGTACACAAATCACCTGTTAAACAAATATTTATCCAAGGTATTGTCATTGTCATCCATCTAGGTATGTCGGCTGGAGCAAGATTTGAACTAATAACATCTATGCAAGTGTCCTATTATATTGTATCTCACATTAGTTTGTAAAACATAAACGGACAGATGTTTATGGGTTAACACAATGTGGCCATCTTGGATTTCATAATGTTCCGTGAATATTTCATGTATATGATATACTCACACTTATAGCCATCTTATAACAACAGTGAAACCCTTACAATTCACAAGTAATAGTGTTCAAAACAATCAATCATATGGATAAAACACATATTTTATGGTATAATTGCAGCCATTTTTCATTTTTGCAATTCATGAAAACGCTCAAGGATTTACAACTGGCACTGGATTCTGGTTCAGCACCTAAATATTGACTAGAAAAAGCAAAAAAACACCGTATATATCATAAAACAAGGTTCATTCAAATTACCATTGTTCCTAGCCTGGACTACAACTACTGAACATTGGAATCACGAATGCCTTTTTCAGTTGAAAGTCCAATTCGTGATCAAAAGTGGCCAAAACAGGACTCACACTCTTGTTACTGAATTGATCATATATTTCGGCAATTAGGCGGTGAAATGTAATGGGACGAAGTGTATTTCATAGAAGACTAATAGGGCTTACCAATGGCCTATATACATGTATATGCTTTTGATATGGGGTTATATTAGGCTTATTCCTCTGTTAAGTTCAATGACCTCCAGGCTCAATCCACTCTTACCACCGAAAATCTATATACAGTCAACACAATAAGTAACTGACCAGGTAGACCAGGTAAAAGTATAACTCCTTCATAAACATATTTAATTATACAGTTGTTGAGAAATTTCTCCTCTTTAATTTGAGATATTGCACGCTATACACTGAAAACTTAAACTAGTCAGACACAGACTGGACTAACTTTAAACAAGTCGAGCAGGTTAATCAAGCCTGATGGACTAGCTTAAACTAGTCAAGCAGGTTAGTCAAGCCTGCTGGATAGGTTATGACCGACTTGACTAGCTTAAGGTTAGCCTGGCTCAGCCTGACTAGCTTGATTTGTTCTGCTGGACTAGTCTGTGGCTGGACTAGCTTATTAGACAATCTGGCTTGACTAGCTTTAGGTTTGTCAAGGCATTGAGATAAAATATCAATGGGGGCATGCAGATCAGACGTACTTCATTGCCGGTCCGGTTTTGCTAGCCATTCCAGACGTAATTTGCCGTAGTTATTTCATTGTGTGGCCATATTGTGTACATCACAGTGTTTGCCAACATCTGTAGACTATTTTATGCTACATCTTGTTTGGAATGCCGACTCTGAGTAGGAAAAAACTAACTATAAAGAACGACGGTAGTGCGGGCATCTCTAACGCTAACTGGTCAGCCATGGCTGACTAGTCCACTACAGCTAACACTGTAGCGAGCAGCTCAGCCAACAACATGGTCTATACGAAAGCTATTGAACAGATAGCAGAGCAATCACCCGTGGCGAAACCAAGTACTGCTACGCAACGTGAACAATTTGAGTCAGGCGGGATCTACTATGGTTTGAGCTGGACTAACCTTACGTTAGTCGAGACAAGCCGGACTAACCTTACGTTAGTCAAGCTAGCTTGAGTAACCTTACGTTAGTAAGAATGGACATCATCTGGACTAACTTAAAGCTAGTCGAGCGACTAACCTAAACTAGTCCAGCTTAGGACGGACTAACATCAAGCTAGTCGAGAAAAATGGACACCATCTGGACTAGCTTTAAGTTAGTCAGGCGACCTGTTTAGGTTTTCAGTGAGGAATAGTTGATTATTGAGGAAGTTACAATCCCAAGTGTAAGGTCACTATAGTCTGATTTTCATTTCACCTTTTTCGTTTCAACACAGGGAGAGTATGGCAGGTAAACATTGTAACGCTTGTGTGCCGTATTGATCAACGATATTGATCAATGCGGACAGCAGACTATCCAACAACCTGGGCATCGACCGGTGAATTAGCGCTATCCACTACCAGTAATCAATAATTTGCCCGTCTGAGTCAGTGTGCATAGAAAAGCAAAATGTGAAAATGAAAATCGTACTTGACATTTCATTTGGGATTGTATCTTCCTCAATAATCAACCATTCTTAGCATGCAGTATCTCAAATTAAAGGGGGTGGGACATTTCTCAACAACTTGATCTTTTAATATGTTTAAGTAGGAGTTATACTTTTGGAGTTGTCAGCTCATTTACTACCTGGTAAGTTACTTATTGTAAAAGCCTATCTCACAAGTTGGTGTATCCTTCAGATTTCGTGCGATATTACATGAAGGAGTAACCCACAAGTTATTTATTGTGTTGACTGAGACCATTGATCCTTAAACGAAAATAAAAAACTGCGAAAAACTAAAATCCTGAAAACTTCCATATCTACAGATTGATATGGGCCAACTACGTAATTATACTGTAACAATGTCGTAAGAACGATTTTGGCCCAGCAAAATGTTGCTGGTCACTCACGATTGCGTCCCGCGTTGGACACTTGCTTTGGATAGTCAGGAAAAGATCTATGATTATCGGGATGATTATATCTATGATACTTAGGGCTCTTGTCCAAACACGAGTAGAGGAAAGCTTGAGGAAAGAGCGGGGAAAGCGCGATCCTTTTTTCTATATTGTTAAAAGGAGTGAAAAAGGATCGATGATTTCCACCTCTTTCCTCGAGCTTTCCTCTACTTGTGTTTGGACAAGAGCCCTTACAAGAAAAGAACACAAACAAACATATTGCAGAAACGTTGTTACAGATGTTAATTGGTTCAATTAAAACCGAATAGACGGTTCCAGATAGTCCATTTTTTATCATATTGTTTATAAAATGTTTTAGCGTACTGCTGCAGATTTTCTGGCATAAAAGAGTGAAAAACATTAATTCATTTTTAAAAGCTTTTGAATCTTTTTTTTATAATCATTTTGTACTCTCATCCTATATACGTACATGGAATATGGCTAACAAAAATACAAGCTCACGAGCATCATCGTTCTGTGTACCTAATAACCATTAGATGCGTTATATCGATATTTCTTCAAAGTGGGGGTTATTTCCATCTAATATTTAGTTGGATTTGTTTTCAGAAACGTGTAACAATATCATATTGGATACAGGGTGAGTGAGTCAAACAAAAGTGTACTTAAAGTATAATTATTAAAAATATTTGTTATCAGAATATGAAGGCAGCCAATGTATGCGGAAATAGATGCGTATTCACTATCATCACCAAAAAGAATTATGACATTTCATAATACCGTTTACCAACTATGACTATTTTGACATAAAGTTATTGCATTTCGAACCGAACACAATATTGGATATCATACTCAATAATGCTTGATATTAATGAACCAGTGGATTCATGTATGGTACACAATAGCTAAAGACAAATCAAACATTCTCAGTTATCTCTTCAATCATTGGGGGAAAATGACAAAACAAGGACAAAACAATGTCACATTTTAGCAACAACAACAAATTTGGCTTTGTGATAGTCGTACCCAGCTCGGACTAGAGTGTGGATTGTTTTCAATAGTGGAATTAAATAGATCTTATAAGAGAAAATATTGTAAATCTTGTTCGGTTTATAAACCCTTCACTTTTACGCAAATGAACATAAAATATGTTTACCACACCCAATTTCAACCAAAATGGGTTCCATACCATTAAATCATACCTTGTCACATACAAATACGTTTACTGGGTGGATTACAAGCTATAGATATAAAATGTAGTCATATATAATGTAACACTACTGTTTTCAGTTATATTAACCTTTTGCAGCCATCTTGGATATTTCAAAACGCTCAAACTAGATCTACAGCCAGTAAAAGCTTTATCAAAGACATACAGTGAATGTTGCCCCATTATAGTTGGGGTATTGGTTTACATAGTATGGTCGTTTACAATACAAAACAAATTTTGAAGGTCATATAACATCAAATTAACCATTCTGGCAGCCATTTTGTAAAGTGATACAGAATCAAAATTGTCACAGAGATGGGCCTAGTTATATACGGTATATACACCTAGCAACAAAAGTCCCTGATCAGGTGCTTTGAGGTTGGCTAATTCAATATAGATAATCGGTACCAAAAATTTGAAATATACATTAAAAAAATCGACAACAAAATCGAATGGATACTGTTAAAGTTATGGCGATTTCAATGACCGCGGATAACAACAGCAAAGTTGCACTAGGTATAGGAAATCATTCATTTGTGTGTGATTACTGTCATAACTCTGTGCTATCTGGATGAATGGGTCTGGAGTGAGCAGTGAGCTGTGAAGAATGAAAGTCTTTGCTATAATTGCTATCTTTACACACATCCCAACAGTGCGTAATCACACACAAATCATGTGGTCATGCGGTCATTGAAACCGCCATAACTTAAAAAGGATCCATTTGATTTCGTTGAATGGGGTATCAAACTGCGGAGAAGAAATTTGCTCATTTAATGTAGATTTCAAATTTTTGGTACCGATTATCTATTTTGAATTAGCCAACCTCAAAGCACCTGGTCAGGGACTTTTGTTGCTAGGTGTATATAAAAGTAATAGCTGGACTGTACCTCGTCCGATAATCGTTCGATACTGGTACAAAGCCAGTGTTCCAGTATCGGAAAATAATTGTGTACCAGTATCACAACATAATTGTGAACCTGTATCGGAACATAAATGTGTACCAGTATCGATCAATTCTGGGACAATTCTCACTGGTATCATGTGTATCAGTATCGCCCGACACTGGAACATAACATCGTTCAATTTGGTCTTCCAGTATTGGACGATACTGGACTGGAACAGTAAAATCGTACCAGTATCGACAGATTACATACCAGTATCTGGGACCTAAAGTACACTTTTCCCCATATTTCATATTAACTATATCTTTAAGGTTTGTACTAAAGCTTACACTATAACTACATGATTAATTTCATAAAATCCTTAATAAAAATCAAATAATTAAATATTTGGCATTCTTATTTTTGGACGCGGGCGGGAAACAGTACGCCTAAACACAGAAGAGTCAATTTTAATTGGCCTAGAACACCCCGAGTCATTATATTGATCTTATCTTCGGGATTATTTAATTTGAAATAGGCTAATTTGTGCTTTTATAAGAGATACGACTTCGTTTTGGTACTTATAATTTGTTTCCCGTAAGCCACAGTTTTAGCAATCTCGTTAGCGGCATTTAATTTGTTTGTGGTTTCGTGTTGTTATCTCAGTTGAGGATCCTGAGGAAAACCCATGTTAAATGCTGTGAAATATATGCCAAGATCTAGATGGCCTTTTTTAAATGAGGTTAACTTGTCTTTAAGATACTTAAAAAAAATGTGTTGCAATTGATTCACCGTCAATGCAATGACTCGTGGAGGCAGGTCCCTAGTGCTAGACTCATTGAACTGCATATAAATATCATGGTAGTGTAGAGAACCTCAAATTAGTGTCCGACTATACACAGACGACGCTGGACATAAGAGTATTCACGAGTATTCAGGTTAAAATATGCGAACGAGGTTACCTGATCAAGTGAATGGGACGACCGCTTAACAACGGTTTAAATTCAAAAAATAGCATTTACAATTGGGATGATTAGCCATCCCGAACGGTTTTGGATTGGAAAAATTTTCTTCTAACCTATGATGAATTTTATGGGGTCATATAATCAAAATCCATTGTTACATTGAAACCAACGGAAATTCAAAATTAACGGCCGTTCGTAGCCACCGTCGTCTGACTATACAAGGATTGATAATAGCGCCCCCAATGTAATAATTATGTTGCGCAAGTACTTTTGGTTGTAAAAAAGCCCCCGGATGTAAGATGGCGATGAGACGACATTGAAAGTACGATCGGATTCCTCCGTGAAATGATACGATAATTCATGGACTATTACGAAACTACTATCATTTTTGAGAGTACGATAGGAACCAGTGAAATATATACGTTATTAAATGATAAGCTACGTTGTCAAATGAACTCTAGAAATCACGTCAAGACATCGCCAAGTACAAATAAATTGTCATCGACATGTGTCCAAGCTGCCGAATTTGACTGTGTTTACGTTGTAATGTTATAATTTACAGCAATTCCTAACTCCCAAAACCCCCATTACCAGAGCCCCTGTTTGACCTTGGCCGCTCGGAGGGTGCCCGGCTACCAATAATATTCGTTGATAAAGATAAGGCACCCGTTTTCCACAGTAGTATTCAGGTCACTTATACCAGGAAAGGTGCTTATACTTAACAACCAATGATCCCCCTACAACAAGCCATAATAGGCATATGCCTTAAATTTCCATTTCAATTGCCACTGCACCATGCACTTAAAACAATATTGGTCTAGGATCGATATACTTTGTGTGTATAATTATCATCAATCGATCACTCCTCATTTGAATAAAATAAACAAATAAAAACGTAAGAAAGCCCCTTCTTAGGGTCAATTACACCAACTGAAAAGGGGATTAATTTTTTTAATTTTTTTCTAGTAATTTGTTTACATGTTTTGTGTCACTTTCGTGGTCATTTGATACAAAAATGGGTGACTAAAAACAAGAAATGTAACTTTATTTAAATTGTAGTAGGTGTATAGTTGCCTCTCATGGAAACGATTACGAGTGCATAAGGCAGTTTTTCCTACACATGGTGCACATGATAGACGAATTACTCTAGCTCCAGTTCGAGACCCGCCCATGCAAGGACGATAACTAGGGGTCGAACGGGTTGGTCCATATCTTTGAAAAGGCATACATTAGGAATGTTTCTATAAATAATCATTATTTATTATTTATTTTTAGTAAATATGTCGTTTACTCTCCTATCCCGACTGGTCCTAATTAAGTTTAGAAACTGTTGCACACCAATGACACTAAAAATCGGTGTAAATTCACGCACGGTGCAGTTTATATAGATATTATGCTAAGGTGAAGATATCAATGTAATAATTCATGAATGCTATCTACTGAAGATAGCAATATATCATATGTTATCTGAAGATAGCAATATAATATATCAGTATACTATCTACTTAAGATAGCAATATAACATACGGGTATCTACTGAAGATAGTAATGTAATAATATGGGTACTATCTACTGAAGATAGAAATGTAACGCCGGTGTTTATCTACTGAAGAAAGCAATAAAATTGGGTTATATCTAAGTGATGAATGCAATAATATATGGATGCTGTAGATGGCAGATGTCCGAGTTGTAATGGTTTGTGTGTTTGTTTGTTTGTTTGTTTATTCCGGGGTTTATTCGCAAATTGCACTACACCTTAACCAGCTTTAAACTAAGGCCTCCTATGCAACAACAAAACATTCAGAGATTTTTGTTATTCTTCAAAAGAACTATAATATATGGATTAAAACAGCAACACCCCTATTCAATTTCCTTTGGGTACCGACGATGTTGACAAATTAGGTGTCATTGTAATGATTGCAGGTATTAAATCGATTTCACTAAAAACGAGTTCCGCTAATACCCGCGATTCCAAAGCTATAAAGCTGTAAAAGGGGCAACCCATCCATCCATTTCAATAGCGTCTTTCCACTCAATAGACAAGAGATAAAGCAATCGATTCACAAATGACGGTCATTTAAATGGAAAGTGATGGCACATTGGCATACGCTATAACTTATTTTAGGGACTGCAGTTTTGTTTTGCTTAATTAGGGTACTTAGCACATGTTTTTAATTTACCAACAGTGGTATTCATATCGGGGAGAACAAATACTACACGACTACATGAATTGCATGCTCAAACACGATAGGGGTGACGGAAATTATGTTAATGAGCTACCTTTTCCTCTACCATCCTGATAAATCTCAGGATTAAATCGGGTCGGAGTAAGGTCGGATTAGTTAACACGAGTGCCATCCACATGGTCACTACTCCGACCTTTAACACGACCAATCGTTACTTCGACCTTACTCCGGCCCAATTTACGCCTTTCTGAACGCAGCTAATGACGATAATGTGTGATTGCGTTTGACAGCAAACTTCGAGGTAAATCAACCGATAATAAACAGATGTGTGAATTTTAAGTTAAAACAGCAATTAGCTACAATATATTTTAGGATACCGTGGATAAAATTGGTATCTCGTATACCCTTGTACAGTCTCTTTAGATCCTTGATTTTTAAGTATATTTGGTTCCCAGTCTTAGATGGGAAACCTACGTCATGCAACCTCACTGCCACTTGCTCCCATACTATTTCTAAGTACATTTTTATCTATTTGTTCCTGGGTTTATGGCTCTTTCAAGATGGCAATCAGTTGCCGCACTTCTTCATCCACCCAATTCTTCGCCCGATGTTTTTACCTTTGCAGTGTTAGCCATTCCTTCGAAATCTTGTTAATCGACTAGAATTGAGTAAGCTTGAAATAATGGGCATTCGATTCGATAAAAAGAGCGAGCACAAATGTACACACTGTTTGACCCGGAAGTTCGCGCAGAGGTCGGTGAGGTCATCAGAATAAATTATACATCGAAAGGTCACGTTTACGCTAGAGATCGCGTTAAGTGCATCCACACACGGGCGTGCTACTCCGACCTGCAGGTCGTGTTAGCCTCGTTACTCCTGAGAAATCTCAGGACTAAATTGGGTCGGAGTAAGGTCGGATTAGTTAACACGAGTGCCGTCCACATGGTCACTACTCCGACCTTTAACACGACCAATCGTTACTCCGACCCAATTTACGCCTGTCTGAATGCAGCTAATGACAATAATATGTGATTGCGTTTGACAGCAAACTTCGAAGTATATCAACCGATAATAAAACAGATGTGTGAATTTTAAGTTAAAACAGCAATTAGCTACAATATATTTTAGGAAACCGTGGATAAAATTGTTGCCCGATTCTTCAAATGGAATAATTTACAGTGAATTTGGCTGGGATTTCTTCAAGTGATGGCAATAATTTGCACCGAAAATTCAACATGTCATAAAGTTCACAGATAATATTAGATATATTAAACACTGTACAAAAAGAAGGTATCCACATTTGTCGAGGTGCCTTGTGTTTAATTCTCAGGTCTAAATACATCCAACAAGTGGGATAGAACAGGGATTTCCTCCCGCGCATTTTGACACCTCATTTGTCACAATAGCACCAATATTGATGAAGCAGTGGTCATTTGATTAACAAATGATGTAGTTTCCATTGTTGCATTTAACCCTATACCCATGAAAAAAGCGTAAACAAAACAGTAAAATCATTCATTTTATTTATTGGCCCTTACATGATACAAAAAATTATAAATACGCATACATTAAACAATCTATCTAAATACAAAACATAATCAATTAAATACAATATCTTCTCTTATCTTCACTGCAGTAAATACAAATTGAGCAAGGTTTTTAATATCAGTGCTTTTTGGAGACCTCATGAGTTGGTTGAATTTCTCACGCGTTGGGCGTCTGGTGGTGTACTTTGTTGAGATATATATCTATTACGGAAAGTTGTATTGATTACAAATAATAACCAAAATGAAATTCACCTTTCTACGTTACCATCAGTACACAACAAAAACAGTTCCGATCATCAGGATCTATTCCATGTCTTCTACCAGTTTCAATACGAAGAGACTGATTGGTACATCTTGATTTTGAATGATAACGGCGATGTGACGTATTTGTAATAACTGGTAAGTAATTTTCAAGTGATAATTGATTTTTGAAATTACTTTGTCCTTTATTTAATTTATCAAGAGAAGTAGTATCGGCAAACCAGTGTTGTTGGGCGGTATCCTGATTAGTTAGAAACTTGTTTACGTCACCAACACCTTGATTAATATACCATACATGTCCAAATCCATGATTAAAAAGTGTGACGTCCCTCGGGGAACTAGTCATCAAAGGTAATCTCACTGCATTCGCTTCATTTATTATCTCAACACAATACTTTATTCATCTATTTTACACCCTACGACTAGGCATAGCACAAAGCAAACACACAGAGTCTGCCACACAACAACATGAAGAGCTGTTTTTCAAAAGTGCCTACATCCACCTCTACCTGTTACTCATTTTGCATTATTGAATGGATGGCTATTCATATGTGGAATGTGGCTTGTATTGTTGGTGCCTCAATTGGCGTGCACGGATGCACTTATCAAAGTCATGAAGACAGCCATACAATAATTTGATTTATTCAATTATGCAAAATGAGTAACATGTAGGAGTGGTCTGTAATACAATAATTTGATTTATTCAATTATGCAAAATTAGTAACATGTAGGAGTGGTCTGTAAGCCCTTATGCAAAAAAACCTCTTCATATAATGTATGCAGCTCTACTTTGAAAAACACCCCTATATAAAATTTATTATCCTCACACTGTACACTCCCTATAGGGCAGTGAACTTGCCATATATGGTAGGCATGACTTTACACTATTAACCTTGATTCAGGTATAAATAGTTATCATCTGTTTTTTTAGTTAGGACTGTTTTTACCAATTTTCGAAATTTGCCCTAAACTTGTATATATTCGGCCGATTTAAATAAACCTAACCCGAGATATTGTACTAAACACTTCAGTTCATTTAGTGATATGATCAGATTTTGAGTGCACAGTGTGAGTAAAAGACTGAGAATTTAAATTATGGGTTTTAAGAAATGAAAAAGCTTATAATTTCTAAATGCAGCAATATTTATCAATAAAATTGGGTATACATGTTATATATCTATTACCGATCACTCTTATGATGGGAAAAAAATTGTCGGACATTGCTCATTTGCATATTAATGACTTGAAAAGGTAATTAGCTAATTTGCATATTTAATGAGCTTATGAAACTAATTTATAGTTTAAAAGATTGGGTATCATACAGTTAGCCAGTATACCAAGTTTGATTGCAATACACCATTCACAACTGGATTTTTAACATTTACGCATATTAATTAGCTGGACTTAGTCATTTTTTGATTGCGGTCAGTGAAACTGGTCAAAATGACCAATTTCACTAGGTTAATGCTTAATACAATATAATGTTACCATATTTTTTAATTTAACACGGTATATATATATTCAATTGTTAAGAAATATGTGTAAATGGTGTTTTGAATGTTACATTATTAACTGAGCTCTCTAAATCCTGAAAAATTCTATTTTTGGGCATTGTTACTGTTTTTGGCAGGTTTTCGGCCATTTTCGGAGTATTTCAAAACACCGTAACACAAGAACGCATTGACTGATTGTCATAATTCTTTTCGGAAAATACATCTTTCATTGCAATCTTTCATTTGACACCAAAATGTCACCGGTCTTTTTGGTTTGATTTGCAGCCCTATAAAAGCCTATAATAATTATAATAGTTTCATTTGTTATTGAAAAATCCTTTTCTGAGCCATTTCATTTCGGATTTCGTTGTTTGTTGGGGTTTGTCGTGTCTTTTATCAAAAATTCCTCGGGATATCACCATTTAGGACGTGTTTATTATTACTTATCAATCAATTGATTTATAAACACGCCCTCAGTTAAACAAGTAATACCAGAAATTGTTTTAACCAAAATCGTTTCATATACAAAGAAGCTATACAATTTGGTCTCTAGTTGGCTTTAGTTGATGATTATTGTATATAATTTGCAGTTGATTTAACAATCAAGTTAAATTAAAAAATGCACTTCGCATTTAGGTTTTCAGATCGCCTATATGTTCGGAAAACAAACTTTAGCTGTAAATTTATACCAGTCAAAATATCCTGCTACGTGAAATATCAATAGTCTCTATTAATTTCACAGAGCTTAAGATTGTTTTACGAGCTCTATGATTAATCATTTTGTAATTGCATCGCCAACCTTGGCACCAACTTCCCCCGCTGTTACTGCAAGAACGACTATACCTGTTCCTCCCGCTGCTGCGCTCTGACAGGCTGCTATAAACCCTGCGGCTTCCATTGCAGCCACACCCCCTCCACTAGCCACCGCTGACGCCGACATCAGCGATGCTGCATAGGAGCCAGCAGCTATCCCAGCAGATGTAAAACCAATGGCTGGAAGGACGAAAGGCGCGGCGACCAACACCACTCCTCCGCCAACTGCAAACCCAAGTAAGGCCCCAAACGGCTGTAAAACAGTATAAACAAATTAAAGATGACTCAAAGGGTAACTTAGGATTATAAATGCTTTATTAATCTAACCCTATGCAGTGACGTTTCCCAATGAATGCACCTCATTATCACGCGCATGACTGTAATGATGAATCCCGGCACTCGTGCGTTACATGCTGCGTCGATTGCTAGAATACTACAACAATCCACAGGTCACCATCAATGCTCTCCTGAACAACCTTGGGAATTCTTGGACCAAGATAACATGGCAGACACTCCAGCATATATTGTACATGAGAGGTCTCCATGGAGGCCGATCAAGAAAGACTCTACTCCTAAAATGAAACACAGAGAAACTCGTCTTGCATCTTAGCCAACCACTGACGACTAAAATCTTGGATCCTTGTCCAGAAGTGCTCTTGCAAATACTAGACGAGTTTCTCTTTGTCGCTTTTCAGGAGTAGAGTGTTTCTTGGTCGGAGTTCATGGAGAACTATCGTGTGCAATGTCTGCTGGCGTGTCTCCTTGGTCGGAGTCCATGGAAAACTCTCGTGTGCAATGTCTGCTGGAGTGTCTGCCTTAATATCTTGGTCCAAGAATCACCAAGGTTGTTCAGGAGAGCATTGACGGTGATATAGCTCTGTAGCCTTTCCCCATATTTGTGAACATTCACAATATGCACACACAAAGGTCCTCACTGAGTTCTTTGGTCTTCTTCGCCATGCTAACAAAGAGCTAGAGTGTTGTCCTATAATATCCCTCACTGTACATTCAAAAGGACACATTTTGTAATGCATCCACATTCATGACATTGTATGCACACATCATGGAAGAATTGCATGACAATATAAAAGCCTATCACACAATATAAAGAACGTTTTTAATCTTAACAACATGTGTATTATCACAAAAAATGGCATCAATCCTGAGATTTGGTATCTACATCTACATCTATGAAGATACTCAATTAAGTTTTCAAAAGACAATATATAATTTAGAAAACAATTCGATATTTCGCATGCGTTGGCATATATTCAGAGCCTTATCAAATTGCATATGGGCCTGTCACACCATTGCGTATCGCCTGAACGTATGCCGACGTATACACAAATTAGCTCGAAAATTGTCAGAGTCCAAGAACGTCCAACTTCCCAACGAATTGCATTTTTCGGTTTTTATCAACGCTAGATTCAGCCGACGTACACCAACGTATACCAATTTACGAGTAACATACCTCTAACGTATGTCAGCGTATGTCAACGTATTTCTAACGTACCACGAACGTACCCGGAACTTACGTTGGTGTACGCTGATATATGTTAGGGATAAGTTGGGGATACGTCGTTGTGAGCACGCTGTAATACATTGTGAAACACGTCGAGCCCGCGAAAAATTACTGAGCATGTTCAAAATGTCTCGGATTACTCAACGTGTGCTTAATACGTTCTGCATAAATTCCCGATAAGTTTGACGCTGACATACGTTAGAGTTACGTTACTCATAAGTTATAGGTTGGACCTGTTGGTTTCCTTTTACTTTAATAATTTATTCTTCTAGACATTTAAATAGTTATCATTTAGTCCGCGTTTACTTGAACTGACAACACTTTTCCCGCCGTGTACGAAACTCAATTTCTACCGAGGATACGCTGAGGATAAGTCGAACACGGCAAACATACGCTACGAATACGTTAAGCATACGTTGGTCATACGCTCGCATACGCTCGTATACGCTGTGATACGTTGTCATAAGTTTGTGATACTCTATCAATACGTTAGTGATACGCTATGTATACGTTCAATACGCTATGGATACGTCCATTCCAACGCCGATGGTCACACATACGGCAATCAGGCAAGAGCCTGCACTGCGCTCAAAAAAGTATGAACATAATATGTATAACACGCAGTGAGAGCGCGGATAACTGTCCGAAATTGTCAATTTTTAAGTCAAGCTCACTAAAATCTTTTCACATTATAAAAACGCCAAGCAAAACGCATCAAGTTTCTACGAACCCCTCGGTGACGCAGTGACAACCGGCTGGGACGTGAGGGGTCCCCATGGCCGTCCTTAGCGCAAGTGTGTGCATGCACAAAACAAGCGTGGAGGTTCGGCGCCTTCAGAGCGCTGTCCTGTCTTGTCATC
Organism: Ophiura sarsii; assembly: GCA_035610835.1. Taxonomy (NCBI): domain Eukaryota; kingdom Metazoa; phylum Echinodermata; class Ophiuroidea; order Amphilepidida; family Ophiuridae; genus Ophiura; species Ophiura sarsii. Next base: position 58,771,841 of record CM069454.1, read on the forward strand.
CTGCAGTTGTTCACTCGTCAAACTCCAAGAACAGACTGAGCATCCTCCTTTAGACAAAGACATGCATGGATGGAGTCCAATCACATGGATTATTAGTTTAACAGGTGCTTATTAATGTACTTGGGGTGATGATTTGAATAATATTGACCCGTTTTGACAAATTGAATATCAAAATCTCATTAATAATACGAGGTTTATTCAATTTCTACCTTCTCGCTAATATAATATCGTTAATATGAATGACAGCTGCCTCGTGACATCATTTGGCATGATTATAGCGCTGAATCATAGCTACACATTTATAGTAAATGATAATATTGGTATCTCTCTCACTTTTATAATGATGCGATCTAAACCAGAGAAAGATTTTGGACAACGGACACATTAAATTATCCTAAAGATAAATATGTTTATGTATGTATAAATCAGATTGTAGGCAATATTAACCTTTGTAGGCTTGCAAATAGTATAATATCAACTCGAATGTATTGCTACGCCTTTAGCATACTGGAATACTGTTATTAAGTCAACATTTTCGTTGTTACAAGTCAAACCACAGTCATGCCTCGTATGTTCAATCTTAACATAATAGTCACTTTGAGTTCTCCTTATATGTAGCCTTATAGTATAGTAATAAAAGTCGATCAGGTAGTCAGTGGTAGAAAATTATCTCTTCTAGATACTTGAAATCTATCCACTTAGTTCTGTATAATGAAGATCTCTTAGTTCCTATGAAAAGCAAATATGACTTTTATTTGCAGCGGTTCTCTGGGGTAGAGTTAAAACTAATGGCTGTCCTGGTCTGGTTCTGGCTAATTAGAGGGCATCCCCCCAAAAAATATATCAGTCACTTTTATTGTTTAAAGTCTGTTCAAGAGATATCTGTAATTTAGAACGGTTTAAATCTACCTATAGGTACGTTTTGTATCTTAGAATTGACCATATGAATAGCACTTATGAAACATTTGGCTGTTTTCTTATCCATTTCCGTCGCACTACTTGGACCTTTGGTTTACTGCATCTCCAGAAAAGTACAACCAGTACTCAGACAAATCTACTATGAATTTGTAGCTGAGATTCAAAACTACAATTGTGAAATATTTCATACGACTGACTTATATGATAGCAAAGTTATGAGGTATGAGGTAGAACTAAATTACTCGCATAATAGCTAAATTGACAAAGCACACAATGTCAGATTCAGCAATGTTATTGATACACCTGTTCAAAACTTCCGCCAATAGACACGTTACTATTTCCATGACTATACAAAAGTGGCATTATCGCATTACGCTAAGCTAGGATTATGCTCTCTAAATAGGATTTAAATAACAATCGATGTCTCGGCAATGTGATTAGAGCTTTAAACATGGGTCAACTCACGGGTCGATAGTAAGATGAGGGTTGGGGATGCTTCAATCGATCAATGTAGCCCATACACATACCTGTCACACTGTGCTGCGTGTAAACCCAAGTAAGAAAATGTAAACTGCACTTTGTTCAATCCTTTACAATGTTGCGTTCTTAATTATTAACTGACCTTGTGAACAAAAATATCTCAAATTAAAGAAAAGTATTTTCTTCATAATTTCATAATTTAATCTTTTTTACGTGGAGATGTGCTGTACAGGGTGTCCCAAAAAAATGTTAACACTCCGGGCACATAAGATACATTAAAAGGACAGGAACACACGGGTCTAATCTTGATGTATTATGAAAGCTGAGTAAATAAGCTTTCATTTGCATTTTATTGCGTTCCAATTGGTTATTTAGAACGGGAGATATGCTTCAGCAAACATGAGGAAGCAAAATCGGCTTGGTCCAATCCTCTCCGTATGAAAGTAAAGCTTTTAAGGGGAGACTGAACATGAAAATGCTATTTTTCAAAGTACTTAACCTATACACTTGAACTTTGGTCAGAAGATGTATTTGGGCAAGAATTTTCATTTTAAGTGAAAAAAAATTACGTCACGGACACCGTTGCCATGGTAACGGCGGCCATCTTGGATTTTAAAAGCACTTTTTGCGCGCACCTTTTTACGGTAACGGTTTGTCCAATTGTGTTCAAATTTACTACATGTATTACCAATAAGTACATCTTGAATTACTCAGAGCGATTTTTTATTAGAAGTCGTCGTTTTCCGAAACGATACGATAAAAGTGTTAAAATAGTTGTAATTAATGCAAATTGGACCAAGCCGATTTTGCTTCCTCATGTTTGCTGAAGCATATCTCCCGTTCTAAATAACCAATTGGAACGCAATAAAATGCAAATGAAAGCTTATTTACTCAGCTTTCATAATACATCAAGATTAGACCCGTGTGTTCCTGTCCTTTTAAGATATCTTATGTGCCCGGAGTGTTAACATTTTTTTGGGACACCCTGTATATGGTCACGCGTTATGAACTCGCCTCCCAATAGGGTCGTGCTGTTACATTTTTTAGTTGCATGCTGTCATATTCCTGAAATATTTTTAAAACCACAAAAGCTATCTCAACAAATTTGGTATCATTTTAAAGCCCTAATAACAAGATATCTGCCTGCAAAATGGCATTGGAATAGCTAATACAGAAGGGGAGATACAGCTGTTTGAGGTTTGGGGACCAGCGGTGATGCCGGAAGGGGTGCCGCCGAAGGGGTGCCGCCTGTACAAACTCAATGGGGATAATCCCATGCTTTGTTCTTTTTACAATAACTAGTCATCCCCTAATGTTACAAACACCATTCTGGTCCCATTTTAAGGGATATTTAGTAGTCTTTAAGTATGTGGTTCAACAGACTTGTCAACTATTTGTAACCACTAATTAATTATTGATAAGACCATGATCACCAGCTTTCTTCCTATTTGCTACACAGTCAACATGAATAATCAGCCTCAATTTACTGGATTTATAAAAAATGACTACCTGTATAACAGAAAAAGTTTTCAACCTATGATAGCAAAAGTATACATTTTTGGAAAGCTTGTAACTAGAGAAATTCAGAAATGCAAGTTTAGATCAGGGAAGGGTACATCCTTACAAAATATTTCTGAAAATTCTAAAAATATATAAAATAAATATTGGAGCTATTGACTAGCCGGTATAATTACCTTACCGACGTAGTAACCTTTGACAATTATATATCATCTGATGGGTAATTTCATGAGGAATTCAAATAATTAAAGTAAATAATGATAGGGGTAGGTATAAAAAAATTATGGATCTCAAATTAATAATTAGAAATTCTGATATTTTTCCGAACATTGTGAATCATACCATTTTAGTCCTTGGTCGAACTATAACTTCAATGGCATATTTGGTTTCCTCATGCAATTTCCCTTCAGAAAAATGTATACTTTTACTACCCCAGGGGGGTATACAAGCAAATATAAATGTGTAAAGTTTTAACTTTACACATTTTGAACAATGTTGAACATGTTCAAAACCATGTCGCGAAAGCCAAAATCCGTGTGTAACGCGAAAGGAGGCGAGCTTATAACACATTACCATATGTATAACCTAGGCAGTTACTTATTTTGAGGACTGTATATAATTTGAAAAAGTGTTGAGAAGGTAGGCCTACTAGTAACGCAGACATCGACTTATAAGCGCAATACAAGTTTGGGCTTGATCGCAGCAGAGCGTAAACAAGTGCGGCGCTTTGTATGGCGCTCAAGGGCGATCATGGGAACCCTACCCCGCACTAGATGGTGTCGCACTAAATCCCCAATCGGTTCTTAAGACCTTACTGTGTTTTGCATGGCGTTTTGATACTTTTTGATATTTTTTGTCAGCGCAACAAGAGTGTATGTGTGACAGGGGTATTAACATAAGAAAAACCCTACACCAAGTGCAAAACATTCACTTAGCGAATGCTCAACGTATACATAGCGCATTGATCACTACGTTGTCACCCGCTCAAAATATTGAACATGTTCAAAAAATGTCATTAACCCCAGCGTACCACTAGCGAACGAATACAACGTATGCCAAATTTCACGAACAAATGACAAATACACCAATGCTTACGCGAACGTACACCCAAATTACCAAAAATGTTACAATTTAGCTCTATACACAACAGTGTGGCAGGGCCCTTAATTGGTTTGAACTGACAGGGCCCTTAAATTGGGTTTGAACAAGGCATCTTCGGTTACACTAGTGCGATATACATTGTACTTACACCGGCTTGTGCCCCAGGGACGTTGATCAACATTAGACAAATGCCATAGAATACGTACTTGAAGAAATCACTGGATGCCATTTTCAGAAGGGAAGATTTTAGACCAGAGTATGCGTATAAAATGATGGAACTGGACAACTGTTGACCTGGAGAAGAACAAATAACACTATACGGTATAAGTCACCAAAATCCCAAAATGTCCCCTGTTATTTACAAATGGTATTCAAAACTAAAAACAAGATAATCAGGAGCTCCTCAAATATACATGTAAATACCTGGATATATGTCTCGCTGACGGTGGATTTACAGGGTCTATAATATATAAATACTGTATAACCAGCGTCCAAATGTTGATGGTGTTGATATGAACTGTGACACTCTCACTCTCCCGCTGGGTTACAAAAAAGATTTCATGTGTAGTCCATCATGATTTAGCAATACTACAATGCTCACGTTGCTTTTTCTCAAGAGGGACAGTGCCAAACATTATGCTGGTTCTCTGCACTCTGGATCCCCGCTTCAACTGTTTGGCAAATGAGATTGGATCAAGACTATTCTTTTCTCATGTTCAAAGGCTAACAGCAAAATTGTTAACTTTATTTGTTGGAAGTGGCTCTTTTTACTTCATTCTTTTCTTCCATCTTTTCTAACTTTCATTTCATTAAGCCAGCATGCTTATATATAGGGTTTTTAAGCCTGGCCCGAGCATTGTGCTCACAAGCCTGGTCCCTTCAGGACCCAAGCGTGTGTCCGTACGGACCGACCGTTTAAACAAACAAACAAACTCATCCATAGGTGCAGGTAACTCCATTACTTTCAAGAATCGACTCTTCACCACATTACGGTGTCGCTGTGTTATCTCATACGTCAAATAACGATCAACACAAGTTGTAGTTGAGGTGACGCATCAAAAACCGAATACATTGTCGCTGCCATGCTACGGGTCAATGGGGAGCGATCTACACCATGCTTAGCTATACAAGGCGGTTCTCGAACGGCGCGTCTCGCCTGTTCATCAAAAGTGACTTGAAAGAAATGATGATGAAACATATGATACAATGTAGCACTGTCACAGAGGTATGCATTGTAGTTAATTCAAGGGATGTAATACCTAAAGGGATGCTCAAATGTTACCCAGTACTAAAACATTTGCGGAACACAAACGAATCGTTTCCGCTTTATGGCCCTTCAAAGTTTAGATGGTACCCCACCCCTTTGGACTATGCAGTGGCGGCGCCAGCATCATAATTTGGGTGGGGGGGGGGGGGGGGGGCAAAAGGAGGCAAGACATTTTAGGGGGACCCCAGACGTTCTTGAATGACCCCCAATGACCTTGAAAATTTAATCAACAAAAAGAATACACCCCCCTTCCCTCCACCAAGTCCCATCAAGATAGGCCCTACTGATCTATTTGACCCCATATTTGACCTTGAATGACCTCTGATGACCTTTAAAATTTAATCAGCAAAAAGAACACACCATCCCCCTTAATTCCCTCCACCAAATCCCCTCAAGATAGGCCTTACGGATCTTATTTGACCCCAGATGACCTTGAATGACCTTGAAAAATTAATCAGCAAAAAGAACACACCACACCCCTTCTCTCCACCAAATATAATCAAGATAGGCCTTATGGATCTTATTTGACCCCAGATGACCTTGAATGACCTCGAAAAATTAATCAGCAAAAAGAACACACCACACCCCCTTTTCTCGGTGACATGTCTATAGTCCGACGGTTCTTTAGTCCGAAGGTTCTATAGTCCGAAGGGTTCTATAATCCGAAAAAAAATAAGGATCTATAGTCCGAAGGTTCTATAGTCCGAAAAATAATTAAGGTTCTTTAATCCGAAAGGTTCTATAATACGAAAATGAAAAGGGTTCTCTAATCCGAACATGAAAAACGATTCTTTAGTCCGAATACTATGTGCGTGTTCTATAATCCGATTTTTGACAAAGGTTCTTTAATCCGAACATTAAAACAGGTTCTCTAGTCCGAATATGAATTAAGGTTCTTTAATCCGATTCATTCAAAAAGGGTTCTTCAGTCCGAATCTTAAAATGGGTCCTATAGTCCGAATCATATAGCGTGTTCTTAATAGTCCGAATGGGTCAAAAGGTTCTCTAATCCGAAAAATTAGTTTTTTAAGGTTCTACACTCTACAGGATCTAATGTTAATTTAAAATATGATTGCTCAACTGACGTTGATTAAAAAGCCTCTTTATAAAAGAGGCAATGGGCTTTTCTTAATTCATCCCAGCATTCTCTTCAATGGGTCATTTAAAAGATCAAACCATACAGAGAGGAAAGAGTAAGGTATTTTAATATTATAGGTTCGGTCGAACAAGACTGCCGCTGTCGTCTGAAATTGTCATAGCGCCGCCATCTGCAGACCACTGATCTGCAGACCATCAGACGACGCTGGCCACGCGTCTCGGACGACCCATTATGGCAACGGGAGTGCACCATTTTGAAATATTTTAAACTGTCATCGCCCGGTAAACGAGGGAAATAATTTAAAAAATAGCATTTACAATGGAGTTGGTTAGCCATCTTCAACGGTTTTGGATTGGAAACAAATTCTTCTAATTATGATGAATTTTTCAAAATGATAAGATTAACATTCGCGATGGCGTGTTATTCCAATACAAATTCAAAATTTAGGTTTCGCGTGGCCACCGTCGTCTGCTGCAAACCACAGACGACGGTGGCTACGAACGGCCGTTAATTTTGAATTTCCGTTGGTTTCAATGTAACAATGGATTTTGACTATATGACCCCATAAAATTCATCATAGGTTAGAAGAAAATTTTTCCAATCCAAAACCGTTCGGGATGGCTAATCATCCCAATTGTAAATGCTTTTTTAAAAATTTAAACCGTTGTTAAGCGGTCGTCCCATTCACTTGATCACGTAACCCCGTTCGCATATTTTAACCTGAATACTCGTGAATACGCCTATGTCCAGCGTCGTCTGGCAAACCATGCATCATAACTTGCGCCCTCAGTTGAACATTCTCCCGTTGAATTTAGAGGCAGGGAAAGCCCAGTTCAGTGACGTAGTCAAGGCCAGGGGTGTGCGGGTAGGGTGGAGTGCACAAATGTCTGAACAATTATACAAATGTAAGGAAAAAAACTGCTTAGAATTAAATGCCCTTAGAGAGCATCTTTAAAAGATCGGGCGCGAAGTTGTATTATTATAGCGGTGGTGGTCATGGGTTATAGCGGTTAAAAAGCGGTCACTCAAATTGGCCAAACAGTACATTGTTGACATGTTGTTTCTTGTTGTTAAAATGATAAAAAAATGCCTCGCCTCTTGTATTAATATTGTTCCTTTTTTTTCATTACTTGATTTTTTAAATATTAAATATTTAAAAAAAATAACATAAAATGCACATTTATACCCCCCCCCCCCCACCCGTCCCTGATATACTCACCTTCTCTAATTATTTAATATTATTTTATTAAATTTTAAAATATAGGCCTAAACATAATATGTAGATGTGTGCCAAGGCATGCCCATCCGGCCTAATTGATTAGGGACTGTTCGTTATTTCTACCGGAGGGGGGCGGGAGCAAATATCGCAAAGTCGAAAAAAGTATGGCCTCCCTTCACATCTTGACCAAACCGTATGACCCCCCCCCCCCCCCCCCCTCAAAGGCTACAATAAATCTTAAGACCCCCCCAATGCAGGATGTCACCAACTACGTCAAAGCCAAGTAATAGAGTGGTAGCTAGGTTTTTCATGGGGGCAAGAACTGATATTATAGTGAACCGACAAGATTGTTCTGACTAAAGAAATTCGCGCTAAAATTTAGGACTTTAAACTTATTTTTGCTATGTCTTGAGTAAATACACCACCAATGCATTATGGGATAGCACATCCGGTAAAAGTTTATCACAGCAAGAGTTCCTTTTTGCGGTACAAATCGCGAGATTTTGACAGACTTTTTTCAATTATAACTATTAGTTCGGAAAGAAATTTTCGTTAAAAAGCGCGTACACGCGCACCTTCGCACCGTTAGAACATGCAATTTTGAAATTTCACGTTTTGACCATGTTTCTGGTGGAGGCCGCATCTTCAAAACGGAAGCATGAAATGTAATATAACTCGGGGATTTAGCTCAGAATTTCACTGGCAACAATCTGAATTATGTCTCGTTTGCTGTAGACAAAATGTGTGCTCTTTATAAAGGATATACACCACCAATGCACTATGGGATAGCACGTCCGGTAAAAGTTTATCACAGCAAGAGTTCCTTTTTGCGGTACAAATTGCGAGATTTTGACAGACTTTTATCAATTATATCTATTAGTTTTGGGTATAACACATTTTTATGAGTGTGCACAGTACAAATTGTAAAACAAATCGCACTAGTTTGAACATTTTAAAGTTGTAAACGACTGAAATCGGGGGAAGGTCCGTCCTGAGTTTTTAGGCGTAAATAAAGGGCCGAAATCGCTACATCAAATTAATCGCGATATATTGAAACATCTAGTCAATCACTTTGCCGTATCCTTTTGATATGTTTTGCGGTCACCCCTTAAGAATAATCTCTGTAAATGTCATATAAGTACGTATGGGATAACTCAAGTTAGAGCCGATAGTTTGATCCCTACTTTGCACGTAGCGTCTATGGGGAGTGCATTGGTGGTGTATACCCTTGAGGTCCATTTTGGCTCTAACTGCTAAACAAGCTTGTACCCAAATAGATTGAATTTTGTGGACACATGCGCGCGTAGCAGTTTTATGATAATTTTTGTGGGGGTCCAGGGGCGAAGACCCCGGAAGCTGTTGGATATTAACGGTAAAAAACAGTATGACACCCCCCCCCTTCTTGGTTAGAAAAAAACCGTGTGAGCCCCCTTTTTGTCAAGTCAAAACCGTGTGATCCCCTGTCCCCCCCCCACCTCCTCCGGTGGAAATAATGAACGGTCCATTATCGTCTTCTTGTTATATAAATAGCACAGATTAATCCCTCCCTTGCTTTTCTGATTCCATTATAATTGCATTGTTTGAATGGATATGCACACATTTTGTGTTTGCGCCTCATCCCCTTGGTATATACAGGGTGTGTCAAGCCCATTGGAAGTATATTTTGGATGGGAGTGTCTAAGTCAATACGGCGTGGGGTCCAGAGGGGCCCGCTTATACAGTGGCTCAGGAGCGGAGCATGTTTGAACGCCCTATATAGGAAAGCTCTCCTTGCTATGAATATTTACATTGATCATGTTGTTTTTTAATAAACTTTGACTTGGTTGAGAAACACACTGAAAACGAGTGACACCACATGAAATATGATTTAAAAAAAAAATCCAGTTTGTTATTCCAAAAGCCTATATTTAGAAGGATTTAAATCCCGTATTCTGATCATCAAATAAGTTGAATGGAAAAGTCTGCCCGCAAATTAGTATTAGAATTGATGATTGTCATGATTATAGCGAGTGTGTAAAGTAGGGGGTGCATGCGGGTGGGGTGTGTGCACAAGTAAATGCGTAGGTAATGCAGCGACTTTTCTTTCGCGTCATACGCGGTATTCCACGGCAGCACTTTTTTTAACACTAAAAAAATGACACTTTTCGTTAATTTGTGGAATAAGTAAGTCGGTGACCCCCATTTTTTATTTAAGAAATAAAACGGACATATAGTTGAGCATCTTTTAATCCGGCATAACATTTTGGTCTAGTTTTTTTTGTATGAAGCAAAACGTTTAAAAAAAAAAAAAGTATTTCACATAGACCCCCGTTTTATTTTGCTCGAAAATAGTGTTTTTTAAAATGATTCTCGTAGAGAAACGAAGTCGGTGACCCCTATTTTTTAATTTTAGAAATGGGTTGCACATCTATGGAACTTCATTTATACGCGATTTTCAATAGATTCTTATTTGCGCCAAACACCTTATATTAAATACCATCGTTATAATATTAGTCGGAGTGCTCATGAATTACACATGCGTGGTTCTGGGCCCGCTCAAAGGCCCTGAGAAAATGTTGAATTTAGGTGCTATGCTCGCCGATAGCAATTCCTTCACATTCCAGGATTTATTTGACGTTTTTTGCTTAAAATAACTGGGTGTCAAAGGTGATTTTCGGGTGCCCATTACTAAATAGTCCCATGGTGTTTGGGTAGTGGGCCCCGTGAAATTTTGAATTTACTGGCTCCGAGCAGTGGCGTAAACTAGGGTCATTGAAGGGGTCATGTCTGTGATGGTGGGGTTATACCGACTATGTTTTGTTGATTTACATAGAGCTAAATAGAGTTTGTCATTTCATTTTGGGGTGGGGGCAACAGGGCGCAAGCCTTCTAATCATGCTAATAGGACTATGGGTCAAGGCTCACAAACTTATATACCATTTTGCCCGGCATTTTTGCTTAAAGCCATTTCAATACCTCATTAACTCTAATTTTAAATTTATAAGATATAATTGTCTGGTTGCTCAAAAAGGTGTGGGGGTGTTGGGGAGGGGGGGGGGGGGGGGGGTTGGGGGCTAGTTGTATATATTTGTTATTTCATTCCCTCCTGTCTCTCTTTTTTATCATCTCGCTCTTCCCTCCTTATTTCGCCCTTTTTCTTCTTTATTTTGACAGACCCGGGGGCGTACACCCAATGATAAACCCCACGGGTTCGCGCCTGTGACAAGACATAGACTTTTATACAACACCTAAGAAAATCATTGTTATTTCATTGGAGGATTATAGGTCACGTGTGATTAAATATCCGCTCCATTGCACAATTTTTCCGTGCTTCGTCCCCTACGATACATTGCATTGGATTTATTTTGAACCCATTTGATGCGATTTGGTGTGTACTTTTGACCAATATTTTATTGAAAAGCCTTCATTTTAAATCAATTTATTGTTATTTTAACACTAAAATGGTCCTGAAACGTTCATGAAGCCATCTTGTTCCAAACGCGCAAAATGTCTACTTTTCTAATTATAATGGTCCAGAAAACGTTCCTGAAATATGTTGTATAAAGCTTGAATAAGAAACATTGAAACCAATTCGCGTGTCAGAATCATTTTTTGAATTTAATCCGGTTGTTAAGTGTTCGTCCCATTCACCTGAGCACGTACATTATGTAACCTCGTACCGTAAGCATAATTTAACCTTGAATATTCGTGAATACACATGTGTCCAGCATCGTCTGCATCTGTCACTTCTGCGGTAGATTACAGCACCCTCTGTAGGTTGAAATAACTAATGCTTCGTAGTTATGCATATTCTTCATGTATATCCATAGAGGGCGCACTGCAAAATACGCTAATTTAAATTTTTAACACTTTTAAAAATTCGGATTATAGAACCTTTTTATTTTCGGATTATAGAACCGTTGGACTGTAGAACCCTTTTTATATTCGGACTAGAGAACCTTCGTAATAGAGAACCCTTTTTATCGGACTAAAGAACCTTTTATCTTATTCGGACTATCGAATGGTCAATTACGTGCGTCGGACTATAGAACCTTCGGACTATAGAACCTTCGGATTATAGAACCTTCGGACTATAGAGACGTCCCCCTTTTCTCCTCCAAATTCAATCAAGATAGGCCTTACGGATCTTATTTGACCCCCGATGACCTTGAATGACCTCTGATGACCTTGAAAATTTATTCAGCAACATACCACTCCCCTTCCCTCCACTAAATCTCATCAATATAGGCCTTACTGATCTATTTGACCCCATATTTGACCCCGATGACCTTGAATGACCTCCGGTGACCTTGAAAATTTAATCAGCAAAAAGAACACACCACCCCCCCTTCCCTCCACCAAATCCCATCAAGATAGGCCCTACGGATCTCTAGATATCGCGTTACAACGCGTCACAAAAGTTTTAAGCATATTTGACCCCGAATATTTGACCCCATACGGCGGACGCCATACGGCGGACGCCATACGGCGGACGCCATACGGCGGACGCCATACGGCGGACGCCATACGGCGGACGCCATACGGCGGACGCCATACGGCGGACGCCATACGGCGGACGCCATACGGCGGACGCCATACGGCGGACGCCGGACAGAAATAGTGATAACATAGTCTCTTCCTGATTACATCAGGCGAGACAAAAAAAAAACCCAGTAGGCATGAATCAGAGTTGCCAGTCTGATGAAGCTAGCATCGTGGTAGTAAAACGTCATTAAATGGTGAGTTACATCTTTCACTTCCTCTGGATTTGTAGTCTGTGACGAATCAGATGCGGTTCGTGGGTCATGTACACTACATTATATATATAAACATGCGGTTCCCAGGTTGTCATTGGGCTATTCCAGATAATAATGAACCCCCCCCCCCTATAGAGGACATCGGAATTCCAGACTTTTTTCCCCATCAATTTTTCATTGGAATTCCAGACTTTTTTGGCACATGTGCTTCGCTCCCTATAGAGGACATCGGAATTCCAGACCTTTTCTCCCACCAATTTTTCAATGGAATTCCAGACTTTTTTGGCACATGTGCTTGGAATTCCAGACTTTTTTCACAATTTAGACGGCTCCCCTATAGAGGACATCGGAATTCCAGACTTTTTTCCCCACCAATTTTTCAATGGAATTCCAGACTTTTTTGGCACATGTGCTTGGAATTCCAGACTTTTTTCACTATTTAGACCGCTCCCCTATAGAGGACATCGGAATTCCAGACTTTTTTCTCCCACCAGTTTTTCAATGGAATTCCAGACTTTTTTGGCACATGTGCTTGGAATTCCAGACTTTTTTCACTATTTAGACCGCTCCCCTATAGAGGACATCGGAATTCCAGACTTTTTTTTCTCCCACCAGTATTTCAATGGAATTCCAGACTTTTTTGGCACATGTGCTTGGAATTCCAGACTTTTCACAATTTAAGACCGCAGGTTTTTGGAAATTCAGACACTTTTTTCCTTTTCTGAACGTCATACTAAAGGAATGTATAGAGATATAATAGATTGGAATTCCAGACACTTTCGTCATGTTCGTAATGCTATCCTGTAA
>CM069454.1:58785085-58830877 GCA_035610835.1 Ophiura sarsii
AAGAAAATACAATTGTAGTTCACAGATTTGATGCATGAATATTTCTGTGCAATGTTCAATGTTGCTTCAGTCCTAGCAGGTGGCCAAACTGTCCCACCGATTTAGTGGAAAAATTCGGCCACCAACACAAAATGCGTAATAAATTCACTATTTTTCATATTTGAAACCCAAAATAATTGTTCCAATGGAGTACAAATATGTTGGGGTACAGTAAGGTTGATGCTTGATTTCCTGTTTGAATTAAGCAAATGCTGATGCTTGTTGTAGAGATGAAGAACATTTTGTGATTTTGGGTTTGAGACTGAGAGGCTTGATCCGGGGGGTGCGGGTTGAGGGGGCAGGGGGGAAATCCCGTGGGGGGGGGGGGGGGCGGGGGAATGGGGGGATATATCCCCCCACCCCACTTTTTGACCTGGGGGGATGGTCAATGTAATCATTCCCCCCTGATTTTTCACATCTACCAACAACAAAAAAGGAAAAAGGAAAGAAAAAAGGGAAAAAGGAGGAAAAAAGGAAAAAAGAGAAAGAAAGGCGGGCAGGGAGGACATAAGAATGTTTGGAGTTTATTGTACGTTGGTCAGGATACATAAGTGTACGTAAGTTGACTAGAATCCATCTTTTGGAGGTAACTAATTAACTTCTTTCTGGCATAGGCCTAGGGCCTATCTGCCTATTTAAAAAACCAATATTGATCAGAAATACAATGATTGCTTTTCAATAAAATATTGGTCAAAAGTACACACCAAATAGCACCAAATGGGTTCGAAAGTTTTAAAAAAATCCAATTCAGAATCCCCCTGTTCGAGCTTTGAAACCATCTATACTAAAATCAAGAATATATCAGTATATGCTCAACTTCTTTCGTGCATTGATAAAAAACAAAATATTTATTGAAAATGAAGCGATGGCTTTTCAATACAATATTAGTCAAAAGTATACACCAGATCGCACCAAAAGATTTTTGAAAATTGAATTTTTTTCTACTTCGTACACCAGACATCCCCCTGTCCGAGCATAGCTCGTGGTGCGGTGCTGCGCACCGCATAGACTAAGATGGTACCAGCTCAATTTCATTTTTTGGTGGCCACACTTATCAACCCCCCACACCTAACAAGAAATGTCCGCCCCTGGGAGGGGGTTCTCACATAGATATGGTATACGTATATGTGCCTGCCTTTTGGGGTGCCTTTTTGCAAAAATTGGTTATAGCGATGGGGTGGTTTTCATCACAGACCAAAGCGCCCAATTGGCATAAATTGGGTGTATTTTGAGGCCTTTTTTGTTTAACAAAATTCATCGGCGTGCGCAGGATTTTTTTACCCGGGGGGGCTTAAAAATAAATTTCATTGGTTCGCACCGCTATCCGCGGTAACGCGGGCAAGGGGGGGGGGGGGGGGGGGGGGGGGGGGGGGGGGGGGGAGTCTGAGGGGGATGTGCCCCCTTTGTATTGGATTTTTGGCTTGGATTGGATTTTTTGGAATATTGGCTATTGTCAATAATAAACCGTTCCTGAAGCCATGTTGTTAAGTTTGACTGATAATTAAACAGTGAAACTAATTTGCGCGTAGCAAAAATGTGAAGCAATCTTGTTCCAATTGAATAACAAAGTAGTATAAAAATAATTGGCGCGGAGAGCGCGCAAAAATGTGCTATTGTAAAAATAAAGGTTTAGAAAAACATTCTTGATAATATTGTTAAGCTTGAATAATAAATAATCAGTGAAACCAATACGCGCGTAGCGCGCAAAAAATGTATATTTTAACACTAAAAAGTTTCAGAAAACGTTTATGAAGCCATCTTGTTGAAATTGAATAACACAAAATAAAAAATAATTCCCGCGGATCGAGAAAAAATTGGCTATTGTAAAAATAAAGGTTTAGAAAAACGTTTCTGAAGCTATCGTGTTAAGCTTGAATAATAAATAATCAGTGAAACTAATACGCGCGTAGCGCGCAAAAAAATGTCTATTTTAACAATAAAAAGGTCTAGAAAACGTTTCTGAAGCCATCTTGTTCAAATTGAATAACAAAATATTTAAAAAAAATGGCTATTGTAAAAAGAAAGGTTTAAAAAACCCGTTCCTGAAACCATCTTGTTAAGCGTGAATAATAAAACATCATAGCGCGCAAAAATTGGTTATTTTAATGAACAATGAAAACCAATTTGCTCGAAACGCGCAAAAATGTCTAGTTTTCTAAATAAATGGTCCAGAAAACGTTCCTGAAACATATTGTTATAAAGCTTGAATACACATTGATACCAATTCGCGCAAAAATGGTTATTTTAACACTAAAGCTCCAGAAAAACGTTCCTGAGCTTGAATAATAAAACATTCCAACTAATTCGCGCGTAGCGCGCAAAAATTGGTTATTTTTACACTGAAATGGTCCTGAAAACGTTCCTGAAGCAATCTTGTTAAGCTTGAATAATAAAACATTAAAAATAATTTGTGCAAAAACTGGTTATTTTAACACTAAAATGGTCCTGAAAATCGTTCATAAAGCCATTTTGTTTAAGCTTGAATAATAAAAAAAATGAAACCAATTGGCTCGAAACGCGCAAAAACGTTGCAACGTTGTTATAAAGCTGGAATAAACATTGAAACCAATTCGCGCGAAGCGCGAAAAAAAATGGCTATTTTAACACTAACAAACTCTAGAAAAACGTTCCTGAGCGTACAAACTGTGAGTTTTTTTAAACTAAAATGGTCCAGAAAAACGTTCCTTAAGCCATCTTTTTATAACTTGAATAAAGAAACATTGAATTTCTATACAAAATGTATAGTTTTGTCCCCCCTAAAATGGTCCAGAAAACGTTCCTGAAACCATGTCCACCAGCTTGAATAGCTGGTGGCGTAGCTAGGTTATTCATATTGAGGGGTGGGCGAGAAATATGAAAATGAACCAACAAGACTGAGTCAAGAAATGTGCGCGTAGCGTGCGATTTTTTTTGACTTTACACCTATTTTTTTTGCACGATCGAGGTACATTTTGGCTCTAAACAAGCTTGTAGCAAAGAATGTTGAATTTTGGGGACACATTATGCGAGCGTAGCGCGCGAAAAATTTTCATCTGTGTAATTTTGACCATCATAATTCCATGAATCCTGTGGTCAAATGAACCGACAGTGCCAATCTCAATCGCCCCCCTCTGGCGACGCCACTGTTGAATAGTTAAACATTGAAACTAATTCGCGCAAAAAAATGGCTTTGGGGGGGGGGGGTGACAATGATGGGAGGGCACTCCCCGCTTGCACTGTCTATGCTCGTTACCCTTCCTCCTTATCTTCCTTTTTATTTTTTACTCTTTTGCAAATGGGGGGAGGGGGGGGGGGCTGTCCCCCTGGTTACGCCACTGGTGATTCAGAGGGCCGAGTTGTTGGGTTTTAACTGGCCTGGATGACCTAAATCTGCTTGCTATCAATATTTACTTTCGTTATAAAACACTCACATGGTTCAGAGACGTAGAGATAAAGTGAGAGACACTGATTAAAAGCCCCCGGCCTCTCCTTATCCCTCCCCTCCTCCTCCCGGGCACTCAACTTTTTTTGGGCTAGGGGTGTGCCACCCAGGGTCTCAAGTAGGGGGGCTACAGAACTGAACTGAGTGGATTATATGACCAAAAATAGGGTCTTAGGAACTAATTTTCAAAGGGGGGGTCACAGAACTGAACTGAGTGGATTTTATGACAAAAAATAGGGTCTTAGGAACTAATTTTCAAAAGGGGGGTCGTAAGATTTATAGCAGCAGAGGGTGAAAAAGGGGGTCTTCAGCGCGGCACATACCTTATTATATCTATACCCTTTTCCAATGTCAGTGCCCCCCCCCCCCGGCTCCTCCTCCCCTCCCTTCCTCCTCTCCCCTCCTCCCCTCCCTTTTCTCTTTTTTTTACCCTCTGGGGACCCGGGGGGCTTGAGCCCCCAAAGCCCCCCCCCCCCTGGGCACGCGCCTGAAATTGGTATATTGATGTGTGGTAAATTGGCGGGTGTCCTACGGAGCCCATCACTACAAAAACTTTTTACAATATACAACACTTTTGCTTAGCCCCCTCCCCCCCCCCCCCCAAAAAAAAATGTGGAATAGATGCAAGTAGTGTTAAGTCTAATTTCATCGTCTATCGACTCCAGTCTATGAAGTGGTGCATGATTTAGCCTAAATACCAAACAAAAGCAATATTCATTGAAAATAAGTAAAGCTGTAAATGAAATTTACCAAAAAAGTACACACCAAATCGCGCGAATTCAGTCTTCAAATTTCAAAAAAAATTCAGCTTCTCCCCTCAGACACCTTACGGGCTCCAAAGTGCAACGATACCATGTGAATTTTGTAATAGGGGGGTTTGGTGTGAGGGGCTAGGGAGGGTGTTTGTGATTGGGAAGGGGGTTAGTGATGGAGATGGTATTTGTGGTTGTGGTTGGGAGGGATTAGTGATGGGGAGGGTGTTTGTGGTTGGGGAGGGGGTTAGTGGTAGGGAGGGGTTGTGGTCGAAGGCAGGGGTTTGTGGGGGCGAATGGGGATGGGATGGCGCTGGGGAGAGTGTTTGTGGTGGGGAAGGGGGATGGTGGCGTGGATGAATGGGTGGGGTTGGTATGGTGTTTGTGGTGGGGGAGGAATTTTGTGGTGTGGGAGGTGTTTTGTGGTGGGGGAGCGGTTTGTGGTGGGGTTGGGAAGGAGGGGGTTTAAGGTGGAGGATTGTGATGGGGGCTATGGTGGCGTGGATGCATGGGGTGGAGGTAGGCCGTGGGTGGGTAGGGTTGGCCGTGGGGTGGGTAGGGTGTTTGTGGTAGGAGAGGGGTTTTGTGGTTGTGGTGGGGAGGGGTTTTGTGAATGGGTGGGGAGGGGTTGGGGATGGAAAAGGGAGGGGATGGAAAAGGGAGGGGGTTTGTGGAGGGGATGTGAGGGGGAGGTGGTTTGTGGTGGGGATGGGAAGGGGAGGGGGATTGTGGTGGCCGGGGAGGGGTGTTTGTGGGAATGTGGAGGGACATTGTGGGAAGGTGGAGGGGCATTGTTGGAAGGTGGAGTAGGTTTGTGGTTCAGTGGGTTTGTGATTGGATGGGGGAGGGAGGGGTTTGTGGTGGGGGAGGGGATGTGTGCTTGGATGGTGTGTGTTTTTTCATCAAATCATTACTAACATGATTTAATATATATGTTTGTGCTAATATAATTAAACATATTGAATAATATTTAAATATTAATAATTATTTTTATATCAAATTACATTTTTGAATACCAAATCAAATTCTTCATCTTATCCATTTTTAATATAACAAACAGTCAAAATTGTGACTACATGTGATGATGCGATTGTATTTGGTATCCTCATCATTAAACAAGGTGAGTTTGCTATGTCAATATCCAACAATTATCATTTCAATCAAATCTTGAAACAAATCAATACGTCCAAAAATGATTGATTTGTGGTGGCAAAATGACTGAAATTTAATTTATTTTCCATTATAAAACAAATTATTTTTAGAAGTTTCACAAAATATAGGTATTAGTAAAGCTATCAGTTTTAATCCCTGTTTTTTAATGTAATAGTGCACTTTCAATGAAAGCTTGAAATTGAAATTTCAAAAATAGTTTTTGCTAAAAATAACTGAAATTGCAGCTTTTTTCTAGTAAAACGTAACCATGAATTGTTTTGAAGATTTTGAAGCGACGCAAAATATTTTGGTATCAAGTTCAGCTATCGATATATGAAGGATAGAAGATGCCATTTTGTGTTGTGGAAGCGCTACATTTAGATTAACTGTAAATACTGGCAAAATGTCCATTTGCCACAAAATGACTGAAATGTCATCATTTTTCTGGCAAAACGCAACCAAGATTTTTTTTGAAGCGACACGAAATATTTAGGTAGGGCTTATCTCTCTAACAATTGATATGAAGGGTAGAATATGTCATTTTTTGTGTGGAAGCGCTAATTTTGGATTAACTGTAAATACTAGCAAATATGCCCACTTAGCGGGCATATTTGCCAGTGCACTAGCAAATTTGCCAGGGCTGGACAATTTGGCCACCTGCAAGGAATGGTCCGAGGGGGAGAGGGGGGGCGGGTTTCAAATTATCATGCCATCTGTCGATGGTTCTTAAACCAAACTGCCTCAACCTATTTCCAATGGTAGATTCTGATAAGTTCAATAAGTGAATCCCATGTCACAAGAAGTTGACAAATCTTCAGCATTTGTATCGCAACGAGCTCTACTACCTCGACCGGCTACATGTACAGCCATATTCGCCGCCATTCCAGACAGATTGGTGGGAGCACTGTACCAAATCAATGCGCAATTCGTGTAATCCTATAATAGTTCCGGAAAAGCACGAAGACTAGGCTTGTAAATGTGAGGTTTTCGGGCAATTTGTTTCTCCGGGGGATGGTATGTTTGTATTTAAATGAACGAATGGGACCTACCCGTTGCACCTACAATGATAAAATACGATATTTTTAATTTATCGACCTAAATAGTGCCCAGGGCGTAAGCACCTGCCTAAATGGTAAACAGGCATGCCAGAAAACGTGAAAAAGTGAGGGCGCTATGTGCAGGTCCGTAGCGGAAAATTTAGCTTAATAACCCCTCATGGAACAAGGCTTAAATTAAAGTTGAGATGTTACTGAAAATGGTCATAGGTGACAAGTATGCCATAAATGTAACCGGAGGGTAGAAAAGGTGTCTTGAAATATGGCACTTTTACACGTATTTCAATGAGAAAGATATTTGGTGTGGTGCTCCCTGGTACTAGACAGATACTATGACTATACACAGCCTGTGTGACTGGGTCATTGACCGCGCATCGATGTCAAAAGACCGATGAAATTTGTTCGATGAAATTTGTGCGATAACACTTGTTCGATAACATTTGTTCGATGTCATCGATGAAATTTACTCGATGAAATGTTTTCGATGACATTTATTCGGTAAAATTTACTCGATGTAATTTGTTCGATGAAATTTATTCAATGAAATTTACTCGATGAAATATTTTCGATGACATTGATTCGGTAAAATTTACTCGATGTAATTTGTTCGATGAAATTTATTCGATGAAATGTACTCGATGAAATATTTTCGATGACATTTATTCGGTAAAATTTACTCGATGTAATTTGTTCGATGAAATTTACTCGATGAAATTTACTCGATGAAATTTACTCGAAGAAATATATTCGGTAAAATGTTTTCGGTGGAATTTTCAATAAAATGTTCGAAAAATGAAGTGAAAAGATGATCGATGAAAGATGTTCGATCATAAATACGTGATGAAAACACCAAATATTTTAATCACTAATTTTAATAGAAATGCGTTCCATAAAATCTCACGCGTGACGAAAACAAAAGTATATCGACGGGTGGAACATTGTTTGGCAAGCAATAGAACGATATCTATATTGATGTTGGTAATTGACATTATACAAAGATTCTAGACCTATGTAATAGTTCGGACATTCATATTTATTTTTTCAATTAGTAAACATTTATTTATACAGGGCGTGTCAAACAAGTGAAACTTTAGGGCTGGAGAATTATCTGAAGATTGTGAACATAATTATTTGGCCGCCTTCTACTGCTCTTTGTAGTAGAAGATTGGGGATTGGCTTTTTAGAGTTTTAGCGCTGGTCTCTAGCGTGAAACGCTAATCAGTGCTAAAGTTATTCCTCGAGCAAATTAATGCTAGTGGCGCTAATAGCGCGCTATTAAGATTGTAACGATAATTACGATTCAAACTACATGTATAACCGCTTATTAACGCTAATGCTAACAATCGGGCTTTTAGCGAATAACGCAAATAGCGAGCTAACAACATTATCAATAGCGACTTTTGCGATATTTTAATATTTTAATATTTTAATATAATAATTGGAGGTTAAAACCTCCATTTAAATGGTAACGCTTCTAACGCTAATAAGCGATAATGTCGCTTCGTTAGCGTTACCGCACTTTTAGCGATAATATCACTTTATTAGCGTATTAACGACAATATCGCGCTCAAAAGTCGATGTATACTCCATTTCGCGGACGCCCACGCTTTTTTCGCGCGACAAATTCCGTTTATACTCCACGCGATAAATCAATATTCGCAACGTTAATGTTGCCTTAAACGTGCTTTACAGTTGCCGTTACTTGTTTTTAAGATGAATTTAGGGATTCATTCGTTTAGAGGGATTTAAATCCACGAATGTTTTGGCTTGATAATTCAAAGGATTAGAGTGATGCTTTCACTTCACAGGCAGGTAATGATGCTATTGAACACATTGAAATTAATTAAGAAAATGTGGTGGTCTTGTAAATGAAATGGAGCAAACGGCCAACATAAAATTAAATAAACTTTTTGGGGTTACGAGCATGATGAATCACATTTAATTAAAAATGGCTCCTGGTTTCACTTCCTAGATCATGGACTATTGACTGCCACGAATTATTTTTCTTGTTCAGATCTTTACAATTTTTTGTTTCAGGTCAAACAGTTGGATAATCCTGCATCGAGTTTATCAGTTTCTCCTTAAATGCATCCATGTTGAATGCAATGGGGATTTTTAACACCTTAATTCTGGATGAGATAACCCTTTAACCAATATGTCCAGCAGCCAATCAGAATCGTTTGTCGCGCGCGAATTGTTGCTAGTGTTGAATTATTTCAACTCGAGCGAATTTGTCGCGCGAAAGGTTTTTCTTTCGCAAAGGTACGATTTTCTTTCGCGAAGGTCGTAACATTCTGCACAAAAAGTTGTCGCAGCGACAAATTCGCGTCCGCGAAATGGAGTATACATTGAACCTACTCTAGAATCGCGCTAATAACGCCAACATACATTTTCCTGGTGAGGTCCACGCTATTAGCGCTATACTCACTCTATTAGCGTTAGCATGCTATTAACGCTATAACCTCATTACGTTACCGCGTTGTTTATAGCGATATTATATATTATATAAGAAAATGTATACCGTAACCGTAACATAGTACTGTATCCGAGAAAGCTAGGTTTGGACTCAAAAAATCATTATGTTGGCCAGGCTGAACTTGACAAATTGGGGTTTCTAATGTTGATGATAGAGTTAAACAAATGAAGTTGAACCGTGCCTTCAACATTTTTAATAACACCTCACCAGGTTATCTGAGTGAACATTTTTATAAAAGTATCAGAAATGCATCGCTATAATACTAGGGATAGCCACCTTAATTTTGTCATTCCAAGAGTTTGGGGATAATTTAGCAGCAGCCCTTTTCAATATACTGCGGTCGGGTTTATAACTCTCTTCCAGGCGTTATTAAATCGAGCAATATGTATGCCTACTTCACAAAAGAAGTAAAATCTCATCATGAAATGAAAGCAAGATTCAGAGAGGGAGGGTACCATTCCTTGACTTTTTAGTTGTTTCTCTCTTCCTTGTGCTGTTATCTTGAAAGGACCAATGGAAAGAAGCTCTTGTTGCTTTTTGGACTATCTCATTGGTCTTTTCAACATGCTTTCTGTCTATGTTTTTACTATTTTCTTTATATTCATTATATTTGATTATGTTATGTACCATCTATGTGTTTTAATGTGCAATGTTGATTTGGCTAAGTAAATATGAAATGAAATGAAATATGAAACCCGATAACCGCACTGTTCCAAAATAACAGGCCTCGCACTCGAGCATGTTTATATGGTGTACATGACCCGAAAATCACATCTTCCCCAAATAACAGATCTTTATTCTTAAAAAGAATTGTCAATATATCAAATCAATTCAATAATGACTCACACTCGAGCATGTTTATATAGTGTACATGACCCTAGAACCGAACCTTCCCAGACCAAGGCCTAATATTCTTAAAAAGATTTTAAATATTAAATCAATTCATTAGTCAAACTCGAGCATGTTTATGTAGTGTACATAACCCGAGAACCGTACCTCTCCAGACTAACAGGCCATTATTCTTTAAACATGTTAAAAGAGGTTCAAATGACTAAATCAAATCAATTCATTAGTGACTGTCACACTCGAGCATTTGATACCGGGATTTTTGATCGCCGCGGATTTATGTTTAGAGATGGCAGTTTTTATTCGATTTTGTGATAAGTATGATGTTTTTTTCTATTTAATTATGCAATTTGGGCTCGATTATTATTTTCTAACATATAATACATAACACAATGTTGTGTTTGCTTGAGAACTCTTTTAATGCATTAATTCATTTTATAAGAGTAATGAGTAATCGATGTGAACATTCCTCAATACCCAGGAAACAAACAAAAATAATACAGCTCATTGTAAGGGAAAGATTACCTTTACGCTTTTAATTTAAATTAAAGCGACACAATGTCATGTTAATTTAAGATGAACATGAAAAATTGCCATTATTGTTGTTTCTACTACAAAAAACCCCAGCAAAACTTGATTAAAACAATGTTTTACATATGTTGGAATACCACCCTTAACCATGTAAAATGCTGGTTATGGCTCTACCAGCACTTTTGAATCGACTTTTTGTTGTATAAAGAGGGCCGATTTTTCTTAATCCTTAGGTGTAAGTTCATACACGTAATACAATTGTAAAAATATACAAATCCCAGTTTTTATCATATATTTGTGTAATTGAGGGCGCTGCCTCCACCACATCTCTTAATGCCCCTTTAACCTTAATTTTGTTTCAGCCTATATTCAGCCATATTTTTATTAAGTTGAACATTTGAAGACCAAAAATAATTTGTATTTGCAATATTATTGGTTATCTTGATCCTGGTATGTTCAGACTTGTTTTCGATTATGATGAAAAGATTAAACTTATCGCGCAAATTGGCGATGATAAACTTTGGCGATAGTAACATTTCGACCTTTACCTTTTCCCTGATAACTTTGATGTGCAATATTATGTCGAACTTTATTAATAACTAACATGTTATTTACTTTAAAAGAAAACATAGAACAAGAAAACAAGTTAATGAATGTTATCTATGCATGTCTTTGAGAGAAGTATTGATTGTAATTTAGATATCTTTGTGTACAAATCCAGAGGAGATAAAAGATGTTACTCACTGTTTAATACGCTTAATGACGTTTCACTACCACGCTGATAGATTCATCAGACTGGCAACTCTGATTCCTGCTCACTGGGTTTTTATAGCTAAGCATGGTGTAGAGCGCTTCCCTCGTCATCTCAACTACAACTTGTGTTGATCGTTATTTGCCATATGTGATAACACAGCGACACCGTAATGTGGTGAAGAGTCGATTCTAGGGTGCAGGGAACCAGCATAATGTTTGGCACTGTCCCTCGTGAGAAAAAAACCCTGTGGGCATTGTAGTGTTGCTAAATCATGATGGACTACACATGAAATATTCTTTGTTATAAAGGGGGAATAATAATGCCAAAGTTCACATCAACACCAGACGCTGGTTATACAGTATTTATATATTACTTTTAGATATAGATCCTGAAAAAACCACCAAAAATCCAAACATCAGCGACACATCCAGGTATACATGTATTTTTGAGGAGCTCCTAATTATCTTGTTTTTAGCTTTGAATACCATTTGTAAATCACAGGGAACATTTAGGGATTTTGGGGACTTATATATAATGTTACTAGTATTTGTTCTTCTTCAGATCAACAGGCGTTTTCCAGTTCTCCAACCTTTTAATTCGCATACTCTGGTCTAAAAGCTTCCCTTCTGAAAATGGCATCCAGTGATTTCTTCAAATACGTATTCTACGGCATTTGCCTAATGTTGATCACCGCCCCTGGGGCACAAGCCGGTGTAAGTACTGTGCAAAGTACTTCTTAATTATATTATTTTGCTATTTCTGTTTGATTCATGTATTATGTGTAAATAGTTGAACATATGAAGAGGTATTTTGCAAAAGGGCTATGGTGCATTTTTTCAAAAAATGAGTTTGATATAGAAATGTATAGGGAAAATTCATATGTTTCAAGGAAACAAAGTCATTTTTTTCAAAAAGACCTACATCTCATTGTAAACAGCCATTGAAATTGTTGTTTTGTTGCAAAAGGGCCTGTATCCAGAATTAAATCGGGATACAGGCCCTTTTGCAACAAAACAACAACTTCAATGGCTGTTTACAATGAGATGTAGGTATTTTTGAAAAAAATGACTTTATTTCCTTGAAACATATGATTGTTACCTATACATTTCAATATCAAACTTATTTATTTGAAATGATTAAAATAAATGATTTTTTGTGTTTTTTTTTTTAACTTTATGTACAAACAGATGGAGTTTTGTTGCAAAAGGACCTACATCCAAATTTTCAAAAAATGTAAACATGATTTTAAAAAAAATTAAAACTAGCACATTTAAAATTTATTTCAATTTCAATTAGTATGTAGTGTACCTCTTTCATAATCCATTCAGTTTTTCAATTGCTCAACTTGAATATTTAGAAACAGACTTTTTCTCAATAAGAGCCAAAGTGGATGTAGGCCCTTTTGCAAAATACCTCTTCATATACTGTATTATTTTCTGTAGGGCCTGCTTGGAAAGCAGTGCTGAAGCTGTTTACCCTCAATAAAGAAAGATGAAACAACAACAACTAGTGTAATCGAATGCCTTGTTCAACCCCACAATGGCCCTGTCAGTTCAAACCAATTATGGGCACTGTCACACTGTTGTGTAGGCCTATTATAGAGCTTACGTGTGCCCAACGTTTTTGGAAATTTGGGTGTACGTTCGTGTAAACATTGGTGTAAGTTGTCATTCGTTCGTGTATATTTGGCCCCTGGGGGGGGGGGGGGGACTCAAACTTTTTTGGGGGTAGGGGTGTGCCGCCCAGGGTCTCAAAAAGGGGGGCTACAGAACTGAACTGAGTGGATTTTATGACGAAAAATAGGGTCATAGGAACTGATTTTGTCAAAAAAGTAGGTCTTGAGAACTGGCCTATAGTTCAATTTTGATCAGCAATAACGCATTTTGATTTTTTTTTTTTGGGGGGGGGGTTTAGAACGCAACATTTTCGAAGTATTGGGGCTTTGGAACGCAATTTTCGCGATTTTTTAATTTTCAATAAAATTAGGGTCTTAAGAACTGATGCAGGCTCAAAAGGGGGGTCATAAGAGCTAACATCAGAGGGTGAAAAAGGCAGGGCTGTCAACTCTCCCGCATTAGGCGGGAGTCTCCCGCATAGACACTCTTTCTCCCGCACTCCCGCATAGCATATATAAACTCCCGCATCAAAAATAAGTCAAATAAAAAAGGGAAAGAAAAGAAAAGGGAAAGAAAAGAAAAGGGAAAGAAAAGAAAAGGGAAAGAAAAGAAAAAGGAAAGAAAAGAAAAGGGAAAGAAGAGAGGAAAGGAAAACAGATGTATATCGGTATATTGAAAAGGCCTAGTTGCACCCACTTGGGATATCAGTGGCGTGTCCAAATGGAGGGGGGGGGGGTGGCTGATATAATCCAGCTTGGAGGGGCATGCACTCCTTAGAAATTGACAGATAGACATTGCATGGGTTTATATATTTAATTCGATCAAATTTCAAGGCTTCAGTCGAAGGAATCGAAACCATATTCTTTACAAATATTATGAATGAGTACGTATGCAAGAACATTTATATTCGTGTGCTATGCGTGCATATGTCCAGAAATATCATTCTAAAAGCCCATTTCAAACCAAAATACACATTAATTATAGCCAGAACTGAGTACATAGGAACAAAATTCGCGCGCTTCGCGCTCATGTTTTCCGGAAACAGGTAACCCGGAACTAAATTTATTCGGGTGGGGTTGGGATTATACTTATTCGGAGGAAATTAAGAGGTTTTTAGTAAAATTCTTTCGTCAAGTGGGGAAATCAAAAACCCAATTCGTCGAAAATAGTATTGAAAATCATGGTCGGAAAATAAATAAATAACGAACCTAAAGAGAGGGGTCATATATATAGCTTTTGGGGAACCATTTTCATATTTCGTTCTAAAAACGCTTAGAAAAACCCAAAAGAACCGTTCAAATACGCAAAAATTTCTGATCGCTACGCTCGCATCACATGACTTAACAGTTTCAGTTTTAATCAATCGGGATATTTTTTTCGCAATTCATTTTGGGGGTCAGGTTTCTGACCAAATATGTCTGATTGAGTCGTGGGCCAAAGAGGTTAGGAACCAATGATCTATACTACTTAAATCAAGAAAAAATAATCTTTTTGCACAACTTCCTTTTTCTCGCATAGCCTATAATGAAATAGCTGTCTAACTTAGATAAAAAGCCAATATTGATTGGAAATGATGGCATTTCAATAGAAAATCGGTCAAAAGTACACACCAAATTGCCCAAATGGGTTCGAGAATTGATTTTTATCTTCAAAATTATGAGGGCGGCACATCCCCCCTCAGACTCCCCCCTGTCCGCGTTAGTTACCGCGGAGGGCGGTGCTTTGCACCTCTTTGGTTACTCACAATAGTTACTCACTATTTCAGTTTTTTAACCTTGATTTTTCCCCCACCCCCTATACAAATAACCTGGCACCGCCCCTGGCTGTAGGCCTACCTTTTGGACTGCGATTTTTTTTGGACTGTGCGATTTTTTTTTGACCATGCGATTTTTTTTGACTCTCCCTCCCAGCGAATCCCAAAAGTTGACAGCCCTGAAAAAGGGGGTCCTCAGCGCGGCACATACCTATACCCTTTTCCAATGTCAGTGCCCCCCCCCCCCCCCCCCCCCCGGGTATTTGGCATTCGTTAGCGGTTCGCTAGTGGTTCACAGTGGTACGCTGGGGTCTATGACATTTATTGATTGAGCATGTGTTTTTTTTTTACCGGGTGACAACGTAGTGATCAATGCGCAATGTATACGTTGAGCATTAGATAAGTGAACGTTTCGCACTTGGTGTAGGGTTCTTCTTAAGCGCCGTATATGGACGAATGCGCAACTCCTAGCAAATCCCTAACGAACTACTAACGAATACAACGTATGCCAAATGGCCTATGTCGCGAACGAATGACAACTTACACGAACGTACACCCAGATTTAATAAACGTAGGGCACGCGTTGGCTCTATACGCAACAGTGTGACAGGGTCTTAAATAGGCATGATCATAACATTTTGAAAATAAAAGTATCTCTTTGAAAATGGAATACATGTCTGCAGGATGAATGATTACAAAGTTATAACCAAAAGTATGTTGCCTTATATTGCTAAAAACTGGTCAAGTCATGCACACTTACACCATTTTAGCTTAAATGAGCTGTACATTCATGACGTCCACTTGCTTGTGTGTGGTTATTTAGATATCAATGAATACATCACAGCCCGATCCTTACGACTCCTCTGGATTTAAAAGTGGTAAACATGGAGTTGTCCACATATTTTTGCTGCCATTTTTTTAAACAAAGGGCGCCCTCTATAGTCAATAATATGATCAATCCTATCTTAAACGCCATGAAGAAAGGTATCCAGTTATCATGGTCATGAGAGAGGTCCTAACTTACAATACAGGTCGTCGTACAATTGTTTTAAACCATTGTGATATTTTCTTAGCTATACATTTTTATACCCCTATTAAAGACAAATGTTATAAAATGACCAAGATTGACGACGGTTTATCAACAATGATCTCATGGCAAAAGTGATCAACTTGAAGATTGAAGGATAATCGAATGCTCTCTATCTGTGATTTCGTCCTCTAAATGCAAATCACATTTATGAAACTAAAACATATATTCCAAGTTACATTGCAATACGTTTCGTATTAACTTCAAAATCATAATCATATTTTGAATGAAGTTGTCGGATCATGAACGGGATAGTTTATTTCTCGTTCGGAAATAGAAATGTATGGTTTCACAATCACAGCGGTACACAAGTGATTACAAATACAGGAAATGCTTTACGATGAAAATCGAAGAAAATAAAATGTTGACAAATTCCTAAAACAAGAAGCAGATATGGTAGACAATTACCTTATTTCAAGCATCAAGGGCGAGTGGTAACTAAGGGATTACAAATATTAATAAAATATAGTAACACATCATATACATCTTTAATTTGATTATACTATTTTACAGCCGGCTGGGCTTGTAGTGGGCGTTATATTTCTATTAGGCAGTAGTGTCGCGCCTGTGGTCGTCGTTCCGGTTGCTTATACTACTCTTCAAGCAGTGGCAGCCATTACATGGACGGTGGGAATTTCGATTGTATTCTAGTGGGGAATACGGTTTGCTGATGCAGTTTAATCACAGAGCTCTACTACTACTAGTATTGATATTTTACGTAGCAGGATATTTTGACTGTTATGGATTTACAGCTATACGATTCGATTTTGTCATAAGACTAAAAAAATGTTTGATTTCTGTATAACGTAGGTGATACGAAAACCTAAATGCGAAGTGTTTTTCCCCTTCTATTTAATTTACTACATGTAGTATATTGATTATTAAATCAACTACAAATTATATATGGTCACGCGTTATGAACTCGCCTCCTAATAGGGTGGTGCCGTTACATTTTTTAGTTTTATGCTGTCATTTTCCTCAAATATTTTCAAAACCACAAAAGCTATCTCAACAAATTGAGATAGCTCAAATGGTATCATTTAAAGCCCTAATAACAAGCTATCTGTCTGCAAAATGGCATTGGTATAGCTAATACAGAAAGGGAGATACAGCTGTTTGATGTTTGGGGACCAGGGGTGGTGCTGGAAGGGGTGCCGCCTGTACTAACTCAATGGGATAATCCCATGCTTTGTTCTTTTTACAATATATAACTAATCATCCCTAATGTTACAAACACCATTCTGGTCCCATTTTAAAGGATATTTAGTAGTCTTTAAGTATGTGGTTTAACAGACTTGTCAACTATTTGTAACAACTAATAATTATGGATAAGACCATGATCATCAGCTTTCTTCCTATTCGCTACACAGTCAACATGAATAATCAGCCTCAATTTACCGGATTTATAAAAATGACTATAACAGAAAAGTTTTCAACCTATGATAGCAAAAGTATACATTTTTGGAAAGCTTGTAACTAGAGGAATTTAGAAATGCAGTTTATATCAGGGAAGGGTTCATCCTTAAACAAATATTTCTGAAAATTCTAAAAATATATATAATTACCATACCAACGTAGTAACTTTGACAATTATATATCATCTAATGGGTAGTTTCATGAGGAATTCAAATATGTAAAGTAAATAATGATAGGGGTGGGTATAAAATATATATGCATCTCAAATTAAAAATTATAAAACTCTGATATTTTTCCGAACATTTCCGATCATACCATTTTAGTTCTTGGTCGTACTATAATTTTAATGGCATATTGGGTTTCCTCATGCAATTTCCCTTCAGAAAATGTATACTTTTACTACCTCAGGGGGTATACAAGCAAATATAAATGTGTAAAGTTTAAATCATGTCGCGAAAGCCAAAATCCGTGTGTAACGCGAAAGGAGGCAAGCTTAAAACACATGACCATATATATATATATATAAAATGATTTTGGTTAAAAACAATTCTGGTATTACATGTTTTAAGGGCGCAATCATAAATCCATTGATGGGGTGACTGGAAAAGTATTTATGAACACGTCCTAAATTGCATTTTGGAGATTTTCCCAAGGATATTTTTTATAAAAGACACGACAAGCCCAACATTTCACAAATTTCAGACCTTGGTGCTTTACTTAATTTATGGTTGACTGGGCATGCTATACAAAATACAGGTGTTATATACAACAATGTACGACAGCGCCCGGTAGCGATATTATTTACCGTAAACAACATTTGATACCTTGACGGAATAAAGCGTATAGTATACAAAAATGACCATACATAGGTCGGAAATGCAAAATGCTATACTCTAATTAAACTTAACTTTTGATTCATCTTAAAAATTAAAAATATCTTGACAATCATCTTCCAAAAAGATTTTTAATTTTCTATCTATCTATCCGTCTATGATATATGCCTAACCAGTAATAAAGAACAATCCGGAGGCGTATCAGGGGTCACTTTTGTGGTATTTGGGGTAAATACGCCAATTTAAGATTGACCGACTACAGAGGGTAAAAGGGTCTTATTTGACACATTTAATTACTTACGAGCTCTGAAGCTGAAGCATAGTGCTATGAATCTACGAGGGGCATTCAATAAATACCTGCAACCATTGAAAATTTCTGAATCGTGACATGTGTCAATAAAATAAACTTATGATAATTAAACTATAAATCTTACCACATTCTCACGGACAATTTCAAACATGTGGGTCATTTTTATCACGTAGTTTCAGTACTATACACATCATGGTCTCTGGGCACTGAAAATTGACAAGAATCAGCATTATAAATCAAGCGCCAATATTAACACTGTTAACGCATGTATCTTAATGCATGCTATACACTTGTCTTTCAAATTTCCCGCCATTGTAACATTTAATTACCTATCCAGTGCCCTGAGATCATGGTATTGACAGTGCTGGAATGTAATGATAAAAATGACCTACGTGTTCGAAATTTTCTGTGAGAAAAGAGTAAGACTTACATTTTAAGTATCATAAGTTTATTTTACTGACACGTGTCACGGTTCAAAGATTTTCGATGGTTGCAGGTATTTTATTGAATGCCCCTCGTATAGAAGAGGCCACGTGGGGTAGTTATCATGGCGGCAACTAAGTTTTCAGATTGGTCATCATAAGGATATTCTTAGATGATTTGTGTATTTAGTAAAAATGTATGACAATCGGTGATTAAATACAGTCACAAAACAAAACAAACAGAATCTTTTGATTAATTTATTTGTTTCTAAATATATATTAGAAGAAGTCTAAAGAAATAAATGGAAACTAAATCATGTTTTAGTGTAGAGTAGTGTTGTAGCGCACAAGAATATTTTCTATTTACTTTCCGCATTAACTTAAAATCTGCTCTGAAGGATCCTGATACAGTGTAGCCTTGATCAGGCTTTCTAAAATTTGTATCGGGTTGTAGTCCGGGCTATGATACCAAACTCCTTGTGCATACTGATATTAATAAATAATAACAAGTCCTACACGCTTATTTATTTAGTGCCGATAAACTTAGCATCCAAACTGCCGCCCCTTCACTGACCCACCAATTACTCACTGAACACGCCGGGCGAAGCCCGGTGTAAACTGTGTAGTGATCGCCATTGAGATACCATCCCGGGAGAACGAAGTTCGAGTGAGGCCGCTTGCGGCATCAGGCTTTCTAAAATTTGTATCGGGTTGTAGTCCGGGCTATGATACCAAACTCCTTGTGCATACTGATATTAATAAATAATAACAAGTCCTACACGCTTATTTATTTAGTGCCGATAAACTTAGCATCCAAACTGCCGCCCCTTCACTGACCCACCAATTACTCACTGAACACGCCGGGCGAAGCCCGGTGTAAACTGTGTAGTGATCGCCATTGAGATACCATCCCGGGAGAACGAAGTTCGAGTGAGGCCGCTTGCGGCCGAAAGCCTTGTACAATCTGTTATGACTGGTGAAGTAATTTATGCTAATTGCATAAACATGTTGACCCGCCTCCACTAGTGTTGTAATAGCGCAATTTAATGAATATTTACGATGTTTACCAGTCAAAGGCTGCTTGTCTT
The DNA here is from genome assembly GCA_035610835.1 of Ophiura sarsii. Classification (NCBI taxonomy): domain Eukaryota; kingdom Metazoa; phylum Echinodermata; class Ophiuroidea; order Amphilepidida; family Ophiuridae; genus Ophiura; species Ophiura sarsii. The sequence goes on from CM069454.1 coordinate 58,804,637, forward strand.
TTCTGATTGGATGTTATACCTTATGAATAATACATATTCGCCATATTTGGGAATATTACCCCCCACGAAAAACCCTTGGATTTCCATCAGTTTTATAAAGTGAAACATTAGATTGGTATTGCAGAATGTGCAAGGCTTCGTGTTCAGCACAGCTCTCAGCTCGTAAATCCTATGTCACTTGTCTTAGCACGCTATAATCAGCTTAATAGAGAAAGGTGGGATTTCCGTGTTATGGTGTTAGCAAGGTCAATATGGGACTGGGTTATTTTAAATGATTTTAGAAGCCTGGTCAAGGCTAGATACAGTGGTGCTAAAGCTCTCGAAAGAGATGAAAATGGGAAGGGTCGCGAGTCCCTTTTGCTCACCCCCGTTTCAAAATTTAATTGTATCACCAATAGGTTTAGTGCCCAAATCGGAGGTGGGGAAATTTCGTTTGATCAATCACCTCTCCTTTCCTGAAGGGTGATTTTAAAACCTGTTAGGCCTGTGTGCTACCGGATCTGTTAATGACGGTATCGACAGAGAAATCTGCTAAGTTCAATATGCGAACTTTGACGATGCCGTTAGCCTGGTTGTCAGAAGGGCACCCTCATAGCAAAGGCTGATATCGAATCAGCATTTAGGCTTTTACCTATTCACCCTGAGGACTTTCATTTGTTAGGTATCAAAGCTCAAGGCCTATGTTACGTTGAGAATGCATTGACGATGGGGGCGTCGTGTTCACCGGCATTATTTTGAAACACTTCTACCTTTTTGGAATGGGTGATAAGGAAGGAGGGGGGGGGGGGGGGGGGGGCGGTCAGACTTGGTTTGCCATTACATGGACGACTTCCTGTTCGTAGAGGGGGCTCCAGGGGTGCCACGCCTTTAACACTTTGTCAACAACTAGTTTCATGTTTTGAGCGGGTATGTAAAAAAATCGATGTCCCGTTAGCGGTCGACAAATCGGTAGGCCCTGACACAAAACTAGTTTTCCTGGGTTTAGAAATAGATTCCATCCAGCAGGTAGTGTCCGTTCCTCCACACCAACTGGAACGTATCATTGAGAAGGTGAAGGAGAGTGCAAAGTCCTAATTTATTCCTTAGGGGGGCTCCAGTCTTTGATAGGGGCATAATCATTTGTTTGTAGGCAATATCCACGGATAGGGCATTTCTTAGGCATCTTATTGATCTGATCTCATGGGGGAATCACATGTATACGTGTGAGCTGGGCGGCCCCTTACCGTGTGAAAAATGGGTGCGGACGGCGGCACACACGGTGGGCCGTTTCCCGGCCGTTGAACACGTTCAGGGGACTTTGCCGGCCACCGGAGTTTTGAACATGCTCAAAACTCCTGGCGGGTGAGTAAAAGCGGCGGCAAACGATGAGAGCCCGGTATAAAGACGGTATAAGGACAGCGCACCCGTTCGCACCCGTTTCGCACCCGTTTCGCGCCCGTTTCGCGCCCATTCGCAGGGCGGTGATGGACGGTGGTGAACGTCGACCATCTTAGCGACGGGCTGCGAATGGCCGTATGCAGCCTGGTAACCGTTCGCGAAACGGACTCTCAGCAGGAATGTTGCAACTCTCTAAATGTAAAAGAGCTAAAACTCACTCTTTCGAGAGCTCTAGGCGGGACAGCTCTTTTTTTGGGGAGTGAAGTTCACTCTTAAAAGAGCGATTTTCACTCTAAAAGAGTGGAAATCACTCTTTAAAAAGAGTGGAAATCACTCTTAAAAAAGAGTGAAAAATCACTCTTAAAAAAGAGGGGAAAAGTGTACTTTAGCTCCCAGATACTAGACTGTACTAGTATCGTCCAATACTAGAACACCCAGTATCGTTCGATACTGGTACATTATTTTGTTCCAGTATCGCTCGATACTGGCACGTTTAAAATGTTCCAGTATTGCCCGATACTGGAACAAAATAATGTACCAGTATCGATCGATACTGGTACATTATTTTGTTCCAGTATCGGTCGATTCTGGTAGAATGTGTACCAGTATCGCCCGATACTGGAACATGAAAAATGTACCAGTATCGCCCAATACTAGAACATTAAAAATGTGCCAGTATCGCCCTATACTGGAACATGAAAAATGTGCCAGTATCACCCAATACAATATCGGTGAAGTTGGCTTGTATGGTTATTTTCTCTTTCTGGAAAGCACGGTGAATAGTCTTACTTCATTATCCGGGTTTGATTTCTAACTTCTCTGTAGTCGTAGACTCTCTCACTGATAATGGATGACTCAAGCTATAAAAATTGAAACAGCAGATATTATCGGAGGCGTGTCTTTTTCAGAATCAGAAGCCGACGGCTTGGAAGACAAAATGGACAATAGGCAAATTTAAGAAAGGGGTCTTGTCAACCAAGCTAAAGTGGAAAGTCCGAGGACATCCCGGAGCAGACTGCAAGGTACAAATGAACCTACCAACACTATCAGCCGATGATGAGAGAACATCAGAAAGCTGTTTTGAAAACTTGTCGCAGTTGAGTATGGGGATATTTTTAATTTTTAAAAATTCTCAAAATAGAGTCAACTATTTCTAAGCTGATTGACGATTCGAGGAAGCATTTCGAGAGGATGAAGCTCCCCTTGGAAGCCCCAGTGCAATACATGACACTTGATTCAACTACTAGGCATTCACTATAGGCAAAAGTCATACGTTAGAAGGCGTGGAGGTCACAACGATTTTCATCTGAGATACATATCATCGGTAGTTTTCCAAGCCACTCAATTTTTCAAAAAGAGAAAATAATCATGCATACGTAACGTAAAATTGACTTTACCAATCAACTCATCCTACTAGTATCCATAAAAGCTCTTTTCAGAGCCACAACAACTTTAAGAGAAAGATATTGAACGATCCCATTTAGTGTGTAGTACTCCAACATAAACAATGTTGTTCCCAAACCATAATGAATGAGATGGTTTTCCCAGGGTTTTCCCTCGCAATATTTTAAAACACTACGACATTTTTTTCTTCAAACAAATAATAGAAACAATTCATATATAACAACTGAACACGTATTTGAAAAAGGAAAAAAATAACTATAATGCACTCAAAGCTGACGTCGTAAAAATGTCGCTAATTTTTAAAGCTAAAATAGTCGTCCCCTTTTCACAAATATGCCAGTACACGAGTTTTGGAACAAATTAATTCGTTCCATTATCGCTCGATACTGTAACATGTAAATCGTTCTAGTATCGAGCGATACTGGAACGATTTACATGTTCCAGTATCGAGCGATACTGGAACAAAATGTTCCAGTATTGGGCGATACTGGAACATTTAATTTGTTCCAGTATCGATCGATACTGGAATGAAACCGTTCCAGTATCGGGCGATACTGGAATACATGAAGTGTTCCAGTATCGGTCGATACTGGAACACAATTTGATAACACAATTTGATGTTCCAGTATCGACCGATACTGGAACATGTCAATTGTTCCAGTATCGAGCGATACTGGCAAAATTCATGTACCAGTATCGACCGATACTGGTATACCAGTATCTGGGACCTAAAGTACACTTTTTCCAAAAAGAGTGAAATATCACTCTGAAAAGAGTGAACTTCACTTCTTAGAAGAGCCGACCTTCCTGGAGCTCTCAAAATAATGAGGTTTAGCTCTTTTACATTTAGAGAGTATTATAGATGTTGGTCGTACGAATTCCGGAATGCAAAGAAGCGGCGAGCTTGAGCGCTCAGCTTTAAAAGGGCGGTTTGATGATGTAATCAAGACGTTTCGGCCGGTACCCAGGCGTTCCGACCGGTTAGGAGCCGGTATGGAGGTGGTATGCACACGGTGAGGACACGGTGAGAACGGTAAAGTAGACCTGTATGAGGCCGGTGAGCCCGGTACCAGGCCGGTCAGAACCCGGTACAGACCTGGTGTAGAGTGGTATGGACCGAGGACCGGTGATGAGGTGTTATGCACCCGGTGAGCACGGTAAGCTAGCTACGTATGAGGACGGTGAGCCCGGTACCAGGCCGGTGAGGACCCCTCATAGACCAGGTATATAACGGTATGGACCCGGTGACCACCAACAAAACTCAATGCACCCGTTGAAATTTTTTACTGATTGTTTGGACTCTTTGATTTTCTATTAGACGGTATTAGGTGGCCGCCTACCATTACCGCCATGCGAACGGGCGCGAAACGGGTGTGCCGTCTTTATACCGTCCTCAAACCGGGCTCTCACCGTTTACCGCCGCTTTTACTCACCCGGCAGGAGTTTTGAGCATGTTCAAACTTCCTGCTGGGCGCGAATGGCCAGCGATGTCCCCGGCAACGTGTTCAACGGACGGGAAACGGCCCACCGTGTGACATCACCGTGTGCCGCCGTCTGCACCAATTTGTCACACGGTATTGGGCCGGCCAGCTCACACGTAATGTGAGCGAAGCGAGCTTGAGCGCTCAGCTTATACAGGGCAGTTTGATGACGTTATCAAGGCGGTTCGGTCGGTACCCAAGCGTTTCGGCCGATGAGGACCTGGTGAGGAGGTGGTATGAGCCCGGTTCCAGGCCAATAAGGACCCGGTATAGAACAGTATGAACCCGGTGGCAAAACAAAAATCAATGCGGTCGTTGATATTTTTTGCTGATTGTTCACCGTGGTGGACTCTGTTGTTTTTCTATAAAACGGTAAGGGGCCGCCCAGCTCACGCGGATACATGTGATTCCCCCATTACAATTGGGATACGGAGACCGTGGCAAAAACAATTTGTCAAGCGGTGCCAAGATGAATGACCTAAATATGTGGCTTGTGTTCATTCAGGAGTTTAATGGGAGGGCTATGATCCCTGATCAATTTTGGAGGGAGGATAGGGACCTTCAATTATTCACTGACGCCAGTGGGGGGGGGGGGGGGGGGGGGGGGGGCGGTCGGTATATGTTTTGGTGGCTTTTTCGAAGGCGAATGGTTTCAGGGCAGGTGGCCAGGATATATCAGCGCATCAAACCATTCAATCGCCTGCCTGGAATGTTTTCCTATCGTAGTCTCGATGGTTTTGTGTTGGGACATTTTGAAGGGAAAACGTATCATGATTAAATCAGTCAATGAGGCAGCGGTGGCTATTAACAACAAACAAACATCATGAGCTTGGTTAGATTTTTTTGTTTTGCAGTACCTAAAATTCAATGTCTCCTTTAAGGCTAAACACATTCCAGGCTTAGATAACGAAATTGCGGATGCTTTGTCCCGTTTTCAGATTTCCCGTTTTTTTGGAATTAATTGGCTCCAGCCGCAGAAACAACAAGAACTCCAGTCTCGGAATTCCTTTGGACGCTCTAGAAGCGGAAACGCAACATTTTAATGGAGGCTTCACTGGCAAAAATGTCCCTTTTGACTTATACACAGAAAACTTTTCTGGGCCAAGATGGGTCAAGTGACTTACTTGCAGTGGGTCATCTCACATTACCCGTCTATCTGTGTCAAGTGACCGTGTCCCAGCGAAGCGACCCACGTATGATGGGTCGGTGCGCTTCGGTGCGGTCTGACCCGTTTCATTTGACCCACGTAAGATGAGTCAATGCATTTTAATGGGAGCTTTTATTAGTGTCTTTACTTTGAACACAAGTGCTACCGCAAGCATAACGGACATCAAATGCAGCGCCACTAGCGACCAGCTGAACAATAGGAATCGAACCACAGCTAAACATCAATGGTCGCTTGCTCTGATGTCAACTGTCTAAAGCTAACTATTGGGTATCACTATATTAGAAAATTGACATATCAATATTGTTGTTTAATGGTATGGATGTAAAGAATATTAGTCAAACCTCTATTATAAATGAGAAGAGATCCAAATGCCATTCCCCTGCAACATAGCAGATCGATACAGATGAGTGAAACTTAACGTGTCGCAACAGATTCAAAAAATCAACAAAAATTAAAAATGTTTGAAACTTTCATTTCAAGATTTCTCTGTAGTGTGTGCAGTAAAGAGAATGATTTCGTTTATAATACTTATTTATACATCAAGGAATATTTTGATAGCTTACTTATTGAAATTGATTCAATCAATCGTCTAATATCAATACCCCCGTAAGTCCCAAATTATAAATAATTTAGTTGTACCCGGTCAGTCCTTATATTTGGTAAATCTCTAAAACATTTTTAGTGAGTTCACACGCTCACCATAGGCCGGTGAACAATGATGTCAATAAAGAAATAAACCAATACAACAACAACAGAATTTCAACACATTTCCCAATCGACACTCTATCCATCAACGGTTAATAATTGGCGTTTGAACTCACGTCAACTTAGCATAATCACACGCTACTACACATGAATGTCTTCATTGCACACTGGTCTATCTATCTGTAGTCAAATCCGGCGCCACTACACTGATACAATACAGGTATATGTTCATCGGATAGGCATGAGCGGGTAATTTGACTATGAATAAGGTTGCGAGGTTTTAGAACTGACGGAATTAAGATATATAGATAGCTCGAGGACAACCAAACAATATTTTATTATTGGCCTACTGGTATTTGGAAAATTCAGTCATGGATGATTAGTTCAATAGTTTAATTGAAAATATGTTCAATTTCTTAACTCATTTGGTGCGATCTGGTGTATACTTTTAACATTTTATCGAAAAGCCGCCTCTTCATTTCCAATAAATATTTTGTTTTTTATCAATGCACGAAAGAAGTTGAGCATATACATGTACGAGGGGCAGTCAATAAATAATGAAAGTGATCATGGTATGGGATGCATGAGTGATTCTATTGAGGGGATAATGTGATCAATACAAAGTATGAACCTTTGTCTTTTAAACAATACACTTTTGGATTGTTAGATACCTTTGGTTATGTAACGTCAGTAACATAAACACAATAGGTTTAAGACACTGACTGAAATCTGTCAATTATTTGGCTGGATATGTAATATGTTGAATATGGGTTGATTGATACATTTGCGTATATCTCGGCAATGCAAGCATAAAAACAGATAACACATGGCACATAGTTAGATTACACACTTATCTCTGTATGACACTCTTAGCTCTGAATGCCTTAATACGAACAAGAAGGGACCATCTCAAATACGCTTTTATTTAGCAAAATCCGCAATAATATACCTTAGAAAACAACAAAGGATAAAGAACAATGGAGGGATTATAATTTAATAAATTGCTGTGGGATGTAAAGCAATAATAGTGAGGATTTCAAAAGGAGCTGTTCATAAAATGTCCTCAAACCATTGAAATTATATGACGATTACTTCACAATACATATCTAGTAGCTCTAAAGATAACAGTAACGAGACGTTGTGGCAGCCATCTTTGATTGATACATTCATGTATACCTTCATTTTGACTATCACAATATTTTTACACATCGATTTAAGCATTTTTCATTATTTCTGATTAGAATTTGAAGGCACAGTAAGCTTTATCTGGTAAATTTCATGATTTTAGCCATTTTGGGCCCGTTTCAAAATTATCTGCCGTCTGCGCATGCGCATTTTTTCTGCATGTTTCATGCGAATAAGTTCAGATAATTAGTTAACTATCATATGGAATCTTCCAAAGTGGTTAATTGCTTCAATTTTTCCTAAATTGTTTGATTTTCCGCAATATTAGTGATTCACTGACTGGGCATTTTTAAATGAAAATTAGCTATTTGAAATACTGATATTTGTATACCTTTTATTCAATTGCTTCTCCTTACTTTTTCCTCTTATACTACACATTCCAAATTACACAGGGATTTAAGTTATTGTCTTTTGTATCATATTTATGCGGAAAAAAAATCAGGATTTACCTGCTTCTGATGTCATGTTATGTAATCTTCTTACCACGTGTTTCATAAAAAAAAATTCAAATTTCCCGCCAAATAACTGATTTAGCAGTGTCCCAAGTGTACTTTGAGACAATGTTATGACGTCATAGTTCACACTTAAAAATCCAAAACTGTATTGTCTGAAAGACAAAGGTTCATACTTTGTATTGATCACATTATCACCTCAATAGAATCACGCATGCATCTCATACCATGATCACTTTCATTATTTATTGACTGCCCCTCGTATATATGAACTTATGAAGAGTTATGTTTAACTCCAAATATTTGTTGTTATTGTCTAATTGTAAACACCGTGGGTTGGTATGCTCATATTATACAGGGTGAGTCAAAATATTCAGGTCACGACTTCACTGATTCTTTAAACCAGTGCAAAACTTAACAAGTGTGTATTTAATTAATTATTATGAATATGTGTGTGCAATATTGCTATGTCATAACATCTCAATAGTTTGCTTGCGATGTCGTTTTAATTATCAGAGATTCAAGACAAATATGTAAGTTATGTTTATTTATCAAATGTTGGTTTATATATAAAATGTCAACTGGTAAAAAGTGTGTTGTGTTGTGTGAATAACTAATACTGCAGTAGTGGTAACATCCACCAACTTGGCTTCATTCCTATACTTGGAACACTTTGGATTTCGTATTTTTTCGTAAATATGTTGTAACTACGGCTTGCAATTAGGTAATGTATAAAAAAGTGTTTCTACTCTTATAATCAATGAAGAGAAATTGACCACATTTTCACAGGAAGTACTTTTCCTGATTTTTTGAAAACGGGACCTAAATATTTGGACTCAACCTGTATATACCACAAACACATGACAATATTTTGTTGGCTAACCGAAGTAAAAGTTCACCTTCATGCTGAGTGGACTGCTTATTTTCTGTCAATTTTTAACCAGTACCTGTTTACCCTAAATACACACTCAACATTTGCGCTAATTCGTGGCCATTCATCTTCCCAATGTGAAGAGTTTTGACATATGAGTTATGGTGTGCTATATGTTGGATATTTTAACACTTTCCACGCGGCGAGCGTCTGCGGACGATATTCCAAATGTTCACAATTTTTTTTTTAAATGTCAAGATTATTGAATTTAATTACCATATTTGGAATCACCGTGAGAAATGCATTAAAATAAGAACAAACATGCATAGTATTGGTGCTGTAATCTTAGAGATAGACCTTGAAAGTTGGGAAGGTTTCTGAAAAACTTGTTTTGTATTACAACCAATTATAGCCGTGTGGAAAGTATTAATAATCTAACCTTTTGTCGTAGAGTAAATCTATTACTGTGTCTAGGGTTTAACTTAATGTGGCTTTACCATCGTTTTACCAAGCAAGTATATAACAGCTATACATAAGTGCATTTTTAGCACTCCTATAGAATTCGCAACTCCTTGTACAGTTTGATCGAAGACCAAGACGGTCTTTGGTTTGATTCTTGTTAAAAAAATAATAATGACTATCAATCAAGCGATTCTTACGTTTTAATGTAATAATTGAACCCTTAAAACAACCAAGGCTCAAACATGGAAAATATATACTAAAACTAAGCAACAGCAAACAAACAGCTAGATAAGCGACCAACAGTTATTGACGCCGAACAAACAATATTACAGACTATAACAAAAACAAATTATCAAATTATCAAATTTTGCGAAAAAAATGTTTAAAATAATGTTAAAGTAATTTCTGTTTCGACTTCTATTGTCCTGCAAAGGGGATTTTCCTAGCTTCTTTAAGGTTTGTTTCGTGAAAATCGGTGTTTAGGAAGCAAAGATACATTACAGTGTAATGATGATCAATTGTCTAGTCATAAAATCATCTGGGCCAATCACTGGGAAGAACATTATGAATGGAATTGAACCATGAACATAGGAATAGAGCGCTCTTTGTTAGACAATGGTTCATTTCAAGTGAATCTTCTGGCTGCAGACTTTCCAGACTCTAATAATATGCGTGGTTAGAGCTGGGTGCGGCAGGAAAAATATACCGTACTACACGTACGGGCCAATGAAAATCGGACATTGCAAGATTTTAATATTGGGTTAAAAATGAAACTGAAATTGTATCCTTTTTTTTGTTACAGTCTGTACAACACGTACAAAGTTGCAATGTTATCAAGTGTCCTATTTATAGGTGAACATTATTGTTGCGCACTTGGTCAAATGATTGGGACTTTTTGTGTTCACGCGCAATCGCTGCATACCAAACACTGAGCTATTCCGTTTGAAATCCCCCCCTATGGAAGACAATAAATTAACATCTTCCCGAGTACACCAATGGCAAGTAGCTGAAGAACAGCGGTACCTCGCTAGTAAGTGAGAGATAAGACATCATTTTGAGAGTGCCAAACCGGAGTAAGCTACTAGGCTAGTAAAAAACGATTAATTTACGATAAATCGTATACCTGTCCAGACCCAAGAGTAAGTTGGAGCATAACGTTATGCTGCTGCAACTATTGATGCTAAAGAGTGTGCAAGGTGTACGCTGATATTGTTATGTCGAGGTCGAGAATATATGTGACTTTAAACATTTGCTTGGATTAACTTCACTCTCAAGTCAAATCAATTTTTTATCAAGCGATATTATACATAATTATAGAAGTTAAATAAAGCAATCAAGAGATAAATAAATGATAGATAAATAAATAGAAAAATAAACAAAATATAAACAATTGACACAAGAATGATATTACATTAATCCACCACCAAGTTAAATAAAATAAAAATTAAAAAAATAATAAGGAATACACGGGAATCAAACCATTGTTTGTCGATTGCCAGTGACATAGGCAACGTAAGCACGCCACAGAGATCGACGAGAGTATCTGTGATAGTTTTATTATTTAACCATTGATGCATTTATTTACAACAAACGGATTTTTATGATGAATTTTTGCCATTTTATACCATATATTTGAAATGTTGCATTATTCATGTTATTTAAATCAACGCTTGACGTAGCGACTGACGACACATTTTTTATAATTTTACGGAACGTTACACCATTCGTGTCAATATGATTGCTATTAGATACATGTCTACCCATTTGACAACTTCTTTGTTAAGTGGGACGATGTTAATTTCTTTGGATATTTACCTCGCTATAGTTACTTTTCCGTTCTTATTCTCCAGTGTTGCTCACCAAATACATCGCTAGTAATTTACGCTGTAGTTAGGGCATAAGTACTTGCGAGGTAGCTTACATCGCTCGTAAGTTTGATACGCCAGTTTGGTGCACTCGGCCGAATATTTCGCATAGGGAGTGTGCATTTCAAATGGGGTTACGTGCACGGGTGGCTACATTTGAAATCTACACCCCCTGTGTGGATGAAAGATCATGTCTTGTCATAGAGGTGTATGGATATCAACTGGAATAGCCAAATATTAGCATTTGTATAGGCCTGCAAATATTACAACTAATTTTATACGGACAATTAACCTCATATTTAATATAGCCAGGTTGAGCGTTGTATACAAGGAACTTACTTACGGTAAGTGATATAAGTCGCAGTCGATTTACTGTTTTTATTTATTCAGTCTCTGACTCTGAGTAAAAATTAAAAATATCTTCCGCGCTAACGGACATTGGCTTGGCGAAAGTCTTCTAAAACATTTCGAAGGCAATCGCACGAGAAAATTCTCACTTGCAGTAGAATGTGCGGGATTGGCTTTTTAGCCGCTAGCGTGAAACGCTTATCAGTGCTAACGCTATTCCTCGCTCACTATTAATGCTAATGGTTACAACGATAATTACGATTCAAACTAGTGACACTAACGGTAATGCTAACAATCGGGCTTTTAAGCGTTATTCATTACTTCATGAATAAACGCGATAGCTGCGTACCAAGTGCGTTCCAATAAGATTAATCGTTAGATGAGAACGCGCACGCCGAGCGCAGGTTACTAATAATTGCCCGAAAGTACTGCGCCAAAGTGCTCGATTGACCGACCAATGAAATTAAAGCCTCACGCCCCTAAACTGAATATTCAATGAGTTATGAGGACAGGAAGTTATTTGAAATCCTCGGTTGTTGTTCTGGTCATTCGGAATTGTCCCTCAGGGGCTGCACTCCTTCGGGATAATTCCTCAGACCAGAACAACATCCTCTGATTTCAAAACAAATTCACGAAAACAGTTGTTACGCAGTCATTATTCTCTAAATAACGCCAATTAATTAACTGGTAACGATAATAACGAATTAACGTTAGCGCGCTTTTAGTCATAATATCACTGGTTGGTATAATTATCGTTAACGCGTTATTAGCGACAACATCGCGCTAATATAATTCTAGTATCGCGCTAATAACGCCAATTGAAATTTTCCTAACTTCATTAGCGCTATTAGAGCTAATAGAACCTCATTAGCGTTAGCACCTTTAATAATAGCGACAATATATATTCTTTAAGAAAATGTAAACTTTCGAGCTAAAACCGTTACCGTAACATTGAACTCTTAAACCGAGAAAGGCTGATACTGCCAATTTGATTTTCTCTAAGCCGCTAAAATTACCAACTACCAAATGTTGTAATTACGGTCACCTTCCCAACATAACATAACATAACTACGAGGGTCATTCAATAAGTTCTACCTCCTCCTTCATAACTTTGCTAATATGAATGTCAGCCTCATGACATTTGTCATAAGTATAGCTCTGAATCATAGCTACACATTTATAGTAAATGATAATTGATATCTGTTTTACTTTTCATATGATGCGGTCAAATCCGGAGAGAAATTTTGGACAACGGAAACGGAAAATTACCTTAAAATAAATGCAAGTTTTTCCGTGGTTTTTCCGTATTATATGGTTTGATATAAGCGCATGATTTTAATACTGAAAATGGAAATCAATGAATGATATCTGATAAAAGTATAGTATTATCATGTATGAATGAGATTGTAAGCAATATTAACTCTTCTAGTCTCGCAAATAGTGTAATATCAACTCAAATGTATTGCGATGCCTTTGGCATACTGGAATACTAATAATCAGTCTAATTTTCGTTGTTACAACTCAAGCCACAGTGATGCCTCGACGTTAAATCTTTAACATAGTAGTCACTTAATGAGTTTTCATTATGTGCCACCTTCAGAATAGTCAATCAGGTAGTCAAATTATCTCTTTGGGAGACTTGCAATCCCTCCATTTAGTCCGGTATATTGCAAATCACTTGGCTCTTATGAAAGTTAAATATGCCTTTGTGCTCTAAGGGAGGGTCGAGGGGCATCATCTTTCTAAAGAAATCAGTCATATTCAATGTTTATGGTCTGTTATAGAGATATCTGAGATTTAGAACGGTTATAATTGAACGACAGGTATGTTTTGCCTCTTACAATAGGCCAAATGAATAGCACTTCGGCGATACTTTGCTGTTTTTCATCCGTTTCCGTCACACTAAATGTAAGGTTGGTTTTCACTGCACCTCTAGAAAAGTACATCCAGTACTCAGATCAATTTACAATGCATTTGTAGCTGAGGTTCCAAGCTACAATTCGTCGCTGTTCTGACCTACCGGCACATGTGCCATTTTGGGCAAAATGAGTTAAGTTGCATTTTATGATCTACAAGTAAAACTCTTTATTCTCCAAAAAAATTGAGACAAAAGGTAATTAATTATTGAGATACCGCACTAATTAGTGTCATATGCCAGGGTTTTAACATAATACCGGCATGAAAACCTCATTTTGTATTCTGACATACCGGCACATCACGATATTCTGCCATAGACCACCGTGTAACTACATACCGGCATATCACTGGCATATCACTGTAGAACTGTCTGACATGGTCTGTTAAAGAGATATCTGAGATTTAGAACGGTTATAATTGAACGACAGGTATGTTTTGCCTCTTACAATAGGCCAAATGAATAGCACTTCGGCGATACTTTGCTGTTTTTCATCCGTTTCCGTCACACTAAATGTAAGGTTGGTTTTCACTGCACCTCTAGAAAAGTACATCCAGTACTCAGATCAATTTACAATGCATTTGTAGCTGAGGTTCCAAGCTACAATTCGTCGCTGTTCTGACCTACCGGCACATGTGCCATTTTGGGCAAAATGAGTTAAGTTGCATTTTATGATCTACAAGTAAAACTCTTTATTCTCCAAAAAAATTGAGACAAAAGGTAATTAATTATTGAGATACCGCACTAATTAGTGTCATATGCCAGGGTTTTAACATAATACCGGCATGAAAACCTCATTTTGTATTCTGACATACCGGCACATCACGATATTCTGCCATAGACCACCGTGTAACTACATACCGGCATATCACTGGCATATCACTGTAGAACTGTCTGACATACCGGCACATGACTTTATGACATAATTACTCCTAATTAATAATTGCAATTTGTTGTTGTAACATGCTCATAACAAACATAAGTATATATCTATTAGTGTTCTTTGACAATGATAGTGACATTTGATGTAAATACTCTCTAACAAGTCTTTAAAAATTGGAAAATTTTCAAACACGATTTTCTCAAAACGCTGTTTTTCGTGATGTGCCGGTATGTCAGAACAGCGACGAATTGTGTGATATTTCATAAGACTGGCTTATATAATAATAAAGTTATGAGGTAGGAGGTAGAACTTATTGAATGACCCTCGTATATTCTTAAAAAGAGTTTTTAATTAACTAAACAAAATCAGTTCATTAGTGACTGTCCCACTCAAGCATGTTTATATAGTGTACATGAGAACCTGAGAGTCTCACCTTCTCAACATAACAGGTCTATATTCTTAAAAAGAGATTTCAATTACTAAATCAAATCAATTCATTAGTGACTCACACTCGAGCATGTTTATATAGTGTCATGACCCTAAAGCCGAACCTTCCCAGACTGAGGCCTTTATATTATTTAAAAGAGTGTTAGGCCTAATATCAAATCAATTTATTAGTTAAACTCGAGCATGTTTATGTATTGTACATGACCCGAGAACCGCACCTCTCCAGACTAACAGGCCTTTATTCTTAAAATCAAATCAATTCATTAGTGACTGTCACACTCGAGTATTTGAGACCGGGACTTTCGATCGCCGCGAATTTTAAAAATTGCATGCTAAGAGATGGCAGTTTTTATTTGGTTTTGTGATAAGTATGATGTTTTGTTCTATATATATAATTACGCAATTTGGGCTCGATAGTTATTTTTGTAATATATAATGGACAATGTTATGCTTGCTGGACACCTCTTTTAATGCATTAATTCATTTTATAAGAGTAATGAGTAATCGATTGGTAACATTCATCAACACCCAGAAGACAAAAACAATTTTAAGGGAGAGATTTACCTTCACGCTTTTAAGTTAAATTAACCTTAATTTTGTTTTTAAAATTGCGATTAATTTGATCTTATTTCAGCCTATTGAAAATACGAAGTTCAAAAACCTTAAAATTTTTGTATTTGCAATATTATTGGTTATCTTGATCCTGGTTAATAACTGACCATGTTCAGACTTTTGTGTTTCAATTATGATGAAAAGATTAAACTTATCGCGCACATTGGCGATGATAAACTTTGGCGATAGTAAACTTTAAACTTTCCCTTTACCCTGATAACTTTGATGTGCAATATTATGTTGAACTTTGTTAATAACTAACATGTTATTTACTTTAAAAGAAAAAATAGAACAAGAAAACAAGTTTATGAATGTTATCTTTGAGAGAAGTATTGATTGCAGTATTTAGATTTCTTTGTGTACAAATCCAGAGGAGGTGAAAGATGTTACTCACTGTCATCAATGACGTTTCATTACCACGCTGGTAGATTCATCAGACTGACAACTCTGAATCCTGCTCACTGGGTTTTTAATAGCTAAGCATGGTGTAGAGCGCTCCCCATTGAGCCGCAGCCATGGCAGCGCGACAATGCATTCAGTATTGATGCATTACCTCAACTTCAACTTGTGCTGATCGTTATTTGCCGTATGTGATAACAGAGCGACACCGTGATGTGGTGATGAGTCGATTCTCGCAAGTAATGGAGTTGCCTATGACTGTACTTATGGATGAGTTGGCGCGGAGCCCAGGTGCAGGGAACCAGCATTATGTTTGGCACAGCCCCTCTTGAGAAAAATGCCCGTGGTCACTGTCGTGTTGCTAAAGCATGATGGACTACATTTGAAATGTTTGTTTTTTTACTCAGGTGAATAAGAATGTCGAAGTTCACATCAACACCATCAACATTACGACGATGGTTATACAATTACAAATATCTAAAAGTATCCATAATAGCCTACTGCATTAATATGGCTATTTTTAAATATACACCCTACATTCATATAAAAATCCAAACAAACACCCCACCCCAGCACAACCCCAAACAAACACACCAACAACAACGACACATTATATCCAGGCGTTTACATGGTTTTTTGCAGAAGCTTAATTATCTTGTTTTTAGCTTTAAATACCATTTGTAAATGACAGACATTTCGGGATTTCGGTGACTTATACTATAATGATATAATGTTATATATTCTTCTTCAGATCAACAGATATTGTCCAGTTCCATCATTTTAATATACATCCTCTGGTCTAACAGTTTCCTTTCTAAAAATGGCGTCCAATATTTTCTTCAAGGTCGTATTCTACGGTATTTGTCTTGTGCTGATCAACGTCCCTGGGGCCCAAGCAGGTGTAAGTACAATGTATTTCGCACTATTATTAAAGAAGGTGCCTTGTTCAAACCCAATAAAGGGCCCTGTCACACTGTTGCGTATAATAGAGCTAACGTGTGCCCAACATTTTTGGAAATGTGAGTGTACGTTCGTGTAAGTTGTCATTCGTTCGTTCGTGAATATATGGCAAACGTTGTATTCGTTAGCAGTTCGGTAGGGGTTCGCAGAAGTACGCTGGGGTTTATGAATTTGAGCGGGTGACACCGTAGTAATCAATTCGCTATGCTTTATACGTTGAGCATTCGCTGCGTGAACGTTTCGTGCTTGGTGTAGGTTTCTTCTTAAAGCGCCGTATATTGACGAATGCGCAACCCCTAGCGAACCGCTAACGAATACAACGTATGCCAAATATGTCACAGACGAATGACAATTTATATGAACGTACACCCAAATTTAAAAAACGTCGGACACACGTTGGTTCTTAAACGCCATGGAGAAAGGTATCATGCACTCATGAAAAAGGTCATAACTCACAATACAGGTCGTCTTACAATACTTAAACCATTGAGATATTTTCTTAGCTACATTTTGATACCCCAATTGAAGACAAATGTTATAAAGTGACCGTGATTGACGCCGGAACAATGAACATACACATTTGAAAATTCTTCTGTACAATCTAATGCACGCGTATACAAAACACGCGGGAAACTCGAACGGATAAATGGATGATTTTTGTTAAATCACATTTATCATGTTTATAAACATGAAACTAAAATATATTTTATAATGTAAAAGCTGAATGCAAACTGCTTATCCACAAAAATAGCCTGTGTAAGTAAATGTAATAAATATAAGAGGACCTGACGTTTCGATTCTAACAGAATCTTTATCGAAGGTAAAATGACAGAATACAACATTACACAACATATATATAGACAGAGGAACAATAGGCAGGAAGTCAAAGTGACAGATGAATGAATAGGGGAAGATATCATGCTAGACAGCTGATTGATGAAGTGGATAAAATAACAAAAGGATGACATAGACAAAGGGGAGATTAAAAAGTAAAAGGCAAATGGGATGTAAAAATGATTGGTGAGTGAAATCAATAATGGTGATTGATGACTACAAATAGATAATAAAATGGATGGAAATGTAAAAGGACTGAGAGAATGCATGAGAAAACAAGAAAAAACAAAGTGGGACTAGGCCTATGGTAACAAATAATGGAAATGCACTGGAACAAGTAATGACAATTACTGTGCATAGGAGACAATGTAGAAAATGAAAACAAAGTATCACATATATCAAGAAGTAAAAAATGAAAAATGGAGTGAAGAAAAAGTGGAGAAAAACAAATGGGTAAAAAATACAAATGATAGGTATATCAGATACAAATGGAGGAGGTGGGGGGGGGGGGTGGGGGCGGGGGGTTGAGTCTAATCATTCCCTTCCTGGATGTTTAGGCCATGGGGCTGAATAGTGAGAAGACGCTTCATCCATAACTTCTCTCTACTGAGACGTACCACTTCTGAACGGCTACCTAAAGATTCAATGCCCTGTAAGATCATATCAGACATAGTGTGGTTGGGAAGGTTGAAGTGGTGTCCGACAGGTGGCTTGTTGGTGTTGACCGTCGATCTGTGTCCATAGAAGCGCTTTTTTTGTTTTTTCTTGTTTTCTCATGCATTCTCTCAGTCCTTTTACATTTCCATCCATTTTATTATCTATTTGTAGTCATCAATCACCATTATTGATTTCACTCACCAATCATTTTTACATCCCATTTGCCTTTTACTTTTTAATCTCCCCTTTGTCTATGTCATCCTTTTGTTATTTTATCCACTTCATCAATCAGCTGTCTAGCATGATATCTTCCCCTATTCATTCATCTGTCACTTTGACTTCCTGCCTATTGTTCCTCTGTCTCTATATATATGTTGTGTAATGTTGTATTCTGTCATTTTACCTTCGATAAAGATTCTGTTAGAATCGAAACGTCAGGTCCTCTTATATTTATTACATTTACTTACACAGGCTATTTTTGTGGATAAGCAGTTTGCATTCAGCTTTTACATTATATTACTTCATTTTCTGTTGCAGTATCCCTCACGGTGATCCTCCTTATCTACTCTGTATTTTTGTCATATTGTTTATATCTGTTTCCTGTATTTGTTTTACTTGTTTATTGTTTTACATCCTTCATGTCACATTATGTCTAACCCACTTTCTTTATTTCAGAATCTCCGGAAGCTTAAGCAGAAATCCCTTCGTTATTCTTTCCACAGAGACAACTACAGATTTTACTCACATGCCCGCATTATACCCACAGGTCTTCGACTCAATTGCACACCAGCACTGGGTACCCTACCGCCACAGTTACAGAGTGAGTGGAACAGAGTTTTATACAGTGCATCCATTCGTCTCATTAATATTCTGTCTCTACATTGTGAGTCTTCCCTAGACCATTTGAATGAGGATATTGTCAAGCTTCAACTTGAACTGGAGAATTGCTGCTCAGATGCTCAATTTTTACAGTTTACTAATGAAATAAATGGCTGTTTATCTAGACAGGAGACTGAACTCATGAACACAAGAAACAAGAAAGTATCTGGCCTGTTAGAGAAGCAGAAACGACACAAGTTCCGGCGGTTCAGGCGCCCACCTCCTCCTGATCCAGAACCAGCTGCATCCACTGTCATTAACCTTTCATCTTCCACCTTATCTGATGCTGAACACAGACTTCTCTCTAGAGGCCTTAAATTCTGTCCCACTCCTCCTGATGTTAATCAAGTTGAGCTTAGCGAGGACCTTACTCAGTATTATCGGAGGATACGTCTCAAAGAATTTTTTCTTGATGCCCCACCATCTGTACCTGAGCCGTTCTACAAGAAGAGTACTTGGGTTCCTCCCAAGAACAGAGTCCCTGCCCTTGAGACTTATGTCCAAGTCGTTAGCACCCAGGTTAACACTTCTGAGCAAGTTTCCCGCAGATCTCATGACAATATCCCTAGGGAGGAACGCCAGGCACTGAATTCCATCAGGTTACGGACAGACATCATCATCAAGCCAGCAGACAAAGGGTCAGCAGTAGTTGTCATGGACCGACAGAAGTACATTGATGAAGCCATGCGTCATCTTGACAACCGCATTCATTATGCTGTTCTTGACTCCGATCCCACTAACACATTTTCTCAACAGATTCAGCATACCCTGGATGACATGCATCAGCGTCATGAGCTCTCTGACAAGGCCTTTGAGTTTCTATCTCCCAAAGATTGCAGTGCTGCCCGCTTCTACCTCCTTCCTAAGATCCATAAGCCGGGAAACCCAGGCAGACCCATCATCTCTGGCAACGGCTCCCCAACTGAGCATATATCCCTCTTTGTCGATAACTTCATCAAGCCTCTTGTTTCACAGGTTCCCTCCTATATCCATGACACCCCGGACTTTCTCAGGAAACTCGAAGCCATCAAGAACCAAGTTCCAAGCACCGCTATTATTGGCACATTTGATGTTAAGTCCCTCTATACCAACATTCCCCATCAGGAAGGCATAGAAGCAAGCCGTGCAGCTTTGGCTAAGATTGGTCATTCCAGTCCTCCCATACCTGATATTGAATGCCTCATGAACCATGTCCTAACCAAGAACAATTTCACTTTCATGGATAGGACCTACTTGCAGGTACATGGCACAGCTATGGGTACTAGGATGGCTCCGTCATGGGCCTGTCTTTTCATGTCTAGGCTGGAGGAACAATTGCTAGCTGAAGCACCTTGTCGACCTTGGATTTGGTTGCGGTACATTGACGACATATTCTTTATCTGGACCAGTGATGAAAGCAGTCTCCTCACATTCATTGATCACATGAACTCATTTCACAGGACCATTAAGTTCACTTCTGACTACTCCCACCAACAGGCACACTTTCTTGATGTAACCATACAGAAAGCTGAGAATGGTATACTATCTACAGATCTCTTCACCAAGCCTACAGATACGCACCAGTATCTCCATGCTTCAAGCTGCCACCCTCGCCATTGTAAGACAGGCATAGCATATAGTCAGGCTCTCCGTCTCCGACGTATTTGTTCTAACGAATCTAGATTCTCATATCATGCACAGAATTTGAAGAAGCATCTGGTTACCAGGGGTCACAGCTCCACCAAAGTCCAGCAAGCCATCAAGAAAGTCCACTCTCTCCCGAGAGCCACAGTCCTTCAGGAGAAGCCCAGAAACCAAGACCCCACCCCTAAGATTCCCCTTGTTACCACATTTCATCCTAACCTTCCTCCTCTGCGTCACATCACCAACACTAACCACCACATTCTCCACACATCAGACCGTCTTCGTCGTGCAGTTCCTGACATACCAATCCTGGCCTACAGACGCCCTCGCAACCTACGAGATATGCTAGTACGGGCTACCATCCCCCCGGTAACTGATGATTCTCTCCCCACGCAGCATGGCACTTCTAAGTGCGAGTCGACCAGCAGGTGCGTCGTTTGCCGGGAACACATCAAGGAAGGCGATTCCTTCACCAGCCACACCACCCATGCCACCTACAAGACGAAGGGTCACATCACTTGCACCACATCTAATGTCATCTACCTCTTATCATGTAGAGTGTGTGGAGTCCAGTATGTTGGTGAGACTAAAAACTCACTGAAGAAGCGCTTCTATGGACACAGATCGACGGTCAACACCAACAAGCCACCTGTCGGACACCACTTCAACCTTCCCAACCACACTATGTCTGATATGATCTTACAGGGCATTGAATCTTTAGGTAGCCGTTCAGAAGTGGTACGTCTCAGTAGAGAGAAGTTATGGATGAAGCGTCTTCTCACTATTCAGCCCCATGGCCTAAACATCCAGGAAGGGAATGATTAGACTCAACCCCCCGCCCCCACCCCCCCCCCCCCCCCACCTCCTCCATTTGTATCTGATATACCTATCATTTGTATTTTTTACCCATTTGTTTTTCTCCACTTTTTCTTCACTCCATTTTTCATTTTTTACTTCTTGATATATGTGATACTTTGTTTTCATTTTCTACATTGTCTCCTATGCACAGTAATTGTCATTACTTGTTCCAGTGCATTTCCATTATTTGTTACCATAGGCCTAGTCCCACTTTGTTTTTTCTTGTTTTCTCATGCATTCTCTCAGTCCTTTTACATTTCCATCCATTTTATTATATATTTGTAGTCATCAATCACCATTATTGATTTCACTCACCAATCATTTTTACATCCCATTTGCCTTTTACTTTTTAATCTCCCCTTTGTCTATGTCATCCTTTTGTTATTTTATCCACTTCATCAATCAGCTGTCTAGCATGATATCTTCCCCTATTCATTCATCTGTCACTTTGACTTCCTGCCTATTGTTCCTCTGTCTATATATATGTTGTGTAATGTTGTATTCTGTCATTTTACCTTCGATAAAGATTCTGTTAGAATCGAAACGTCAGGTCCTCTTATATTTATTACATAAAATATATTTTGATTATATTTTTTTACAGTTGTTTGGGTCTATAGTGGGTGGAATTGCAGGCACAGCTGTTGTGATAGCATCTGCTGGGATAGATGCTGCTTGCTTTATAGCATCTGCTGGGAAAGATGCGGTTGTCTTTATAGCATCTACTGGGATAGCTGCTGTTTCAGTTGCAGCAGAAGTAGCATCTGTTTCGATAGAAGTTGCGTCGGCAGCGGCGCCGTTAGCAACAGCGGTTCAAAGAGACAGCTTGCTCAATGATGATAAAAAAAATGACCGTAATGACGAGGACTATGCTGATGACGATGACTAGACCTATTAATATTTCCTGGAGCAGGATAATATGCCTTTTTATAAATGTATGATTGCGGATAAACAATTTTATACAAACAAATGAATTGGCTAAGGTAGAAACAAGTTTGTTTCCTGAGGCATGGTAGGCGGCGCACATTTCGTGTGGGTTTTTTGAGCGATCTTAACCCCATATCTGTTTTTATTTGAAAACCCTGTGAACAAAACAATAAACGCTGTTTTTAGAAAAACAAAATGATTGCAATAATTTATCAAATTGATCTATACTAGTCTATGAATTGATGAGTATTGCAATAATAGAATTATCAGTTGATTTCACCATCAATAGAAACAGATTTCATTAAAAAAGATCATAATTTCAATGAAAAAAAGGTTTGCGAGAATTAAATCGGCGTGTTTCCATAGAGCTGACATTTCCGGAGATTTAATTTGATTATTTGGTCAAGCGTTCGAAGCTTGCCTCCTTCCGTGTTACACACGGATTTTTGCTTTCGCGGCATGATTTTAACTGAACACAATTATATTTGCTTGTATACCCCCCCCCCCCCCCCCCCCCCCCCCCCCCTCCCTGAGGTAGTAAAAGTATACATTTTCTGACCAAATATGCCATTGAAATTATAGTGGGACTAAGGACCAAAATGGTATGATTCACAATGTTCGGAAAAATATCAGATATTTTTAATTTGAGATCCATATTTTTTTATACCTACCCATATCATTATATACTTTGCATATTTGAATTTCTCATGAAATTACCATCAGATGATATATAATTGTCAAAGGTTACTACGTCGGTAAGGTAATTATACCGGCTAGTGAATATCTCCAATTTTTATTTTATATATTTTTAAAATTTTCAGAAATATTGTGGCTGCTGCTTTACCATCCTCCTTCCATACATCATTTAGCAACTTTTAAATTGAGGTATTCTTCCATTCAATGTGTGCTCATTCAAGCATTACGCGTAGTTACAGCCCGTTCTAGTGTTGCTGTGCACACACACCTTTAATGTGTGCCAACAAACGTTCGATGGAGTAACTCATATTATAAATATCAGCATAATCCAAAGGGGAACTTATTTTTGTTGAACTGTGTAGTGTTCATAAATGATTTGTTGAAAAGTTTAAAAAAGCAATGGTAAATTTCTTTAATTTACTGGATTTTGTAACAAATATAATACCGTTAAACTTCATCTATAAGCACCCATTGACTAATAGTTAATAAGCAGAGAATAGATAAAAAGGTATGAGCGCCCTCTTTTGATCTAGAGAAATTAGCACGAATTTGTTTAGTGTATTCGATATTCAATAATATAAAGTTTGTATTACTATCTAAATAATTTCATGGACAGACGAATTGCTCAGTTGGTAAAGCGCCCCGGTAAAGCGTCAACTTCAGTATCACGAGGTTGGTGGATCAATTCTCAACTACACCTTTTGCAATTTCTTTTGAAATCCAAGTGATATAGAAATTAATGCAAACATGAATGTAAAATTATTACTCAATTATACTAGCTTTATTGTTATTTTTCAAAAAACAAGCGCATAATTAATTTGATTGTATAAAGTAATGTCTTAATAGTCCAACCTTTTTATAAGCTAAAACACATTTATACTACAAATTAACCACAGCAAAATGTATTCATTGGCTTATTTTAAATGTTTCACACAGTAATCTTAAACGTTTCCTTCATCATGATTTAAGGGGCAAATTATGATGATGCATATTAGGTTGGTAGATCAAGTTAAGCAACAAAATGAAAGTAACTATGCAAACCACTATAATCCTGGTCTCACAGGATTATAATTGAATGGCTATTAAATCAATTTATTTTCAATAAGGATAGAGGGCCGTCCATTTATACCGACCAAGGAATCTATCTTTTACGTTGGTTTTTTATATATATATTTTTTAAATGAAACAAAATTTAATCAAACTGGACACGCAAGCCATGGCCAGTCAATAAACGTTTTGACTGTTTGCCTGTTGTTCTCATTGATTCGAACGCGATATTACACGTTTGTGCCATACCTATTCTTGGAGAAACACAAGCACAAAACAAATAAAACAAAACTGAGTGGAAAATAATAAAAGAAATCACGCGAAGGACTTATTTACGGCACCATCCATCTTTTTAAGTCTGTTTAAGTTTTTCGGAACTATAATACACACGTTTGACGGATTGCCTTTAAATTGCACGCCTATTAATGAACATGTCATAGTTTGAGCAGCTCACGTGGTATTGAAGGTCATGCATTACATTCATGTAAATGGTAGTATAGTGGCCACGTGTTATTGATTTATAACCGATTAGTTTTAGAATTACGAAACTGTGTCTATACATGAAGCTTCATGGTCTATATCACTAAAGAAGTCCTCTGCCCCAAATTCGATAGACATGCTACATGCTTGTATCATGAAGCTAACGCTTGTATCGATCAACTGTGAACCATATACATGTACATGTACATGTATGTGTCTCTATAAACTCAATTAGGAATTGTCATCTAGAACCAACAATGGCCAACTACTCACAAAAACCACAACTTAACAAAATACCATAAGTAGCTGAACTGAAAAGCAGTGAATTATAATCAACGTATTGTCTCATTGTACTCCAACCATGCATGTCTTCACAAAAATACTAAGTCGTTGAGGTTGATTTAAATGTTTGTACTATTTATAAACGATTGTGATAGCATTAAAATTAAATAAAAAATAGTAGAAAGAGAGGAAAAAAAGAGGGAAAACCCACATTAAAGACGAAGATAGATTCACTATATTATTCATGGTAAAAACAAAGTTAAGAATTTGATATACACCGTAAATATTTATAAACTTTCCAAAAGAAGAAGTCTTGAAGTGAGATTCGAACCAGGTATTGCCATCTGGAACCTGCGATCACAATTGCCCTCGCCCAAACTGTTGGCGCTGGCTTTACCAATTGATCTAAACGGGAGTGCTATGTCAGATACTGTTTTATAACTACATGTATGATTGATGGGGTTCGGTATAAATGGACGGCCCTCTATCTTATTGAAAATAAATTGATTTAATAGCCATTCAATTATAATCCTGTGAGACCAGGATTATAGTGGTTTGCCATAGTTACTTTCATTTTGTTGCTTAACTTGATCTACCAACCTAATATGCATCATCATAATTTGCCCTTAAATCATGATGAAGGAAACGTTTAAGATTACTGTGTGAAACATTTAAAATAAGCCAATGAATACATTTTGCTGTGGTTAATTTGTAGTATAAATGTGTTTTAGCTTATAAAAGGTGGACTATTAAGATCATTACTTTATACAATCAAATTAATTATGCGCTTGTTTTTTGAAAAAATAACAATAAAGCTAGTATAATTGAGGTAATAATTTTACATTCAAGTTTGCATTAATTTCTATATCACTTGGATTTCAAAGAAATTGCAAAAGGTGTAGTTGAGAATTGATCCACCAACCTCGTGATACTGAGGTTGACGCTTTACCGGGCGCTTTACCACTGAGCAATTCGTCTGTCCATGAAATTATTTAGATAGTAATACAACTTTATATTATTGAATATCGAATACACTAAACAAATTCGTGCTAATTTCTCTAGATCAAAAGAGGGCGCTCATACCTTTTTATCTATTCTCTGCTTATTAACTATTAGTCAATGGGTGCTTATAGATGAAGTTTAACGGATAAACGTTCAAATATTATTGAATATTATGGTATTTTGAATCCAATCAAAAGTGGACATGTATTGGTGTAAGTGTAACAAAAAATCTTGAACCTTTTAAGCCTACAGTGTATGATCTGCTCTTAGGAGCGAAGAAAGGTTGTAAATCATTTATAAACCATTATTAAAAATGTTGAGATATCTCGTAACAGTCAATGAAATGGCAAAAAACTAATAGTCCAAAGGATTGGCAACGAATATGCTACCGACCTAATTCAAATCACAAAGGATGCTAACTTCAT